>CM026277.1:1200000-1776666 GCA_014851415.1 Cnaphalocrocis medinalis | reverse complement strand
CTTACCTACATGAATGAATGAGTGTTTTCCATTTCATATTTATCGAAGAGCGAGAATTGCCCTGCTCATCTATCCACCTATCATAAAATAGACCTAGGTAGTTAGAGTATTTATATATAAACATATCTATTTTAATTTGTTTATTCTTTTTTTTATAGTATAGGAAGGCAAACGAGCAAGCGGGTCACCTGATGGTAAGTGAACATCACCGCCCATGGACATCAGCTACACCAGAAGGAGTGCGGATGCGTTGCCGGCCCTTTAGGCTCGTTTTTGAAGATTTGGATGTCGTCTTTGCACCTAACTTGTAAAAAATCTGATTTGCCACCCTCTGGCCCAGAACCTGGATACGCCATGATTATGATGGTTATGTAGAACCGAGTTTGTCAGCAAGTTAAAATTGGCAGCGCATTTGTGACACCAATGTGTTACGAGTGGGCGGTCTACCTACAGTTATTTTAGTTTTCTTTTAATTTTGTTCTATTGAAGGACATAAACAGATGTCCTTGGTGGGCGGTATGTCCAAAGCTATTGCGTGCAAATAGAAATAAATAAATAAATAAAATAAATTGAGGAAACAAGCATTTGTGTTGGTGCGGGAATCGAACCCGCGACCCTTGCGTCTCGACCGGCGCTCGAACCATTGCGCCAAGCGGGTCGTCAAAATGTATGGAAACTTAGTGCGCAAAATCACCAACAGATGGCGGTGTGCTAAGTTCCATCGCACATGCATTACGATTTTTTGAATCCATAAGACCTAGCCTTGTAAAATATTTTTTGTTCGCTTTCCAATAAATCCGAGTTTGTTGTTTACGTGCATCTCGTGTTTTATTTAGTAGATTTGGGCCTGTAGATTTTACATTGGTCCCATCACTAGGACCGATACCACGATATCATTATTAAATTTTTCTGTCGTTTACGTATCGTAACGGTTTTTTATTAAAATAGATTTTCTAGTTTAATACACATTTAATAATTAATAAAAGTCATTACTTATGATAGGAAACGCGATCTTGTTGCGAATTTTAGCTGTCAGATCGCCTTTTTACATGTAAATACTGCACAATTCACCATTTTTAAGAGAAACGTCACGCGACGCGGAGCGATGCAAAATGGCGATGTAGCGACATCCAAGTAGTTTTGTATAACTTAGTTGACCAGTTCCGAATAGTTGACCAATGTACTTTGCCGGAGGGGAAACGCCCGGTATGGCATCTCCAGTGGCTATATACTCAAAGATTTAATGTTATAAGTGCGCAAACTAACGGCCATCGCTATAGTTACTTAGATGCCGCGGACTATACTTACTTTTTTCTTCTACTCAAACTCCTCGTGTACCCTCCTCGGGTGATGAGGGAGCGTCCGTCATGGCCGGGAGTCAGTCGGCGTGCCTCCCCTCCAGCTGCCGCCGGCGAGGGCAAGCAGGAGTCGCACGGCAACGTCGGCTCACTTTGGGCGCTTCTCGTTGGTATAATTTTGACTTCGAAACCAAAACGCGAGATAATGAATTCGACTGAATATTTGCGGTATCACTACCCGCAAGCTTACCGACTTGAAGCATAGATTTGTTTACAAGGACACAGGAAAAAACATATTTTAAGATTTTTTTTTTATTTACATATGAGATAAAAGTACTATAGTATTTATTTACATTGCTTAATTATTACCTATCAATATCCTAATTATTACTTTAATTGACTAGAAAAATCTCGGAATGATCGCAGTAAATGAGGTGCGCTAGTAGCGCCACTTCGAGGTAGCTGCAGGCAGACCCGTATGTGTAGCTATCACGTACAGTCAATATTGCATGGAGGGCTATGCCACCAACCCACATTTATTGTAACACACCCAGCATAGTCAAAGCTGCCGAACACGTTACGTGCGCGGAGGACTGGGACACGGGGCGCACGGAGCACACGCGGGCGAGCGCGGCTCACGGAGTGGCGGGCAGCGGCAGGAACGCGTCGGCCTCGCTGGGCGGGCGCGCGTCCGCGCTGAGGTACGTGGTGTCCGTGGCTGCCGACGCCGGCGCCGCCCACGACACCCATCTCGCCTGTAACCAATTCTTCACTTAGTATCAACAGTTCCAAAATATTTAGTTTTTAGGTGAGATTATGGTAATTAGCTTCAGTCAAATGCTGACCTCTGCCCGGTCTCTAGCGGCGCGCCACGGCGGGTCGGGGTCGAGCGGCAGCGCGTCCAGCGGCACGTCGAGACACGGCGCGAGCAGCCGCGGCGAGTCCGCCAGGAACGCCACCACCTCCGCCGCCGCAGGCCGCGTCTTGTAGTCCTGGCGCCAGCAAGACTTGATCAGTCCCTCCCTGGGAAACAGCACGTGTTATTGCCAAGTCCTTTTGGCCAAAAATAGGTACTAGCTCTAGAATTTAACTAACGGCTTAGACTTCTCCTGGACTTTGTTGCTGAGTGTGCAAATCATTAGCTCTCATAGTTTACAAAAAAAGTCAACAGACAATAAATTTCTAAGAGAACGAAGGTAATACTTACAATTGAGGTTTTAGGCCCGTAGGTAGGTCCAATGTGTAACCGGCCTTGACTCGAGTGAGCACCTCACTGTTACTAAGACCTTGGAAGGGCAGAGAGCCGAAGGTGACGATTTCGTAGAGTAGTACACCGAAAGACCAGACGTCTGATGCTGGCGAGAAGACGCCGAGGGCGAGGCTTTCAGGCGCCATCCACCGCACCGGCAGCATGCCCTTGCGACTGAAGCGGTAGTAGTCGTTCTCGAACACGAGCCGCGTCATGCCGAAGTCGGCGAGCTTCACCACGCGGTTCGCGCTCACGAGGCAGTTGCGCGCGGCCACGTCGCGATGCACGTAGCGCAGTTGCGCCAGGTACGACAGCGCGCGCGCGGCGTCCAGCGCCATGGCCGTCAGCCGCTTCGGAGACACCTCCTCGGCCGCCTCGTCCGCCGCGGCGCCCATGCTCAGCCCCGTCTCCGTCGCCAGGTGCCGTCGCGCTAGCAGGTAGTTCTTAAGATCTCCGTAAAGCATGAACTCCATCACGGTACACACAGGCTCAGTCTTTGTCACTACAGCCAGCAGCCGAACTACGTTCTTGTGATCGAAACGCTTCATCGCCTCCGCCTCCGAGAGGAAGTCGAGCTTCTCCTCGGTGTTCGCTCCGGCTTTCAACGTTTTTACTGCAACAGCGGTCCATCCGCGGTCTTCGGCGAGAAGCGCATGCCCGCCGTACACTGTGCCGAACGCGCCGGTGCCGAGTTTCCTATTGATGACGACGCGCTCGCGCGGCACCTCCCAGCGGTCGAGGCCGCCCGGCTTGAGGCCATAGGTGCGCAGCCGGAGTGCTTCGAGGTGAGCGCGGTACTCTCTCTCGGCGCGCCTGCGGCAGTAGAGTGCTAGCGCGGCTAGCGCCCCCACCAGCGCCGACAGCAGCAGCGCCGCTAGCACGATGAACGCCGTGCGGCAGTCGGCGCGCAGTAGGTCGGCCAGCGGCTGCAAGCCGCAGTATTCGCCGCCGTCGTCAGGCACGCGGCCGTCGCTCGTGCCCCAGCGTATTGCTTCTGTATTCAGCGAGAGCACGCCATTTTCCCAGCGTCCCACAGTTGTATAGCTGCCGTTCCTCCATTGCTGCAGCACTTGAGGCGTTACGCGGGCGTGCACTCCATCCGCGGAGGTCCACTCGAAGCGCCCCGTCAATCCAATGAATTCAGTAGAAGTTGCATCGTCGATTAGAGCACTGTAAGGAAAATTACATTTACGTAAGTAAACTATGCCCTCTGACATTAATTATAAAATTACAGTTAATTCTACAATAGAATATTAGTATTATTATACGTAGTGTGTTAAAGAGAAAACAAAATATTATAATTACCGAACATGTGCGGAACGGTGAAGGTCATCTAGCGCGGCAGGTTTTGCTGCAAGCAAGCGATCCAGCGCAGCGGCCCACAGATTGAGTGTGTCGTAGAGCAGCGCGCTGCGCGGCTCGCAGTCGGTGCAGCGCGCGGCCCAGGCGGCGGCGGCGGGCGGCGGCCACTCGGCGACCCAGGCGGGCTGCGCGCGCAGGTGGCCCTCGGCGACGGCCTCCAGCTGGCCGGGCGTGCACGCCAGCCGCTCGCCCGGCGCCGGCCGCGCCCAGCCCGCCGGCAGCGCGCCCGGCAGCAGCCACACCGCGCCCGCGCCCGGCGTCAGCCCCGCCGCGTGCCCCGCGCACAGCGCCGCGCGCACAGCTCGCGCGTCTTCCAGGCACGGGTACAATATTTTCAGATTTGCGTCTGCCGCTCGCTTGGCCCACTGTCAAATACAATAATAAAAATATTTTAGGATTTACAGGGAAATGTAAGAGCAAAATTGAATAGTACGACAAACACAACATTAGGTAGGGCTAGGGACCATGTATTAAGTAAAAGTCATGGCGGAATAAAGTAGAACTCACTTGGGTGATTATATCCTCATGAACGTCACCATCGTCAGGCAGCTCTGAGCTTGTGACGTCGGCTCCGTTGAGTCGGGCGATGTCGAGACCAGCCCACGTGGCCACCTCGCTGAGCACCGCGAGCTGGCGCCAGTTCATGGTGTTGAGCAGCGCAACCCACAGGTCGGTCTGCAAGCGCGCGTCGCCGGCCGCCAGCAGAGCCAACCCATCGGCGGGCGGCGGCGGCGGCGCCTGCGGCGTGTACGCGAGCACCGGCATGGCGTGCGCCGGCGCCTGGCGCGCTACGTCGGCGAACGCTGCACCGCACGCGGGGCCCGCTACGGCTGACAGGGCCCCGTACTCGCCCGTGCCCAGCGCGTCTGTCAGATACTTGTATGCACGTGGCGCTGAACACCCGTCGTCAAACACTTCAATTTTGAATCTGGCCGTGCGGGACGGACGCTCGGTGTTGATCTCTTTTTCGACGAGCTCGGCGACGCTCTTGAACGAGCGGGCGTCGTATGCCTCCCGGGAGGTTTTTACCGGTAGCAGGACAGCGACCCGCACCTCACCGAGTGACGCGGTCGACGGGTGTGCTTCGATGTAAGCTTTTGCTGCGATTTCGGGGCTATCTTGTCGCGCACGTATGGTTAGTTCCACTAGCTCCTCGGCGGTGAAAGAGAGACGCACGAGGGTTCGGAGAGCGGTCGGGGATCGCGCCAAATATCGTACGTTTGCGATCTTGATAAGTCTTAGAGGTTCGAAGGGACACGAATCGGAGCCGATGCAGGGCGGAGGGCCGAGCGCGCGGGCGCGCAGGCGCGCGAGCGGCGACAGCTCGGGCGCGCGGTCGCACACGAGCAGCGGCCGCGCCAATGCGCGCGCCGCCGCCGCCAGCCCCGCGCCCAGCGCCACCACGCGCGCGCGCAGCCCATGTTCGCGCACCACCGAGCCGAGCACGTCTCTCTCCGTCTCGTCGCTCGTCAGAAGCGTTGCGCACGTTGAATTAGAGTTCTCGCACCATTCCGGGGTATATGTGCAATTTTTCGTCTCGCATTTAAATCTGCAGATGAAAAAAAATATTTTTAGGAGCATGATCTGATAACTGCAAGATCAAAATGTTTTCTTATTCTAATAGGAATTGCAGCTGCCACGGTATTTATGGCATGCAGCTATTTTTTTTTTCATTTAGGTATGCATTACAGTCTCTACCTAGGATGTCACTTTTGCTCTCAAAATAGCACTTGTTTGCGTTTGTTACTAATTCATGTTATCTAAGTGATTGTTCTGTTGGTTGTCCTTAATAAATAAGTAAAATACTTCATTTTACTCACTCAGTAATAACTTGGATATCGTCGGGCGTTAAGCGGTATATCTGGGCGAGGGCGGGGTCGGTGAGGTCGAGCAGCGAGCGCGCGGGCGCGTGCGTGGCGAGGCAGGCGCGGCGCCAGGGCGGCGCGGCGTCGCCCAGCTCCTCCAGGCCGGCGTCGCGCAGGCGCGGGGCGGACGGCGCGGCGGCGGCGCGCACGGCCAGCAGCGCGGCGTGCGCGCGCTTGCTTGACAGCGCGGCGAGCGTGGCGTCGGCGCAGGCGTCGGGGCGCGGCGGGGCGGCGCAGGCGGGCGGCGCGGGCGCCAGGTGCGAGCGCACGCCGGCGGCGCGCAGGGCCAGCGCGGCCACGGCGCCCACGGCTGCCACGCTGGGGGCGGTCGCGTCGGGCGCGGCGCCACTCAACGCCACGCTAAGCTCGTCCGCATCGTCAGCCGCCATCACTGCTAGCGCCAGATACAACGTAACCGCTGCACCCCGCCTGAAAATATGAGTGATGATGCTTCTCATAAATCTCTTTATTCTTTTGTAATATATTCTTTTCTTTTATAATGTGGATGATGCCTGCCACTACCACCATGCTTCGGTGTAATGCAGTGATGGATGGGCTACTATTTGCATTTGTATTTTATCGTAAATCAGAATAATGTACTTAAGTATAGGTACGGAACGTCGTTCAGTGCACGAGTAGGTACCTAAAAAATACCAATTTATATCACAAGAACTGCTCAGATACTCGTATGCGTAGGTACAAGCAAGTAGGTATAGCATACACACCTAAATGAAGCTAATTGAACATTACGCTGTTTTAGCTATGTGCACACTGGCGCGTGAGGCTGTAAACAAATATTTATTTTCAATGCACGAGAGTGACGTCCTTGTATTGATCACATTATTTCAGCCAGGTGCGCTGCGCAGGCAGCGCCTGGTTCGTTCATTTCATTATCATTCGTGCGCTTCATACATCAATGACGCTAACAATAAAATACAGGCAGGCGTTATTGTCTATATACATAAACATGAAAATAATAGTGTAAAATAGTCGGATCTGTATATTGAACTAGCGGCCGCCCGCGACTTCGTCCGCGTGGAAAAGTAACTTTTACCCCCCTTTCAACCCCTTACAATCCCCTTTTCGCAATAAAAAGTAGCCTATGTTCTTTCTCAGGGTCTAGATTATCTGTATACCAAATTTCATTTAAACCGTTGAGTAGGTTTGGTGTGAAAGAGTAACAGACAGACAGACAGACAGACACAGTTACTTTCGCATTTATAATATTAAATATGGAATATACTTATTCAATTTAAATGAAAATAATTTGGGGTGACTAAAATCAGTAACAATCAATGATTGAAATATGAATCATTGTTATTAGATAATTGATTTTAATTTCTTTGTTTGTATATGTCTGTTTGTTTGTCTATTTAGTCGCGCTAAATCTCGAAAACGACTGAACGAATTTGAATCTAACTTCCTCGTTGTACCTACAGCCGCGATGTCTGGACAACACGTTCAGCGGCACACCGAACTCCCGGTGGAGCTCCCGGTGTCCACTAACCTTAAGAATAAGTAATTGCAAAAAAATATTTTACTAAAAATATAGACCTACTTACTTAGTTAACTTTTAAATGGATTTATTTTTTATAGGTTACGACTTACGATCACTTTTGTTCATGTTTTTAATTTAAAGGGATGTGACTCTTATTTTACTTTAATATCACAGTATAATAAAATTATGCTGATATAAATCGGTGTCCTAATGATAGATATTTAGATAGATTGACTTTTTATTGCACAAAAGGTTACAGAACTTAATGCTATGGTAATGTATAAACCCATCAAAAACAATACTTGTCAAAAAACCAAGTCTCGCAACTACCGTAAAAAGTGGTGAGATCGATGTTTTGCCAAGTCGGTTATTCATTTATTGACTTGGCAATCACATTAAAACACAATATATCTCACAGGTAATGCATTAAATTGATTCGGTTGTAACTTCTCTCCCCCCCCCCCCTTTTTAACCCCTTACAATCCCCTTTTCGCAATAAAAATTTGCCTATGTTCTTTCTCAGGCTCTAGACCATCTGTATCCAAATTTCATTCAAATCTGTTCAGTAGTTTTGGCGTGAAAGACTAGCAGACAGACAGACAGACAAACTTACTTTCGAATTTATAGATAATATTTAGTAATTAGTAAGGATAAGGATAGTAAGGATACAGTTTAAGGACAAACAGAACATTTATGAATATCAAATAAGTATAATAAGCTACCGCTCTGCTTCGAAAAGTCGATGTGTCGTGTGCTCTATCCGATCCTTCAATATGATGGGGATTGGCTAGAGGTAGGTTATTCTTTACGAAGGACTCAAGCTCAGACAACAACACCGTGACAAGTGACGAAAACAAAATTACATTCATCTTCGAACTTGAACACTGCTCGCGTGTGGCTAGGTTGTGGGTACATACATACTATACGTCAACACGAGTATGTAAATTTTAGGATGTTTAGAAGTGTTCGTTAAGTCTCTAAGACTAAGATACCTAGGTAAGTAAGTAGTTTCCTTTGTCAGTCTTGTTTTAATAAGTCTTAGAACATTTGGACGTTAATGATTGACTGACCATATAGGAAACTAAAAGTAAAGATTTGCATTTTTTCCATATATTTTGATATTTAAATATCGGTTGTTTGGACGAAATTGCTACAAGCTAAGATTGCCTTGTTGTAACTCATACAGTCTGTAAGTATTGTGTTTTTATGCAATAGATAAAGATTATCTATCTATTTTCTATAGACGAAGTCGTGTGTAAGAATGCGATGGAGTTTGTTATAATAATGTGCATAGACACGTAAAGTACTCGTTCATGATTACATACCGGCCTCACTCAACTATGAAGGTCTTTTAAGAGCAGGAAGTGGATATGCGTGTGCCAGCAGCATGCCGCTCTCCTCTTATCATACCAGGACAGGCAATACATAAGACAGAAGCTGCGCCAGTGATTTTCGCGCATAAAATGTTTTTGCAATAAGTGTATCATCGTACGTCCTCGAATAGAAAACATTATAATATGACGTGTGTTTGCGTCACAGTGCTAGATCTTGAAACAGACAGAGCATTGTGAAGTAGAATAAGACTGGTTGTACCCACATGATTGACTAGAGGTCAGACAGGACACCCGGAGTGTCCTCCGGGACAGCGGAGGCGACGGGCTCGCGGCGCGGGCAGGCTCCGGCGCATGTTGCGCGCCGGTCGGCGCTGGGCACTGCAACCACTGAACCACTGGGTCACTGACGGAGCGCGCGCGGATCACGAGATGCGCGAAGTTCGCAAGTGGAGTGGAACTGCGGGCGCGGAGCGAGAGCAAGCGACGGCGCGCGCGCACTGAACCGCCGAGCCGACTGAGCGCGCGCGCCCCCCGGCGCCCCGCCGCGACATAAACAACACAATTAAAACGACGTATCAGTGTCTATTAGTCTATCTCCGTTTAATTATAATCGCGAAATCCGGCCGCGCCGGTCCCGGGCACCCGCGACACCCGCGACACCCGCGACACCCGCGACACCCGCGACACCCGCGACACCCGCGACACCCGCGACACCCGCGACACCCGCGTCACCCGCGACGCCCGCGACACCCGCTTCACTGTCATCGTAAACATTAATTTTTATTTTCATTATCAGTTAATTCGGCACCCGCTATAATTGTACATATAACTCGCAACATATTTTTATCTACGTGTTGTTATTACAATATGTATAATGCACTTGAGTTTATGTGGAGATAGTGATCCGTAGTCCTCTCATCAATCCCCGGTATATAAATTACAATACCTACTAGAAAACTTTACTATATTCAGTACCTTCATCAGTCTTACTAAGACTCTCTTTGCTGATAATCTTTGTAGAGCTTTTTGCCTATTCTTTATGTAGGTATATATTTTTTATCGTATCTAATAGGTGGTGAATATAATAGTATATGGTAAGTAATTAAAAGTAAAGTACCTAAGTAAGTATAATAAGTGGCGCGGTCGCGGTCCCAAAACTCACTCTTCTAAAAAAAGTAATTTTCTGTTTTTTATAATAAATAATACATTTGCGTACCTACAATGGGCAATTCTATACGTGATCCGTCTGCTCGTATGCCACCTATGACATAAAAAAATTCTCCAAAAGCGCACGTTGGACTACAGTCTTTCTTTCTTTAAAGTGGAAGATATTTTATTATGTTTTGTTTTTATTATGTAGATTGATTACAATGTATAATGTAGATTGATTACAAAGGAAAAAAAATAAATCCTATATTTCAGCAAGTGAATGATCGGCCTTGTAACGCTAAATGAAGACGCGTCTCCAAACACTAGTAAACACTAGTTCGCGTAGTTGTAAAATTGATTTGTTTTCGCAAGCGATGCGCCCGCGCCGCCCACGCTGCGCAGCGCAGCGCCTACACACACACGCCGAGTAGTCCAGCAGATGCACGTGACGCCAGCAGGCAAACAAGAGCGTATGTGAATTTATTGTATATTATTAAGAGTAAGGTTTTTGTTATAGTCGCCGTCAACTCCTCAAATATTTTGGCCATATTGTTCTCTACTAACATTTCATGGAGTCATTGTTCAGGGACAGCTGGAAGACAAGCTTATTTGGGCGCTCACCTGCATGCGAGTTGGGCTGTTTTCGTTACAGTCAAACAAACAAACAAACTCTTCAGCTTTATTATATTAGTAAGTATAGATTAAGTAAATACAATAAACATTTTAAAAGCGCAGTTTTTCCATACAATGTCTTAGAGAAACTTGACTAGTTTAGTGTTCTTTTTATAGTTTTTTTTTTGGTAAAGGAACCGTGTAAGACCAATGATTTTCTAGAGGTTTTTTTTTATTTACTACCTTATCATTGTACTAATTGGTGGAATAATATTTTTCAACTCTACATCGTTTTCCGTACAATACATTTTTTTTCATAAATATTTTTTGCGTTATAATTTTATTATGACTATTTTCCTTCATAATACGATGATACTTTATTTTTTTTATGTATGTTGACCGATTTCTCCGCCATTTTTATCCTCCGTTATTCATAGATTTATCCTCGAATGAAGTTTGGTCTAATCTTCTGGCCTAAGTTTCCTAGAAGACTCGACAATTTAAAATAACGCTACATGTCATGCTACTTATTTACCCATATACCTATAGTTGCAGGTGGTTTAAATAAATATATTGTTAATTCGCTGTATTATTCCTCTACCCAAAGGTTGTCTGGAAGAGATTAGCGATAAGGCCGCCGATATTATATTTTTAAATTACTATAGGACTAAGTTCTGTAATGTGTTGTGCAATTAAGAGTATGTCTCTATCTATTCTATATTGACCTGCAATCGTATGTTAAAATAACATAATAGATTTTATTGCAGTTTTAAAAAGAATAACTCTTGAAAAAATATATCTTATCGTTCATGTGATTTTTATCGATATCTTTCATTTAATACTGTTATGCTGCCAGCACTATTTTGCTGCAGGTGCTGAAAGTGGACAAAAATGTAAAAATAAATTTGTATCCACTTTCCGCACCTGCCAAAAATATCGATAGGTGCTGAGAGTGGACTAGGCCAGGTGCTGAAATCCCAGGTGCTGAAATT
This sequence comes from Cnaphalocrocis medinalis, assembly GCA_014851415.1. Taxonomy (NCBI): domain Eukaryota; kingdom Metazoa; phylum Arthropoda; class Insecta; order Lepidoptera; family Crambidae; genus Cnaphalocrocis; species Cnaphalocrocis medinalis. The sequence continues at coordinate 1,765,307 of CM026277.1, read as the reverse complement.
CTGGGTGCTGAGAGTGGATTACCTCCAGTTGCAATTCAAACCTCCATCGTTCAGAACTCTTGAGGCGCTGTTTGCCGCAACAAGTGGAGACAGGCGCGCGAGCCGCATCCGTAATCGAACATACACCGTCAACCACGACCACTCCACACCACTCTGTCAAGAATGACGACTAGGAAAGGTCTAAAGTTTTATTTGAAATCACATAAAAACTGTCTCCAACTGATAAATTAATTGTGGCTGAACAGTTGATGATCCTGCGACACTTTGTGTGTCTCCCGACATATCTAATAAGATTTTGGTGTTTGTTATTATAGTTTGCCTACAAATGTCCAGAGCCTTACGTTCTTCAGGGGGTAGTCCAGGGTTCGCGGGTGCGCCGGCGCGGCACGCAGCAGGCCGCGGGCCCGCGCGCAGGTCCGGCGGCCTTGCCCGCGGGCGCGCGTCTTCGCCGTGGCACGTGGCGCGCAGCTGTGCTATCTATCGCTGGGTCAATACTCTACCTTGAAAACACTACGTGCAATCTACGAGCGCTTGAACTTACTACGCCTTCATAAAAATAATAATAGATGAACGACTGAAACGCACCGGAATGCATGCGCTCCTCGTATGCACTCAACTAAGTAGGTACTATAAATATTTATGGCATTTGAAACGCATTGTTTCGCTTGTTGTTGCTTAGTGCATGTTGTTTTATTATTCGACTTGTGACCATTTAATATTCTAATAATTGATGCCACTATTGAGTCACGAGTAGGTATATGTTTTTGTTATATAACGTAATATATATCTAAAATCAATTATATAAAGACAAAGGCTGATTTTCAATGAAAATATACGATATCAATATTATTATTGTTTCAATCAGCGATATATTAGGTACCGTATAAAAACAGGGCCCTCTGAGCAATAATTACTGTTTTTTATTTGATATTCTTATATCAAATAAAAAATAATTACCTATATGAATAATAATCTATCTTATATACCTATCTATATATAATAATATAACTTTATTATTCATCAAAATATATATCAATATGTATCACCTAATGTACACCACCACAATAATGAGGCATCGGAAGGTTCTGAGGGCATCGTAGCGTAGTGGAACGCTCAGATGCCTCATTATTGTGATGGTATTACACACACGCATCCACAATTGCGCGACATGCGCATATGTATTGCATGACATAGTGCGACCGAGAGAACCGGCGAATGCGTCCGCGTCGCGCTTGCACACGCGTACGAATGTACCAAAGGAAAATCAATGGTTTTTCTCCCGCGCAACCTCACAAACATTTCCTAGAACTGTTTACAGCGCTTACACGTGCTGCCTGCGCCGTCCGCACGTTACACAGTTACATAACACATTCGAAATGGACCAAGTGCGTTTCGGGCCACTCGCAGTACCTATTATAGGGTTCCGTACTTGTCATTTACGAGTATGTTTACCGTGGTGCCGAAATGGTACGAGTATAAATGTCCAAGACTCTTAGATAATTTATTTTTCTCAACAATTATTTTTACGTTGTGATGAAGAGTACATATATTATGTTAGATAAAAGACGGATAATGTAAGGAAAGTTTTTTTTCGGTTTCATAACTCAATATTATCATTTTTTAAACTTAAGGTACTTCCTTTGTTATGAATGTGATAACCTGAGAGAGGGAAAATGTTAGGTGTCTAATTCAATCCCATCTGCAATAATATACCTAATCTAATGCGCGTGAATGCCTCTAAGAGTTGTTTCACTGCGTTTCTTACAGGTGCGGCTGCGCCGGCGCAGCGGGCTCACCAAGTGTTGCACTCAATGAATCTTATTATACATTATGTTCCCAGGCGGCGGACGAAAACGCGTCGCGAACGAAGATAACGGGGAACGATGCGTTGACGTTATACAACGCGGCGCGTCCCTGACCTGACCTCACGACTGTCTCAATCACGTGCATAACAAAGCACAGATTATTATGAAACACTCGATACATATTTATGTTGAGAAAATGAGAAAACAATGTAGGTAATTACCTATATACAAGTATTTTTTTATAGTATAGGAAGGCATTCGAGCAAGCGGGTCACCTGATGGTAAGTGAACACCGCCGCCCGGGCGCCCATGGACATCAGCTACACCAGGAGTTCGGATGCGTAGCCGGCCCTTTAGGAAGGTATAGGCTCGTTTCTTGAAGATTTGGATGTCGTACTGGTTCGGAAATACCGCTGCGGGAAGTTGATTCCACAATGAGGAGGTGCGCGGCAGAAAGTGTCGTGTAAAGCGCACGGTAGAGGATTGCCAACCATCCAGGTGGTATGGATGGAATATGGCGTGTAGTACGGTGGTGAAATTTGGCAGCAGGTATCAACTCAAACAACTCCCCGGAGAACTCACCATGATAAAGGCGGTAAAAGATACAAAGAGATGCAACATCTCTCCGCAATGCCAGAGAATCTAAGCGATCAGTGATTTTGATAAGTTTTTTTTTTTTTATGTGATAGGTAGCAGGCGAGCAGGCGGATCACCTGATGATAAGCAATTGCCGCCGCCCATGGACACTTGCAACACCAGTGGAGTTACAAGTGCGCTGCCAACCTTTTATCCCCTTCCCCCCCCGGGTGGGCCTCCGGTACTTATTTATTTATTTATTTTGCATGTCACATGGTACATAAGATCTTAAGTTATAGTCCAGTACTTTACCCTCACTCACTCGGCGAAACATAGCACAGGAGCTGCTTCACGCCGGTTTTCTGTGAGGCAGTGGTATCACTCCGGTCGAGCCGGCCCATTCATGCCGAAGCGTGGCTCTCCCACAGTTAAAGTAGTAAGTTTTTGATGATAAAGGTAATTAAAATACCAACGTTTTTTAATCTACTCTTAGATACTACAGAGTCAATGTTGTTTTTGAGCTGCTAACTGTACCCGCTATATTTAATTTACATCTTCTTAATCATCGTCGGTTTCACAAACAAGTATTTGATTAGATTGCAATATTTGCAGGGCCTTCACGATATAAGCACGTTTTCAATCAATTAAATTTTATATCTACTTTATACTATTATTATCTTGTAGGTACTCATGAAAAAAGTGTAACATTGTAGATTAGTATTCGATGTCCTGCAATAGTATTTTTATCCTAGTGTGGAATAAAACGGATGTAAAAGCATCATTTTTTTATAGTTTATTTTGCTATGATATGACTTAAACTAAACGAGCAGATGACGCCGGTGGCGTCCCCAGCGACGGGAGTCCCGGGCCGGCACTCGCGCCCTGAAACCTCATTATTGTGTATACCACTGCAGTAATGACGCATCTGGGTACTTCTAATCGGGACGTGACTTTCGTGGCAGTTTTTAAATCGATATTCCTCCGAAATTTCAATCGGAACATTAAAATCTACTGTAATATCGTTATATTTCTCAATTTCAGAGGATTACGGATTTAAAAACTAGCATGAAAGTCAAATATCGTTAGAATCACCCATCTGAAGGTCCCAAGTATGAGCGTAAGAAAAGAGAGGACGCGGACGTAGCGAGGTATATTTACACGTTACAATTTACTGCGACTGTTGATATTCGGATTAGTTAATTATAATTGTTATTTTTTATTTCAATGTAAGTCTTTCGGTTAATGATCTTGAATTACTTCATATGTTTTCTGTTAATAATAAACATCATTCTACTCGTATATTTAACATTTAGATACATGTTTTGTTCATTTCATCAGAATAAATTAAATAAAAACATAAAATTTACAGCTATTATTACACACATTATTGCAGTTATTGACATTAATATCAGACCGTAGGCATATAACATTCGCTTCACCTAGAAGAGTTCTGTTGTTAAATTCCTTTGACATATTATAGATATCAAGTAGTTTCAATCTATTTATTATTGCTGGAACGTGCTGGGCCCTTGAGCTTTGATATATGTTCAAAATTTGAAACGTTTATATATATTTAATTTTGCACTCGTAAATAATTATTTCGGAATATTTGGTGAGGTCAACGAACCTAACGTGGAGGCAGTGAGCCGGCGTGTGAACGCTGCTCCGCGAGGATGACTGCGCTGTTCACATTCGGACAGACCGCCATTACTTATTTTATAACGCACTTAGTTCTCAGGTTTATTAACATTTCCTTACTCCAGTAATTTTCATTCGCGCGCATAAGTGCATGACCGCGCGAGTCGCAAGCGCTGTCGGGTTCCGTATCGCGCAACTAATAATATTATTAATTATATGTTATTTTTTATTTCAATTAAGTCTTTCGGTTAATGATCTTGAATTACTTCATATGTTTTCTGTTAATAATAAACATCATTCTACTCGTATATTTAACATTTAGATACATGTTTTGTTCATTTCATCAGAATAAATTAAATAAAAACATAAAATTTACAGCTATTATTACACACATTATTGCAGTTATTGACATTAATATCAGACCGTAGGCATATAACATTCGCTTCACCTAGAAGAGTTCTGTTGTTAAATTCCTTTGACATATTATAGATATCAAGTAGTTTCAATCTATTTATTATTGCTGGAACGTGCTGGGCCCTTGAGCTTTGATATATGTTCAAAATTTGAAACGTTTATATATTTAATTTTGCACTCGTAAATAATTATTTCGGAATATTTGGTGAGGTCAACGAACCTAACGTGGAGGCAGTGAGCCGGCGTGTGAACGCTGCTCCGCGAGGATGACTGCGCTGTTCACATTCGGACAGACCGCCATTACTTATTTTATAACGCACTTAGTTCTCAGGTTTATTAACATTTCCTTACTCCAGTAATTTTCATTCGCGCGCATAAGTGCATGACCGCGCGAGTCGCAAGCGCTGTCGGGTTCCGTATCGCGCAACTAATAATATTATTAATTATATGTTATTTTTTATTTCAATTAAGTCTTTCGGTTAATGATCTTGAATTACTTCATATGTTTTCTGTTAATAATAAACATCATTCTACTCGTATATTTAACATTTAGATACATGTTTTGTTCATTTCATCAGAATAAATTAAATAAAAACATAAAATTTACAGCTATTATTACACACATTATTGCAGTTATTGACATTAATATCAGACCGTAGGCATATAACATTCGCTTCACCTAGAAGAGTTCTGTTGTTAAATTCCTTTGACATATTATAGATATCAAGTAGTTTCAATCTATTTATTATTGCTGGAACGTGCTGGGCCCTTGAGCTTTGATATATGTTCAAAATTTGAAACGTTTATATATTTAATTTTGCACTCGTAAATAATTATTTCGGAATATTTGGTGAGGTCAACGAACCTAACGTGGAGGCAGTGAGCCGGCGTGTGAACGCTGCTCCGCGAGGATGACTGCGCTGTTCACATTCGGACAGACCGCCATTACTTATTTTATAACGCACTTAGTTCTCAGGTTTATTAACATTTCCTTACTCCAGTAATTTTCATTCGCGCGCATAAGTGCATGACCGCGCGAGTCGCAAGCGCTGTCGGGTTCCGTATCGCGCAACTAATAATATTATTAATTATATGTTTTCATTATTTTACTATCTCGGACAAGCAAATTGTAGCATTCAAAAAGCATTCAGGTACTTGAATCCAACAAGCAGAAACTTTCGTTTGATGAACACTTGTGTATTCAGTGTCTGGGTGTAATAAATATGTATTTAAGTATAATATTCGTGTTTCCTCTGTTGTCTGGTATCTGTACTGTAGTACATGTGCTTAAGGTACTTAGCATGGATTTGTAAAATTATCAAAAAAGCTGTGAGAAATAAAGTAAAATAGATGATGATTATGTTTTTTCCTTGTGAGTAGATACATATGTATCCAATTACGTATATAAGTAGGTAAGCAATTTGGGTGCCAAAAGCGGTCTTGAAGTGTTGTTTAACAGCGCCGCTCCTCGCCAAATCACCGCCGGTTTTACGTTATTGCTTAAATTCACTTCGATCAGGATTTTAAGTAAACACCTACATAAGTACTCGATTTGGCATCGTCCGGAATGCGACCGCCCGACCCATTCAGGTTGTTATTGCATGAAGTGCATTATCCAAAGTAAACCGCAAGTGCCTGTGAATTGTATTCAAAGATTGTTTTTCACTTAATTTAATAAAAATCGAAATCTTTTATGTATTTTTTTAGCTCTCCAGTATCTCTACTTAGTCTGTTAAAAGAACTGTCGCGCTCCAAAAAATTATTTGTGAATACAAAACAGAATCATTAAGTCCACATCATATTTATGTTAGAGTGGAGCATATCAAAGGCGGAAGCGATTTTTTGCGTAATTTTTGACGCTGCCCTTATTTATACCTGCAGACCTGCAGAGTATCTCAGATCGATTTTTAATAAAATCTCCTTATTATTGGTTGACCACTGTAAAATTTTAATTTGCATTTAAAATTTACTTCACGGTCGAGTCGGTGCTCGTACATTTTTTTCGCACATACCGAGTTGTTTATGATTTATTTCCGTTAAATATACAATTTATTTAACAATTACATATCTGCGGCATATTAAGGCATAATTACGTAACAAGGCCGGCTGATAAAGGCAGTTGAATTGGGAGCATGTCGTGAAAGTCGTCCCCTTGAATCTTGTAAATTAGCAAAAAATGTACATGATGTCCGAATCGTATATGAAGGAAATACGGTTTATATTTCAATGAGTTTTAAGTATATATACTATTGCACTGTACTTGAGTCCATGTATCGAGGCCCATATTGGAATCGCGAATAAATAATGTGTAGTAAACCCGGCGCTTGCGCAACACGCAGCGTACGCGGAACCGATCGCGTGTGAATCATGTCATACGCGTGTCATAATAATGAACGATAAGGAAAGGGTATCGAAGGTAGGTGCGCCTTTGAATACGCTTCTGTTTTGATTATTTTACATGTCATAGATCTTAATATCCTAAATTACTTAGTTAAAAGAACGTAATTTAAATTTGATTTTCTGCATGGCTGTGATTAGCTAAAGATTCAAAATAATTACGAAAATATTTAGTGTGCTAAATCACTGTTATTTCCCCAGTTTTTTTAGAAATGTCGGTTTAAACGATTTATTGCTCTCCTTCACAATGCTCAATTAACGTAAATTTGGTGCCGCGTGTGAAGCTTTGAGTAATGAAAAATGATTGTTTGGTATTTAAGAGACAAACAAATGGAATTCATAATGTGGCAACGAGAATTATAAGTAGATCGCTTGTGCGCTGGCGCCGCGCGCGCAGCTCCCGCTGCCTCGGTGATGCGCCCTCGTGCTATCGGTATTTTTAACCGCCATGTTTTTGTTGATAACAGAATGTACAGAGTCAGAAACAAACCTCAAAAGCCAGTTACGTGCATTATATTTTTATTATTATAAAGGCGACTGTAATTGCTGCTTTATACGATCCTTTTTATACAGTTTTACCATAAATACTTACCAGTTTATATTTCCTGTTTGGCTAAAGCTAACATTTTGCAAATTTAAGAGAAAAATAAAATCAAAATTAACGTAAATAAAAAGACTACATTCAGCCTCCATACATAATGTATAATTTACTTAGTGATTTACGTTAGTTGCCAATCAAATATGTTGCGATATTATAAACAACCTAGGTACCAACCCATAAACGTAGTATGTCATTCTCAGCAGCATAACTTTAAAAAGACAATGTCCTAAAATAGAAATCGCTTTTGGGTTGACTCTATCGAAGAGATCTGAGGCGCGCGTTGATGTCTTTCGGAATGTCCTGTAGGTCGAAGCAACAACCGCGCGAGGGCGGCTGCGCCTGCGCCGCGAGGCCTCACGGGTCAACGGATTTGGCAAGCATACCTAACTTTATGTTATATCACAAATTTTCTAACTTGATCAGCAATATGTTGTTTTGTTTTTTTAATTTATCTAAATGAGGCACTTCTTTCTGATAGTTTCAAATGACGAGCAATGGAGAGCCTTGCACTTTATTTTATTAAAAGAAAATAATAACATCCATACTAAATGATGAATCCATGTACTCTAATCAAAATAATCATTTGAGTTTGTACTTCAAAAACGCGATAGCGACGCAATAGTATACGAGCCAATAATAATGATATGTAGGATGCGAAGCCTACGGTAGGATGTCCAGACACTGGCTTTATTAGGATTGTACCTATTTTTTTTTATGTGATAGGTAGCAGACGAGCAGGCGGATCACCTGATGGTAAGCAATTGCCGCCGCTCATGGACACCTGCAACACCAGTGGAGTTACAAGTGCGCTGCCAACCCTTTATCCCTTTCCCCCCCGGGTGGGCCTCCGGTATCCTCACTCACTCGGCGAAACACAGCACAGGGGCTGCTTCACGCCGGTTTTCTGTGAGGCAGTGGTATCACTCCCGGTCGAGCCGGAAAATTAATTGAGGAATTGATTTATGAACACAATAATTTAGTCTTATTAGTCAGCAGTTAGGCAGGTTAGGCCCATTCATGCCGAAGCGTGGCTCTCCCACAGTTAAACAATAATACAATAATACAAAACATTGATATCCTTCAATATTACTATACCTAATTAATAAGACACCCATTAAGTATTATGTAAGTAAGTAAAAAAAATATCATAGCACATTATTATTATTGAGTGAGAACATCTAATATTGTTTATCATAATTCAATAAAGGCAGTGTTAGTGCGAGTGTAGGTGCGAGCAAATTAGGTATATTAATAACACGTCATGGGAAAAATGCTGTAAAATAAGTATATCGAATGTTGGATATTATCTAAGTATTACAAATATGCGTAGCTATAACTAGGTAAGTTTGTGTTGATTTTTTTTGCTTTGGTTTTTATATTACATGCGTGATATAATGATTAGTAATTAGATATTGCTTTTATCCAGATAACTTCACTCAATATGACATCAAGCGAATCTCGTCATATATAATGATTGTTGGCGCATCAGCGCAGCTGTATTCGTGTAGGTATCATATTATTACTTTGTTGTTGATGCGTGTGCGCTCGTACATTGTATTGTTCAATTTATAACGTATTAATATTTACTAGCCGGAAACATTGCCAAATCCAATATCATTAATTTTGAATTTTATTCTCATTACACCGCTAGCTATTATAACAACATTACTGTACAGCTTGAGGTTCAGTGATCCAAGGGTTGAGTTGTACTGATTGTAATTTCAAATGGGGGCGAATGTTTTACGGGAATCACTGTTGCTTGAAATGAGTTGGTGGTTATTTTTGTTTCTTATATAAAATACGTACTGACCTGGTATCTATTTTGTTTTTGATTTTCCTGTATCTCTACAGGGCTTTCAGATTGCGCGAGTCTCATCGCATTGTTTATTTTTAGAATAATAATGTGATATTCATCTAAACTATTTTCATTCCGTTTCTTTCCGTATCGCACACCTTGTTTATTGTGAGATTATTTCTTAAATAGATGTAAACACCCAAAAAGTGTCACACATAACTATTATGACTAGTATGGCGGTAGTGGTGCTGTCATTCCTTGAACGTTGATTTAAAGATTTTGATTTAAAGCTTTGTGATTCGATGCTAATTAGCCAGCTTCACCCGTGGACGCGTGCGTGGCCGCGCGCGCGCCGGCGTCGCCGACGCTCCCCGAGTGACGGCCATTTGGCAGCCGTCGCGATATCGACCCTATTTTTATTCAACATTATCTTGTTTATATTAGACTGCCGCTATTGTTTCCTTTATTTGTGTCGCCGAATGTAACAGCTGGGGAAATATGTGCGGAGTGAAGGTGAACATTGCGTCACTAGAGTCCGCGAGTAATGCCAAACATGCGGCAGCTACACGCTGATCCATTACCTGTTTAACAATGCAATTAAATAAATCGGGACCCTGACAATGTATTCTGTATTGTCTCAATATACTTTATTTATTTAAATAAAGATTTTTTTTTTAATTATGTGATTCCAATAAATATGGCTGGTTAAATGAAGTATCTACAAAGTAATTTTTGGTTACAGAATACAAAAAAGTCTTAATTTTTATGTAAAGCGAAGTTAGCTTTACAATGCTTATGCTCGTTTAATGTCATGTGATTCGTCTGCTCGTCTGCCACCTATCGCATAAAAAACTACAAAACAAAATTGTGTTATTCAACAACGGTTCAAGTTATTTTAATGATCGTATTAGCCTAATCGTATGACTGAAGTCGAAAAGAATTTCAACATTAGGCACTATGCCTATTTAAAATACTAGGCTAAAATGTTTAACATACCTAACTTCTTTTTTAGTTAGAAATGTCTTAAAATTAACGTCCATCCGTGCGAAGCCTGGGCGGGCCGTTAGCAGGTACCTAATTTAATATTCATAATGTAACCAGACTACGGTTTGGAATGTTGTTTCTCGTCATTGAGAGCAAAATTAAAATTAAAAGTACAGAGAATAAAAATATAAAAGTAATTAAGAATGAGGAAACCGGAGCCGATCCAGTTCCCGTAACGCAAAGTGGTTTAGTTAATAAGAAATACTTAGGACTTGAGATTCGGCGGATCACACAATGTTTTTCACCGTTCACATATTTATCGTATTTGCTGTTATTACTATAGACCGATCACGAGCGGTGAAGTTAACTAAGTGTAAGTAATAAAAAAATATCGCATGTTATAAGAAGATCACAACATTTCATTGTTTTTTATCGTAGACCAGGTATAAGTTATGTATTCTGTGGTATAAAAAAGAATGGTGGACATATCATGCGCGTAGGTTAATGCTGCAGGGATTTCAGAATTTATAAATAGGTAGGTATAGCTAGTACGAGTACAAAAGCTTAAAAGAGATGTTTAAGAAACGTACTCTAAGACAAGGTTGGTGTAGAAAAAATAGTCTAGGGTCAGTGACCTTATCTAAACTATGCGGTTTTTAAAATGTCCGTAAAAAAGACATTCCTATTTTATTGATTTACGGATAACTAAGTACCTATATGAAAAGTTTTTAAAACATGCTACACTCTGTTTAATTAGGAAATGCCATTGTTCTTTGTGTTTACTTGTTACGTAAATAGTCGTTCGTCTCGAACATTGTCACATATTTTGAGCAATATACGAGTGATGTTGCCTTCGGACAGCGATCGAAACACTCACTTTACGATAATGGGCGTGTTGTTGTCGGCGCGCGCGCAGCCTCGCTCCCGCCTCATTAGCAGGCGCTGGCAGCCGACTAATAATCATAAACATCTAGCTGGGAGTCCGGTGCCGTATCTACTGACAAACACGTCGCTAATATTTTGTTACACACAAATTTCTAGACAAACAATATGCCTATTTGTCTTCAAATTATTTAAATTAAGTGTCGTTTGCATATTTGTATGTTAAAAGCAGTGGAATAACGAAAAAATATTCGGAAGACTTTCTTTAGCTTACGAGAAAAAGTATCTTGTCAGACGGGTAGATAAACACCAAAGTGATTCTACTCGTATAGATTTTATTTTAATTAGAGATACGGTAACAAAAACGAACCTATAAAATTTTGGTCGTAAATTAAAGATCTTGGGGTTACCTACCTATATTCTTTATAATATAAGAAATCTGTTAGTTTGTCACCAGTCAGTGCACACGTCATCGGACGTCTGTCAGTGCACCCGCAGGCATGAACAAGGGTCAATCCATAATTGTCACTCACTCATGATAATACCTACCATATTACGAATTTCAAAAGAATACTTACTATTACGACTAGGTAGGCTTTACGAGGTTATAGAAGTAATAACTGATTTACTTAAAGAATGCGTGGTTGCTTTAATTAGTTGCCGCGCGTGGCGTGGCAGAGGTTGGCGGGTGGAATATCTTTTTGACAATTTCCAAATGAAGGTTTTATCCATCATGGATAGCTACGGAACTCGACATTGCACGTGGCCCGACACGCACTTTGCCGAGTGTGTTATTTTATGTGTTTGTAGACCGCACGTCCTTGTTATTTTTATTTGAGAACATTGTTGACAACGAGACCCTGTTCTTTTCTTATTTTACGATGAAAGCTTGATTGCCTACCTATTATTCTCACATAATTTAAGAATTTCTCGTTTTTGTTCATGATCAAAATTCTAATGTGTTGACTCATTTACTCGAATAATCTAAATTAGGAGTAGATGCTTCGAGAGCAAAAATAAATTAGAGTATATATAGGCTGCCGGTTGGCCTCTTTAATTGACCCCTTTAAGACGATCGTCTGGCTCTCGGTCTCGTAGGCAGCCGTGTAGCCGCATTGCTAAAAGGTTTTACCAATGTTGCGGTAGCCATGGACTTGCTGTAGGTACCTATCACTTTTGGCAAATAAAGCTGCAATACTTGTGCTACCTGCTGGTACAGCGACAGCTGTGAGGTATTATGATGTATTCCGTCAGCAGGCGGTAGTGACCGAACAGTTTCATACACGAGATATCCTAGGGCCTAGACAAATAATATACGGTGCGCTATGGCCTCACTAAGCATCATTCCATCGATTGAGTGGAAACGTTGCAATTCTCAGTCTAACAACATAAACTCGTTTTCTTGTGGTTTTTCTAGGAAAATGCAGTTGCGTACTGAACGTGCTGAACAATTTATTTATCTAACTCCGACACATGGTTTTGTCTGCACGTTCAACGGTGTGGCACAAAATCGTTTGAATATTTCGATCAGCTGAAGTTGTGGTTATGATTTAGTATTTGAGGGTGGCAAAATAACATAGCAATTTATGTAATTTTCTTACCTTGACTGTCAATTTCGACCCATTTAGTTCCACGAGGTTTTGGTGCTTTTAACATTACATACATATTATATTAGTCATAGGAGTGCCTTTTTATAGTTATGCAATAGACTAACTGACATTGGGTAAGTATGTAAGGTAATAAGTAATATTTTCAACCAACTTCGTAGAATTCAACTAGAGATTGATTATCACGAGTATTGCGTCAAGCCTGTTGTTGCTGCGTCCACATCGGACGGCAAAGCGCGGGCGACGCGCGAGGATGACAAGGCGGGGCCGTGCCGTCTGCAACGCAACACGACCATTTTAAACAGAATTTGTCAATTCATGCAAAATGGATGAATAAAAATGTCGTAAGTACCAACTTACTAAGCCTTCGTCAAATAAATATTTCGGCTTCAGCTAAATGGTTCATGTTAATTATTTCCATTAAGGTATCTATTATTGAATTGTATGCGCTTGTGCATTCATTAGTGCATGTGAGACCTTGGCGCGAGGGAAAGCCCGCGCGCGCCCCGCGTCGCTGACGCGGCGGTCTCCGCACGTAACATACCACTTTACAAGTACGAGTAGAGCCGCATTCCGTCATCTAGAGCAAGACCACCACGTATCAATAACATGTCATATCGATCCAGTTTATTTTACACTGTCATTTCATAATAATACTTCATATATTTCTATGTAACTTGTTTAAATAAATAAGTAAATAAATAATTCTCGTGCATTTGACTTTGATGTCGGATTAGACATTTATCTATATGGACGAAAGTCTATATTCGATTTCAATCGATTCAATCGAGTGTACGAGAATTACCCACCTGGTCGTAAATATTAATATGAAGAATCTCAATGAGCTACTACTTACGCATGTACCTAATTTTAACATTTATAGTTGTTGAAGTTTTAGACTGAGATTTTCTTACAAATAAAAGTCTGTTCTATTTTACTGTATTCTATTTGTATTCTATTCTTGAAATATGATTTATTTTGGTGACAGTCTCTAAAATTTAAAGAAATTCGTTTGAAGAAAAATCGTTTGGCTCTATGTAGTTCGTCATGGATGGATTTCTGTTTAGGTTACAACGAGGCTCTACATCAGAAATGATGTATCTTGTCGCGTCATAACGTGGACTATCATCTTGAACTACAAACTAACGCAGTAGAAACTGTTCCTCAGAGAATCGATTTTCCCTGCTTTCTCGCTCTCCCTGACTTGCCAGGCCCCGCGGCCGCCCCGCTGCCGCCAGCGCGCCGCGCAGCGTCTCCCGCGCAGGTGAGCCACGCGTTGGGCTAGGCCACGAACTAATTAATGCAACATTGTTTTCCTTATTCAGATAAGTATACGGCTTAGGATGCATGCCATGCAACACGAGGTCTTTAGCGACAAACTAGCACGAAACAACCTGCAAGTTATTTACAATTTGAGAACATCTTATTAATATGATCAGCCGGGCTAAGATGCGCACCACGAGAGAATTTTGTCGACACTCGTATTGCGTCAGCGCTAGTTGCTTCTCGCTCACCTGACAGGGCGAGGAGCGGGATAGAAAGATACGCTCTCGCGAATGAGAGTCGACAAAATTTTGTCGCGGTGCGCATCTTAGCCCGGCTGGAGAATTATATATCTTACTAAGTATATGGTCCGGAAATGTTTATTGCTGCTTTAATTGCTGACCAATTAGTTACAATATTACTTTTAATTGTTACAAAGATTTTACAAAGCCAGTAATTACTATGTACAGACACTTTTACATACATATACCTAGTACATCTACATAATATTAACGAGTATTATTTTATTGATAAATAAAACAAATCTCATGGTGTACAGGTACATATACAGCCTCCTTTTTGGTGTTGGTGTAGAGGTGCCAAAATAATACAGTTTAATGTACCTAGGAGTACTCGTAGGTACGTAGTGAAATTATCACTAACTATGCAAATTCACATAATATGTATTGCATTGTACAGAAGCATGATTCGTTCTAGGAAAAATGCTTGACGTATAATTTTCCGAGCACGACGTGACGTGGGAACGAATTGTAAATATTTTTATAGCCTTTAAGTAGAGCACTTAAAAGAAGTTTAACGTGTTCTAATTGATGGACGTTTCCTCAAAACGGCGTCGTAAACGTAAGGCGGCTCGGCGGGTTGTTTGTGTCAAGACTGACCGGAAGCAGGGATGTTGTTAATTATCGGCTTAATGAGGTTGTGTTTACGTTGGGGCTGCGCGCGCGCAGGCTGCAAGGCGCGCGGAGGCCTCGGACCACGCTCTCCGTTTGACATTTACTATTTTGGACCAACCTTTGATTAACTTACCCCTGAATGCATGATGACTTTCTATTTTATTATTCAATCTGTACGATAAAGATATATAGAGGTTTTTCTATTTGGATTCTTAAAAGTCATGCTTTGTAATCACCGCTTCAAATCAAATCAAACTAAACGAGGTCTTCCCAAAGATTGATTGAATGATTTCCTCCACAGATAGGTGGAGGAAAAATTACAATAATGTTATGCCTAAAGAAACATGCAGATTGGTTAATTGATGGCTGAAAGACCGAGACACTTGATTACGTCTTCTGTTATAAGTAAGATAATTTAACACTAAATAACGAGAAACAACAAAATACTCAAACTGTAGGTACCATAATTTCGTACATCGTTGACAATTTGATAAGAACCTCTTGAGAATGCAAATCGCCACACATACTTGTCTCAGACAGATGTGAATATTTTGACTAATAAAACGCTGAAGGTCATCAAAATAAGACGTAGTGGCTGAGAAAAACGGTAGACAACAAACTTTAACGAGTAATATTCACAAGGCGATAGGCTCGTGTGTGCCGCTGAGTCGACCGCTGTGCCGCTAGTGACGGCTCGGCCTCATCTGCCTCGATCGATCGATGGAACTAGCGATTCCACCAATTGATATTATTGCTAACCGTCTTTCATCATTGGTATCGTCTTCATCTAGATTAATTTATTGTATCTAATGGCTCGTATCCCAAGTCAAATTACAACAGCGCGAGATCGTTTTCTACTGAATGTATAGATAGTAGATACCTATCTTTCACCAACATATGCGCGTGATAGTTAAGTAATTTGTTTATGAACGACACGACGACTATAATTTGTAACCGTGCCGCCAAAAGCGTAAAAAAATAATATTATGTAGCTGCATCATACCTTACACTTTCAGTCTACGTAATGCAGTCCAAATATAGAACATTCGGTAGCTATACTAAACCTATATGAGTTTAAAATCCATAATATTCCCTATTGTGCTAGTGGCAGGTGGTCAGTCCGGCGGGCGGTGCGCTGGCGCCTCCCTCGGCCGCGGCGAGCGCGCTGCCAAGTGCTCGCATACTTCCACTGTTCGCTGTTTCCGTGGATGTGTTTACGTGAATTCCTGCAATTCCGGCCGAAGCCGCGACTCGGCGCCTAAGCCGCCTAATCTGCCCCGCGAACAATCTAATTATACGGGTAGCTGAGCACCTCCGAAACCGTGGTTCACTCCACTACTTTTGAGGTTACGAACATTTTTACACATTCCACTATTAATAGTAACTTTTTTAGGGTTCTCTCCCGATGGCTAAAGAACGGGACTTTATTACTAATACCACTCCGCTGTCTGTTCCTCTGTTTATCACCAGGCTCTGTCTCATGAACCGTAATATACTAGACAAGGGATGACGTACCTATATCTATTAGTATTTTTATTTACCCAATATAAGATAAACTAATCAAATGTAATTTATTGCTTTAGTTATAGGTTCATCCAGCGGTATCCAGGTCAAGAAGGATCTTGGTCACCTTCAAAGGCCGGAGTGGCAAGAGGTGGCTGAGAATAGAGCGGAGTGGCGAATTCTCGTGTCCGAGGCGAAGATCCACTTCGGGTCGCTGAGCCAGCGTAGTAAGTAAGTAAGTTAAAGGTTACATCTTAGATCATATTCTAGATTTTATAATATTATATAAGTATATTATTATTATAACCTGCCATTTTGTTTCGATTTTATCAATATATAAAGAACCCTCCTTTGACCTTGTACCACAATCAATTACGGATAATGCATTTACTCCTAACTGATTAGATATTCTACCTAGAATATAATTTCAAAGAACCTCTTATAGGAAAATTGAGCAAAACTAAATGCGTCTTTTCTAGCGAGTACATACCGACTTGATGGCACAAATATTTGTTCATTGCATTACTGACTTAGATAAAGATTGCAATACCTAGTATTTTGTTTTTGTGCGGCGAAGCTATGAGCGGTGCAAACTGTTCGCGGCGGGCGCTATCAGCTTGATAACATGAGTATAATAATATTGTTTATCGAGCGGATTGTCGCGTGCACAAACAAAGTGCTTGTAGCGCGCCGCGCAGGGCTGCCTCCGCTGCGCCCGCGCAGAGGGCCTGCTACGAAACCGTCATGTAGCGAAAATATACCTAGGTACCCGTCGCATCCAAACAAAAAAAGACGATATGGATAAAGATCGTCCTGCCTTCTGTACCTGTTCGCCGCATTTGTGCAGGACTGCGCCAAAATATTTTTTGTATTGAAGGTCGATCGAATCGGAGAGGCTCTTTACTCACAGATATTACTTAGTGTCTATCAGTAGTAAGTAATAGTAGCTAAACTGTGCTCACAATTCATGCTGCGCGTTTGCTTTTTGAGGATATGTCCAATACCATTCATATTTAATGTCATCCCGTGAAAAGTTGCAGTGAACCAGGGTGGCACTGGCGGTCGAGGTTAAATGATGGTGTGTGGTGGTCAATAGATTAACAGTCCATTGGTGTGCTGTGTTAATGACCTTGCACATTCATTTAAATTTCCTTTTGGTACTAGCTCAAAATACTAGTAAGTAGGTATGTAGTTTATTTGTCATACTTGAAGAAGGTTCATAATCTGTCTAAAATCCACCACTGATATGTACTGCTCTGCTAAAAACTGTTATCTCGTTACAGAATTTAATATGATTTTATTGTGAACAAAATTATGGTTTACTGGTCTCATTGTAACAATCTTAGTTGGCTGTGCTTGTTTCTACTTTTATACCTATAAGAGTAATATCGTTGGAAAAAATAGTTAAATTGTTATTACCTGCAGAATGTTTATATTATGAGTGAAATAGAAGTGAGACTTAACAGTAACAGAGTACGCGGCGCTCACCAGCCCACAACAAAGCGATAAATATATTTAAACATAGGACCGCTACGACGCAGCTAAATCAGAATCAGAGCTACTCGCACGAAAATACTTTCAGATCAAAGATGTCTATTTGTAACCTCGCAAGCTACGCTTTCATCACTTTCTTTGGCCTTGCACTGCTCTCTTCCCGTTCTGCACTTTTTAGGTCTCACTTGCCCTATTTGATATGTATTTCTCTGTAATCACATTAATAACTATTTTAACTACTATGTTTTTATGACAATGTAACAAAACAATATAAAAAGAGGTATGTGTAAATGTAATTTTCAGTTGAAGATCTAGGTAAGTACTCATTCTGCCGAGTCGGTTATTGGGATAGGCAAAGCAGGGATAGCCCTAGCAAGTATGACAGCAGAGCGCATGCGTCGCATGACACAGGCGCTGTGATTAACATTGATCAACGCTCACGGAACTCCACACACGGACCGGACGGCCTCCACGGCGCTGGCTCAGGGGGCACAAACAACTGAAGCATGCACAAAAATGTAGGTACTCCCAGTTGGTTTCAGTGTTAGTTATTCTTCTAAGTGGTACCCGAAGATCGACCCCTACTTTTAAAATTTTCTGCGATTAATTGACGCCAGTCGTCGCGGTCTTGCGCAGCGCTATGTGCCTCGCGGAACTGAACTTCCAGTGTATTAACAGGAGTGTCGGACCATCAAGCTGGTCAACGGCCACCACAATGGGTCCCTTGCCGGCTTTCCCTGTTAGGACTACTCTTTCTATGCAATTTGGTGGTTTTCGCACTATTTTGATAGTAATTAGATCGTCCACTTAACTACTATGTTTTTTATAGCCAATAAAAGTTATCTTATCTTATCTTAAAAAAGCAAGGCGGCGTTTGCGTTTAAAACTATATTATAAATAAGTACCTATTTAATTTAACAAAAACGTGTGAGTTTAAGTAGTTATCTTTGGAAAGATTTCGTGTCCGAACTTCTAGGTTCTTTACGTTGTCCCTCGCAGCCGCAAGGTGAGCGAGCTCAACCTATGATGGAAGCGCACTCGATGGTTTCCGATGGTCCGTCTGACGCCGCAGCGGCATTCTCAACGCCCGCCGCCCACGGGGCACAAGCGCAACCCACAGCTAGGCCAATATTAGCATCGCAAATCCATTGACTAATATAACACCTGGACAAGTGCGAGGCGTGTTCGCCTCCGAGGGTTCCGTACAAATGATATTTGTTATTTGTGAACAATAACGCGATCAGGAATCAAATCGCGCAGATTCTTATAAACCTATTTAGATAATTATGACTGGTCCGTTGGCAAACTTGGTAGTGCCTCATACGCCTACAGGTCGTGGGTTCGAGACCCACCCTGGATGATTAGGTTTTTTCAGTGTCTGGTTAGAATATATGAGTAATTACTCGTATATTCAATACATTATATTTGTAGTTCGTCTGTTGTCTGATATCTGTAACACATGTGTTCAAGCTGTAAGGTCAATGTATGAGATGTGTGAACGTATTTATGTATCTCTCCTATTGGAAAATCACGGCACGGCGGCCGGTCCTTTTGGAAGGCGTGCGTGGGGAAGGGGATACAGATCCAACAAGTAGAGGCCCCTTTGAGACACATTAATGAAAGTGGGGATGTAAGTTTATTATTATTAATAGATTATTTTTCAGATAATTAAAATTTTGATTTTTGTATTTTGTAGCATGTAGGTCATCTTATTCTCGTATACCTCATAAAGATGTGGTATATGGGATTTAGATGAGCCGTATAGGTATCCCTTATGCGTATTATACTTAATGTAAGGATTTTTCTTTTTTCACAACTTACCTTTGGGTATCGTATACGGTTTATATTTAAACTTGATAGGTACCTTGACACGTTCCCGAAATAAAGTGTCGATATACACATTTAGAGAGGCAGGCGGAAAACACAGTAATTATATATAAATGCGCCAGAAAATCACACCGATCGACCTGGTCTCAAACTAGGGCAATCCGTGTACTACCAGAAGACGATGAATTTTATAAGGGTTTGGTTTGTTTATTTTTTTAATTTTGAAGTTGTGAGGTACGGAATTCTGCAACATGATGGCGCTGGTGAGTAGTCCCACTATGGACCTCGTAAAACGGCTCAACTTCAGAAAAAGCAAAGGTGTCACTCTACTTGAAGATATTCCTTGATGAGAATGATAAACTTAGCCCTCAACTCTTATTGAAGAGGAAAAAGTGGAAGTGACAGGGGACTAGTCGTCCGTCGAAGCACAGATAAAATTTTGGTAAACATACTCAGAACATATTTGGGTTTGATCTAATTTAAAATTCAACAATAACATTTCATCAAGTTTCAAAGTTTGCAAATTGATTGAAATAAGGTTAAATAAGTAATGTTATGCGTAGGCCGCGCTGCGCCGGCGCCGTTACATAACCCATGCATATGCATGAGCACTGGCAACATCACCATTCGCCGAACTAACTATTTTGGTTGATATTCGCGCTGTTTATCTGAAGCCAATTACCTGCCTGCTAATTAACTGTTTAATGCCTCAACACTTTATTTTTGACGGCGTTTACCTATGGTTTAGTTGAAAAAGCGTAAATACAATCATTAAATGTACCTCTAGGTGACATTGAGGTGACCGACGTAAGATTATCAAAAATTTCGAGTGAATACGAGTGATTAGGTATAAGTAATTATTCCCTATGAAAGAGACGATGAATCTCGGCATCACTTTCATTACGATTTAAGAATGGTTAGGTACCATTTTTACAGCACTATCAGTTGGAATGTGTGATGATGACAGCATTATCTACATAGAGCAGATGACGCCGCTCTGCACGACATGCGCTTGCGCATCGCGGGGAAACCCGCAGCGACGATTTAGCCCAATCGCATTCGACGCGGTAAATATTAATAGAAAATAATATGCAGTTTACTCGCGACCTCATGGAACCGCTGTTTGTATTACAGCACGTGTACAGAAAACAAAGAATTTGCAAGTACCTACTAACTACATTAGGGGAAAGTGGGTTTATTTGATCTCGTATTCTTTTTTTATCATTTTTGGGATAGGAAAAGCCTATAACTAAGTACTTAGCATTGCATTCATGAAAATGATTAATAGGCAAGTATTTAAGTAGGCAACTTTCTTTTCAGTGAACTCGCAAAGGTTCTTTTTATTTTGAAAATAAATAGTAAGGCCATGATGTGAAGGTATAATAAAATGTAGAATCAATGTTTTTAGTTTTAGACTATGAGATTTATAATTTTTGTTGACATAATAAAAATTTTAATTGATGCATTTATTTAGGTTTAAGCTTAGCACACTTCCGACTCCGTTACTTCGATCGAGTTGTTTCAACCTCCGACCCGCTTAGAGGCTCGCAGTCATACCTATAATATAGGTACATATTATAGCTCCTGCGAATCCAGTACTTGTTGTAATTCTACGAGACATTTTCCCCAAGCACATATGTCTAGGGGTGGCTTTGAATACAATTAATACCTGTGGGTAGGTATAACGTTGACACATAATGAGAATGAATGACTACATACCAAAATAGTCAAATGTTATTATTAAAATAGGTAGGTGCCTTATTTCCCTGCACAGGATTCATCTTAACTGTATTGAATAAGCACATTATTCGAACTTTTTAATTAACCGATGAGTTCATCACTGGAGGATCGTCACTCAGGTACATGAGTTTCTTGATGACGGATGAAGGAACGTGCAATTATTATACTAATTTGTGTGATAGTTACATTCCTCTAGCTTCGTACTCAATTGTTAGTTACTCGTACCCAACTAGGTACCTACTAGTTGTTTTTTAGACATTTGCAAGTATAAACAGACAATATGTTTACGTCTTGTAACTATTTATCTAGGTAATGTTTAGACATCTACCTACTTACTATTTAATAGTATTAGACATATTTTGAGTATTATAAATAAGTATAATAATAGGTACATATTACTTGTAACTCTTGGTGTTGCTTTAGTTCACATTTGGTACTTTGGTACTGCAATGCAGTTACTTGTTCACGTCAAGTCAAAATAGTAAAATTCCTATTTACAGATATGTACGTCAATTAATCATACTGGTAAAGGCTAGAAAGGTTAAGTACATTAATTGAGCTGCAATAGTTTCAAAACATAATGTTTGTCGTCATAGCGCAGTTCGTGCGCAACTCGGATAAAGAAAAACAAGTTGAGCCGATAATGCGATAGATAAATAAAACTCGAACGATGCGCGAGCGGCGAGCAGCGCCACCCGGCGGCGCGCGGCGGAACCAGAGCGCTACTGGCAGGTGTGACGTCACAAGTCAGCCGTCACTCAGAGCCACCATCATTAATTTATGCAGGTGATTTAAGTATCCTTTGTTACCCCATTACACCTTAATCACGTAGGTGTCTACCTACTTATTAGTTGTACATAGACACATTGAATGAGTAACCTGAAGTATCCATAATTACTCATCTTTGTGGATGACAGTACAAATGGATACGCAATTAGATATAGATTAAGATAAATAAAAATATGGTTGTACCTAATACGTACAGCACACATCAAAGTATACAAAACTGTCAAGTTTCCTCAATTTACTCTCATCTTACTGTCAAACGCATTAGTTTGAAATAATCTATTGAGGAAATTTGACAGGTTGTGGAAACCTGATGTGTGGCTGACTGTACCTACATACTTAAATAAATGATGAAAAACCATTGTCAAGTGTTTATTAATCTTTATTATATTATATGTAAATACTTACTTAGTAATAAAACTCATCTTACCTACATATTATGTAGTTTATTTTTTGGGATTATTTTTCAAAATTAAAAGTGCCTAGCGTAAATTTCTGGATTACTACCTACAACAGATAGCTTTGCGTCGGTATGTGACTCTAGTGACCGTTGCGTCGAGTTAAGGGCTTAGTCAGGCCTTTAACTCAACGCAACGCAAGAGAGTCCTCTTACGAGGGACTCTGGAATTGATTGGACGATTCAAGACGTTTAAAAAAAATATGATGAATCTGTAATAGTTACTTTTCAACTTTTTCCAAAGTGCATTAGATGCGAAGGCCTTTCATACGGTCAACTGATAGATTAAACAAAATTATATCATCATGAGTTTTTTCGGCAACTGCCTGCTTACCGGAAATGCAAATTTTATGGCCAATAAGCCCAGGCGAAATAACCCGCTTATCCCCCGGCAGGAGGGTATGCATAAGAAGGCACTCCCCAACCTAAAATAAACCTATGGTCAACCTCATAATATTTTGATCTCATAAAACTATCGGAAGTGGCTCTTTAGGAAGCTGTCCCAGATGAACCCGCTTTGTTATTAATCTAATAACGGATTACTTACAGTTAGAATAAATAATTAAATAAGTTAAGATCACAACGAGATTCAGAAGCGTGAAGCGTAACCGCCGCCGCGGCTGTCGGCGTAGGAGAGCAGCGCGTCGGCGCGCTGGCGCACGACGTTGACGGCGGCGTAGGGCGCGCTGGCGTTGAGCAGCGCGGGCGGCGCGGCGGGCAGCGCGCGCGGCGGCGGCGCGGGCCGCGCGGCCTCCAGCGCCAGCGCGCCGCCGCGCCGCACCGCCACGCGCGCGCGCTCCACCGCCTCGGGCCCGCCCGCGCCCGCCGCCGCGCTCGTCACCAGCGCCGCGGCGCCTTGCGCCAGCGCGCTCGATGACTCCGCGCCCAGTACGTAGCGAGTACCTGTATTATATGATAATAGTAAGATTTTAACGTCTAACTCTTACGGCTTAGAATATTTATCACCATCATCATTTCAGCTAATAGACGTCCACAGCTAGGACATAGGCCTCCTCTAATACTCTCCACACAGATCGGTCCTGTGTCACATCCAAGACCTAATGCCTTAATTAATGAGAAACCATGAATTTAAATATTGCTCCCTGGTTGCAACACCTGTCCTATTTACGGGAACAGGGCGAAGTTTGGTTCTGGTATAATGACCCCAAGAGAGTTAAATCATGTTACAGTTTTCAGCAACCCATCGATATATATATAAGTCGAACTATCTCTTGTAATGAAGGCTAAGGCTATCTTAGCCCATGACTGAACAATACTTAATATGTTTTACCGCAGATGTGTTCATCCGTGATGATCGCCGGCGCCAGGTCGAGGGGAGCGGTCGGCTCGTCGCGGATCCAGCCGCCGACCGCCGCCGGCCCGGAGCCGAAGGGCTGCGACAGACCTCTGAAATGTAGACGCGCCGTAGATTACGTAACAGGTTTAGTTTTATGGTATGCTGACGAGTTTAAATGCGTCAATGACGAATAACTCACGCGACTAGTGCAGCATAGGTGTCGAACCGATCGACGACGGCGAGTCCCGAGGCCACGCCGGTCGGTGGCCAGTCGCCGGACGCGGCGCGCTGCAGTGAGCTCACCACCCTGCAGATATAAGTACATAACAGTCATTCTGTAGGTTAATTATTAGTACAGGAAATAAGCTATCGAAGGAATTCTCTATAGAAAAGTGATAATACCTTCGCTCGGCATCATCAGCGTCTAAAGGCGGCGGCAGCAGCGCAGCGGCGAGAGCGGCCAGCGCGGCGGGGGCACCAGCGCCGCCGGCGAACACGCGCCACCCGCCCGCCGCGGCCGGCCGCGCCTCGCCAGCGCGGACCAGCGCCGCTCCCCCCCACGCAGCTGACAGCTCTGGAACAACAAATTTAAATATTCAACCAATCAATAAGGGGCCTGTGTCCGTAATTGCTAAAGGGCTAACGGCCCTCTACATACTGCGATACAAATTTCCCGTCTTTTCATACAGTTACTGTCAGTAGTCCTCTTAATGTCGTCAGTCCAACGAGTAGCCTGACATCCTACACAATGCCCGCCTAAGCAGTTTTGGCACTCCGAGGCACACACTGTATTTTATAGGGAGGTATACCTACCTCCCTATAAAATACAGTGTGTGCACAGGTCACCTTCCGGTGACCTGTGCTCTGTGCCTGTCCAGGTGGAGGTGTGTAGATGTTGATGATATTTTCGCACACATTATAAAGCTCTCACGTGCTGAAGATTAGTTTAATTCCTGATATTAACTATTAAAGTAACGTATTAAAAACTTGTGTAACAGATTAAAGATGTCCGACAACAGAGTAATCACAAAAGAGTACTTAAACATATTTTAAATAAGTACATTTAAATCCAGACGATGTGCTCATTTACACACAAATGTTTGTCCAGAGTGCGCGAGAGAAATGTAACAGTTAAAAGAATTGGCGCCAGTTGCCACAAGCCCACCTGCACTGGTGTTCTGCTGCAGGGTCTCGAGGTAGTGCGCGAGCTCCGGCGCCGCGCGCAGCGAGCCCGGCGCCGGCGCCGCGCCCGCCGCGCGCTCCGCCTGCGCCAGCCCCTCCGACACGTTGTACCCGTTCCTGGAAACATACATAGAAAGGTTCTGATCGTGCTACACTATCCGCAATAGACTTTTCACTTAGACGATTGTATGATTGCAATCACGCAAAGTTGTGATTGTTGCCAAATGTTAAAACAATTTGAAGTTGACAGGCAAAACTAAAGCTATTATTGTAACCCATACATACTTAGCTATGTCAATGGCCGGCTGCAACACTTTCTCCCAGGGCAGGGCTCCGAGGCGCGCGTGTAGAGCCGCCAGCGCCACCAGCATCCGCGGCGCGCGCGCGTCCGGCCCCGCCGCGGCTGACGTCACCACCCCGGGAGACCCCGCGTGTGACGTCACCGGCGCCGGCGCCTCGGCCGTCAGCGCCGCGGCGGCCGGCTGCGGCCCGCCCCACTCGAACAGGGTAGGCTGCTGCGTGCGAGACTGTCTGTACTCCCAGTACAGCAACGAGCCACTCCTGTAAAGTGATTATTATTTCTCTCGTTAACATGTGAGTTACAAGTCTTAAAGAGACAGGATCGTAAGCGTTAGTCACACCAGTGATACTGTGAGTACTCACGCGTCGAGCGAGACGCGGTGCGGCGCCAGCACGGCCAGGCACAGCGCGGCGGCCGCGGCGGCGTCCAGCGCGCGCCCGCCGCCCTTCAGCGCGTCCGTGCCCGCGCTCGAGCACCGCGCCGCCGACGACGACACCGACCCGTGCGGCACCAGCTGCAACCATCACACCGCTCGGTAAACGGCCCCAGATTATTCAGACAGAGGCAGACATTCAGGATTGTTGTAAAGATACACTATTCCTTGTTATAAACGGGTTAACTATGTGACCTGGTCTCCAGCATGCACATAGGTTACTTACTGAGCATACCTTTTGCTCCAACTCCAGACCTCCATAATCATCATCATAATATACGTAGATACAAAAAGTTTGTTTGTGATATTTCATTTTAATATGGTTATGATGACGATAAAGACACAAGCGTACTATTTCCTTCTCAAAATCCGGTAATGTATTAGTGACGTCTTAGATCTCGTAGACATTTATGAGCTGCGGTCAGTTGCCACCTTCTTGCCTTCGTGCAAATCTAGAAGTCTGTTACTACCAGTTTCTACAGGCATATCCATCAATTCGCCACCGAGTAGACAATAGCTAAGGTTTCCTCATACCTCATAGTCGCCGTAGTATATCTGCGTGAGCAGCGCCAGCGTGATGGCGGCGGAGAGCACGGCGAAGGCCAGGAGGATAAGGCGCGGGCCGCCCGCGCAGCACGCGCCGCCCGCGTGCGGGCCCGCGCCCGCGCCGGCCTTCAGCGGCACGTCCTCGCGCAGCTCCACCACGCCTGGAAATCGAAATGATAACAATTACATTACATGGCCTTAGGTCATAACTCACCTTTCTTTCCTACTTGAACATAGTATGAGTCAGGTTGTATGAATCTTTTCAACTTTGACACTCGCACTCGGAACCTTCCGCGCTTGGGCGGCTCTTAGTCCACTGGCTAATGGTGCACTTACTATCGAAGTGCTAGATGTAGGTACCCGTATAGAGATGGAAGTGGCTCTACATTACCGGGCGGCTGGAGCGCGTCGGGGCTGGCGCCGCTCTGCATGCTGGGGGCGCGCGCGCAGCCTCGCCTCCCATGCAACTAACTGAAATAATTACAATGAAAATGTATTATTAAGATGAGAATATTTTCAATTCGGCGTCCAAACATAAATAACGGGTTAAGAGTGGTTCCGTTTCGCAAAGAAAATTGTTCACATAAAGTGCCTGTGATACAACTTTCTAATTGATATAGTTAGGTAGTTGTTGATTTAAAATTCAAGAATTAAATTAAGAACACGCATACTAAATTAGTAAAGCAAGTTATGTAGAACAGCAGAGTTTTACGATAGATATTAACTAATGACAGTGTTTTACCGTTTCTTAGGTAATGTAGAGTTCTTCATAGAAATTATAGCTCTACTTGAACTGAGAGTCGAACCCGCACTAACAGAGCACTGGCCGGTGCGTGGCGATGTTGTCACTATCTTGCACTGTCCGCAATTCAGCCGATTGCACAAATCACACCGAAGATTTATAAACAAAATCTGTGTACACAAACAACGGAAGACGCGAGTGACTAGCGCAGGCGCAGACACACCGCGAGGTTCGTGCCTCTAACTGTAGACGGCGAGAGGTGTGCGAGTGAGAGGGCGGCGGTGCGCGCGGGAGTGAGCGGTGTGGTGCGCGCGCGCCGGAATGCGCGATGAGACAGCGCGCCGGCCGTGACGTCATCTAAGACGTTTCTAACACGCTTGACTTGCTACGTTCAAAATACCGCCGTGTAACTGCAAAATACGTTCATTGACATGCATTACTAAACATGTAGTAGGTGACTACCTAATGTGTGTACCACATATATTTGTTATGCGCCCGTTGCATCCAAAGCCATAAGTTTGGCAGCGAACGTTTGGATCTATAATTTGGTGAGTCTGGATCACAATGGAGCGACTGCTGTTTGAATAACCTTTGCAACCCTTTGACAGATGAATCAAACCAACTGAAAAATGGTTAAGAACTTGTTTCAGAAGACATCTGAAACTTGCAGGTTTCCTTAACGTTTATGTTTTCTTTCACCGGCGAGGTAATGTCAAAAAAAATCTAATGCAAACCAAGAAGTTCATTTAAAAGAAGAAGAAGCTAATTTAAAACCCGTTCTTATCCAAGTTAATATCGCATGACTCAAAGTAGGTAAATAGGTCATAATCTCTTGCAAATGCAGTATGTACTATGTTTATGTGCATGTGAATTTATTTATTTATCGGTGTGGGACCCGCAGGTTTACATATTTCACCATCATTGCGTTCCCCGGTTCCGAAGTTGTTTTGTACAGAAAAGCAAAACAAGTGAAATTTTCACCGGCTGAGAAAATAAGAAAACTTCCGAAAGACGTCTTACTTTCTTAGGTTAAACCAAAAAGAGGCTTAATTTACTGTACGTTCTATATTATACAACGTTTTACCTACCTAGTAGGTAGGTAAAACGTTAACGTACCTATATCTACGTCTTTAGGTAAAGTTTGGAAAGTTTTTTTTGGTAGAGCAGATTGGCAGTTCCATCAGTAATCAACTCAACATTAATTACGTAAACGTTAATCTAGCAAATTGTATTACAAAACTGCGTTGTTTCCAAACAGCGGGGGTGATTCAGCCTTAAGTCACGAAATATTGATGTAGGCGTAAGCAGCCGCGCGCGCACCACGTGAGCGCTAACGAGCGCAACAAGATTAACGCGGCTCAGAAACCTCGCAAACTAGTAATCCTCTATATAACTGCCGGAACACGTCCGGTCCACCACAGTGCCAGGCCACCAGCCACCTCACGAGCCGCGACCCTCAGCATCCCCAGTGCTATCAAGATGGTGTACAACTTCAAAGTGTTTAAAAAGTGCGCGCCAAATGGCAAGATCACGCTGTATATGGCGAAACGTGACTTCATCGATCACATCTCCTTTGTGGAGCCCATAGGTTCGTCAGCTCACGTTATCTCACAAGTGTCAACTATAGTGCGTGCCTCGAACTGGTTGAGATTTAGTTACTACTACTGGAAGTGATCCTTAATTAACATACAAAGCCATATTTATCCGTTTTAGAATGCACCAGATTGGAACACCACTACCTCATGACTGAGTTTTACGTTCGCGAGACGTGACCCACTGTCTACCCTTACCAATTACTTTTCAATTGTTCCTTACCTCCTTGCAATAAACGTAAATCTTTTCCATCAACAACAATAGCCGTATTCAAACACAAAGCTCCAGACGCGCAAGTTTACGTGCATCCAGTGACGAGCAGTTGCGGCCATCCATCAGCGAGCCTCATTACCCCTCTCCTCACTCCCCCTCCCTCTGCTCCTCTTCGACGCCCGAAGAGCGATGGGCGCAACTTCGCTCGCATTGACTTACTGACTTTTAATAGATCTTACTTTAATAGTTGTTCAGCGCTTTGTTATACCGTTAGTAGCTTAGGTACCCTTTACACCTGTGCTCGGATTGTTTTAATGTATTCGCTCTTATGTTCAAGAAAGTAGATTAGACGATGTAAACTAATTACATTAAGGTTTCGTAAAGGGCTAGAAGATATGCCATAAAATTAAATGCTGGTCTTATCACTTTAATTGAATAAGAAGGACCAAGGACGAAAACCTTTAAAATTTTTGGTCAAAGGCCCATAGGACTGATCGAAATTCACTCGACAAGAAGATTAAAAATGTTCCAAATGGACCAAATGGAAAGAATAGATAGGTAATCGATGGATAAATTCAGATGAGTAATCTTTATAGCAAACAATATGTGAACTTTATACTAACATTGGCACTTAATGTTCATAATATCAAAAAATAAACAACAAAATAGCGATCTCTTCCAGACAACCTTGACGATCTTGAGGTAGTGCAAAAATATACAGTGAATCGAAAAGGCAGTGCAAGTCACAAATAAAGTGGCACTGTAGCAAGACAACGCTATAGAATCTAAATGTCTGCCCACATAGATGGCGTGGTTCTCCTGGACGAGGAGTACGTGCGCGGGCGCAAGGTGTTCGGGCAGGTGGTGTGCACGTTCCGCTACGGCCGCGAGGAGGACGAGGTCATGGGCCTCAACTTCTACAAGGAGCTGTTCCTGGCCTCCGAGCAGATCTACCCGCCGCCCGAGAAGCGCCCCTACGAGCTCTCCAGGACACAGGTGATACATTAATATCGTGACAGCTGACAGACCACACTGGAGGATTTGTGCAGCCAGGTTATGAATGAAGCGACTACCGTCTAATTTTAGAGACTTTTAATACCGGGGTAAGTGGTATCAGACTCAGGGTTTCCTAATATGGAAACAGTTTGGTGCCACTAATACGCAAACCCAAACAAATCCCTTGAAATAGAAGGCGTACCAACCGCAATAAATGATTTCTTCTATTCTAAGTTGCCAAATGTTCACGTTTTAACTACCTCTCTTTTTAGTATTCTTCATTACTTACTGAAGGTCTAACCCGTTTAGATTTTTTTTCTGGAGGGGTTCACGAGTGGTTCTCAGGTCTTTGAATAGGTATCTAACTTTTCAGAGCGCTTTGTCTATCTATTACATAACTTTTATAAAATGCAGGAGCGTCTCTTAAAGAAGTTGGGCGGTACGGCGGTGCCGTTCCGGCTGGCGGTGCCGGCGGGCGCGCCCGGCTCCGTGACGCTGCAGCCCGGCCTGGAGGACGAGGGCGAGCCCTGCGGCGTGCACTACTACGTCAAGCTGTTCGTCGGTGACTCCTGAGATCGATCGCTCGCACAGAAGGTAACAAAACCATCTTATCTCAGCCTGTTATTTCAAATAGCTTAATCATGATCTAGCGTTTGATGAGATTTACGTGTTGCCTCAGCCGAGATTTGACCGAGGTACCTCCAAGCGGTCCAATCGACTGGATAGTCATGAGGATTTTTTTCACGACAAAGCGGTTACCTATAGCACAGTAAGTTTGTTTAAAAAAAAATTGGAATGAGCAAAATAATTTAAAGTACTGACTGCACAGGAGCACGGTGGCGCTCGGCATCCGCAAAGTGCAGTACGCGCCGGCGAAGGCGGGCCCGCAGCCCTGCACCGTCGTGCGCAAGGACTTCGTGCTGTCCCCCGGCCAGCTGGAGCTCGAGCTCACGCTGGACAAGCAGGTAACCACCGCACCAAGCTACCTGGAATATGTATTATCCGTCACATGACTGAAATGTAGAATATCAACCGACCTAATACTACTTTAGTATACAATCATACATATTCTGTTTTCAAATAGGCAATTTAGAGAGGACTCCAGTCCTACTAAGATCTACGATTGACGATCTAGATCAAACGTATGGTTTAAGTGCATTAATTGTGTTTAATTTACCTTTTTTGTATGTTAGCTTTCTATATAAAAAGAACATGTACCTTTTTAAAACGGGGCAACACTTTATTTAAAGACGACAGCAACTAGCCGCATTTAGTTGTATATTACTGTAGCAATATTTTTAAATTTTCTACACACTCAGCTGTACATGCACGGGGAGACGGTGGCGGTGAACATGTGCATCCGCAACCACAGCAACAAGGTGGTGAAGAAGATCAAGGCCAGCATCCAGCAGGGCGTGGACGTGGTGCTCTTCCAGAACGGCCAGTACCGCAACGTCGTCGCCAGCGTCGACACGCAGTCAGTACCGATCATCATTGTAATTGACCTTGGGTCTTTGTAGTTTTTTGTAAGCCGCAACCAACAGCAGTAGATATAATTTGAAATCGTATATGTCCAGGGACGGCTGCCCCCTGCAGCCGGGCTCGAGCCTGCAGAAGGTGCTGCACCTGTCGCCGTCGCTGGCCAGCAACCGCGACAAGCGCGGCATCGCGCTCGACGGCCAGCTCAAGCGCGCCGACACCACGCTCGCCTCCACCACGCTGTGAGTACATGTGCGAGCATAGACAAGCACACTGTCTACTCGCTTACCAACAATTAAACCGATAAGACAGAAGCTTAGGGAGATATAGCGCAGTGTTGGTTCAGCTATTGATATCTCTCCGCTCCTTTTCCATTACCAGATACATAACAAAGCAAGTCCTCGGCTCCAGGTAGAGTGAGAAAACGAGATCTCAAACTGGGCCGTCACATTATTTACTAGCCACTGCGCCAACGATGTAACACTAGTACTAAAAGCAACAAAACTGATAGCAAAAGACTGAAGCTTAAACAGTATTTCAGTAAATAGATACTGAAACGTGTGTTGTCCATGGGCAGGCTGCTGGACCCGGAGCAGCGCGACGCGTTCGGCATCGTGGTGAGCTACAGCGTGAAGGTCAAGCTGTACCTGGGCGCGCTCAGCGGCGAGCTCGTCGCCGAGCTGCCCTTCATCCTCATGCACCCCAAGGTAGCCCTCAGGGACGAACAGCCACGGTTGTTGCGTTGACCACTATTCATTTTGTTAAGCTGTCAAATGTATTCCTACATCATGACGAGCTTAAAATACATAGTATATAGCTTATGTATTTCAATCTCGTTATACATAAACTGGAGAAATAAAAAATACAATTATCATCCATGAGACAAAGGGGACCTCAGTTGATGTTGCCACGGCAATGTGATTCCGGGCAAGGCTGGTTTTCAGCTACTGCCCTGCCCTATATGATCTTATTTGAAGGCATAAGCCTTATAATATAATTATGGCTGACAATCATGCAATTACTATTATTCAATTTTTTTATAATTATGCTTCTTCGAACTTAGTTGCGCAATATTTTTTTATTATACTTCAGTACTCGATATTTCAGTAGTTTTTTGGCGTTTCGGGAGAAAGATGAATCGAACTAAATAAATAATTTGAAAACAAAAAGTTAATTTTGTAGGGACCTAGACGCTGCTTGTACGAGTCTTCCGTTTGAATGAGGTGCGTTTTTAAAACTTAGTCTATCTAATCCCTCTAAGTAAGAAAGAATTGATGAACGATGCCCAAGAATGAACGATGCCCATTGGTTGAACTGCTTCAGCGACTCGGTCCTCACGTTCGCAATCACCCAGTTGAGCAGAGTCCTTCGATGGTTTTGAATGTCCTTGTCCTGTTGTCACAGGAGGGCCGAGCGAAGGTGATCCACGCGGACAGCCAGGCCGACGTGGAGATGTTCCGCCAGGACACCGTGCACCACCAGGAGAGCGTCGAGGTCTACTAGCGCCGCCACACACAATGCGCCAGGGTTCCGCATGTTCAGTTTGCAAACTATCGTTCTTTAGGCACTCTTGCGTTTATTACTTATCTAGCTTTTGATTCCTCTACTGTACTTATTTTTGACGACACTTTCTCACTCATATGCGGAACGCTAAGATATTGTCTGCAAGATATAAAATAGCTAATCTAAAGTAACCTGTAAGAGTTTCGTACTGTTCTGTTAAGGATTGTGCAATAAAAAACGACCCAGAAACATTGGGAAATCAATTTGTAATACGTTTCGTTTGACGATTAAGTATAGGGATTAATTGGGTCTTAATTTTCTCATTTTTTTATATTAAATGCAACTTGTTGTGGAAAGACTTGAATACTAGGTACTCTGTAACTTTACAATTCCATTATTTTTTATTTCTTCATTAAGAAAAATAATATAAGCTATCCTTGATCTGTTTATTCATGTACTGTAAACCTACCATGATAAGCTATAACATCTTAAACATAATTAATGTTGTAAAAAAACATTTAGGTACTTAATAAAAAATATATCAAAGATGAATTTCACTTGGCAGTATTAATCTCGTGCCATTGTAAACGATGAAACTGCTGTGAAATATCTAGGTATATAATAGGTACTCACTGTAAAATGTGTATAACGAAGACTTAGTTTAAGAATATCCTTTAAAAAATATTTATCTCCTTGACTTTACCTGTCAATGGAAGAACATACTAAGAAATATAATAAAACTATGATTTTAGGAATATTTGTTGACTATTTATTTAGTTTCAATTTACTTCCAAAGAACATTTAAAAAAAAACACAATCAAACACATCCATCACCTGTTTCCTTTAAGCTTCCTGTGTGATTATTGGCATACACACATAGTTATGCGATGCAATGTTATCATCTAAAACAGTATTAAGTAGTAGACTTTAAGTACTAAATGTTTTAAAAGAATTCGAAATTTTGAAATTAGAACATTAAGGAAATGACTTGATTTTACGTGACGGTCCAATGCTTATACGAGTACAACGCATTATTTTTGGCGGGAGACGAATATGTACCTAATATAATTTATGTAGATGGTTGGTTATCTTTGTTCGATCAAAAATAAAAAAAAATACGGGTAGTTTGACTTCTCCGCCTCGACGTCGCGCGCGCGGTCTGGGCTCGTAGTCTAGATTTATTGACATTTATAGACTTTTTAATGAATTTTAATCATTTTGAATGAGTGTAAATTGTTTTTAAATATAGTGTTTTGTGCTATAGTTGTGCAAGTGCCGTTCTATTGCGTTGTAAATACTGGTTATTTTGGTGGTTCCTTGCCCCTGCGAAGCATTGCAGTTCGCTGCTAGGTAAGTCCTATTATTTACATAAGTACATTGTATTTTTGTAAAATAATGCATTCCCTTCCGAGGGCTAACCATCTCAGGTACTGCACTTTTTGGATTCAATGTAACCTACCTAATTGCTCAAATCGCAAATTCATGGTGTGCAGTGTTGTCATATTAGGCGTTTTGTGTTCAGCTGCGCAGTGACTTTCGTCTAATAAGTGTCAATTCCATTGTCCATCAATTACTTTAGAGGTAAATAATTTTAGTTGTTTGAACGCATGTACCTACAATAACGCGTCTAAATAGTTCCGGCTACTGCCTACACCGAACTGCAAACGAAAGCGAGTAAATACGAGTAAGTACCTTTATGAAATTAAACGATGAACCGCAGCGGGAATGGCGGCTGATTGTTCGCGCGGTGCTCGAGCAAACACCCCTGATTGTTGGTAATGCCCCCCCCCCCCCCTGCCCCCGCACCCCCACTCACCCGGCAAACGAAGCTAATAATTAAATTAAAATCGCTAACGGTGATTGTTTCGGAGCCGCTGATTGAAGGGCAAACATTCCGCCACAGCCTACTGACAGGCAGAGAGGGACGTCTAAACAGCCGGACAACAAAATACTCGTAAAAGTCTTGATTCTTGCACTGCTTAAAGTCCAATTTATTTGTTTTATCAAGTATCTATGCCTAACTTATTGCCTACATGCGTAATAAAATCTGATATGAACCGGTATTTTATATTAAAATCATTGAATTAACCATCAATCATCCTTTATTTTTTTATATTTAGCATTGTTATTTTTCTTTTTTATAATTATGAGTCGGGGTATCGGTCGGGAGTTCGGGGTATACGTTCCTTCCCTTAAAAAAAATACAAATAAATAAAATAACCGACATTTCCTGTCCGTCTACCATTTAATTTTGTACTTAAAGGTTTTCGTTGTAAAAAGGTAATCGTACCTACCACTACTAACACATATGACAACCACTTTTAAATAGCAAGTTTTTTTTCATCACCAAAAAGGTAAATTTCAATATTAGACCGTATCTTAAGGACGTTATTTCGTCTCATAGTAAAGGTACCTTATTTGTTTGTCCTTTAATGGAAAGGGAGGCAAACGAGCAGGTGGGTCCCCTGATAGTATCTAAGTGATTACCGCTGCCCGTGGGCATTCGCTAAACCGGAAAGAACGCAAATGCGTTGCCGGTTTTTAAACATTTTAAAGTTGAAACTTTAATAATATTCGTTACACTGTGCCCCGTCAATGTTAGTCACCGCATTTGATGTTTATCGTACGTACGGGTACTAATGCCAAAATGTATTCTGTGGTGATAGGTAGGTCCT
Source organism: Cnaphalocrocis medinalis (assembly GCA_014851415.1). Lineage (NCBI taxonomy): Eukaryota > Metazoa > Arthropoda > Insecta > Lepidoptera > Crambidae > Cnaphalocrocis > Cnaphalocrocis medinalis. Next base: position 1,729,664 of record CM026277.1, on the reverse strand, counting down.
TATATATACGTCATAATCATACCCAAACACATTTCACCACCGGTCGTTGATCGGACTAAATATTGTTTTCAAATTTACATAGGTAGGTATTTAAATTGATACAGCTTTTAATCTCTGTATTAATTAGGTACCTACATCATGATCATTGTGCGGTAATATGCGTATAGATAATATGTATTTTGGCCCGAGTGATAGCCAGTTAAATACAATTTAGGCCACTAATTAACCAGCAAGTCTCGCACAAAGTATATTATGACTTAAGTATGTGCTTTCGTCACCGACCCTAGTTATATTCGGCTAACGCTTAAGGTTATCTTTTTTTTAATCCAAATGGCTTCATAATGTTAAGGTTCTACGAACTCATAAACAGTTTCAACAAAAGATAACTTTTCTTGTTTGAAGATCACATTATTTTGATTTTTATGATTGCGTACAAGTGACATCTATGCGATATCCAGGGAAACTAAAAGCAAATAAAGCGAAGGGCCAACCAAGTTGCCCTTTGAAAATGATACCGCTCGCACCTTCACTTGTGAAGTTAGCGTTGCGCGACAAGGCTTGCAGATGTCGCTTCGAAACATTTCAGTTTTGTCACAAAATATAAAATAAGGTTTATTACGTCATCGAAACATTTATTTCAGTAAAAAGCCATTTAAAAATTAACAAGCGTAACATTTAACACATTTACTTAATGAAAATCAATTTCCATGCATTCTTAATCGGTGAGACTTTAATTAAGTAGCTTTATTTCTGTACAAATAAATAAATAGTGCTATTTTATCTAATTCCGTACTAAGTAGTAGACTAGTATTTTTCACAATTGCAAAAATACCATTTCAATATTTGCAGGGGCAGGGGCCCAGAATGTAAATACCTAGACTACGGGTGTTCATTTGACTTGGTCGCATCGACACACAACGCCCCTGGGATATAAGGCGATGCTCCATACCGTCACAGCGTCTAGGAAGTTCTCAATAAGTACTTTATAGGAGTATGACTACATGAAGCAATAAAGAATATGACTATGACTAAATAAGTGCGGCTGTATTCAGTCGCACCTTGTCGTTACTATTAAGATAGAATAGATTCTATTGCTATGTCGATGGGCGGGGCATTCCTTGCACGATGGCACTATGCAGTGCGCGCGAGCTCTTCGTTATCTAGACAAGAGGTTCTGTTGCGTCCTCGATGGCGGGGCAGTCCTCGTCTGCGGGTGGAGTGACAGGCTGCAGCGCGGGCCGCAGCGCGCGGGGGCTCGCCTCCAGCAGCGCCAGCAGCGCCGACGCTGTCAGTCGCTCCTCTGGCGCGCTGCGCCAGCACGCAGCTAGTATGCGTCGCCTGCAAACAATAAATCCGATAGGCTAGAAGCGAGTTGAAGTCTGCCCGAAGCTTTGAGTAGCCCTAACGTAAAAACAAATTGTGATGATATTGTTACACTCGAAAAAATACTTATTATAACTAAGTTAATTTACTTACGTGTCGGAACTGGCGTCCGCGGGCATCGGTGGACGACCGCCTGCACTGACGTAATGCAACACGCGCATCGGCGGCCACGCGCCGTACGGGCGCGCGCCCAGCGTGGCCAGCTCCAGCAGCAGCACGCCCAGCGCCCACGCGTCCGACGCCGCCGTGAACACGCCGCGCTCCAGGCTCTCCGGCGCCATCCACAGCACCGGGAACAGCCCGCGCCGCCGGCACGAGTACTCCGCCTCGCCCCCCAACCCTGTCCCAGTTTTACGGGCCAAACCGAAGTCCGCCAGCTTCAGTGAGCGATGGGCATCCACTAAACAATTTGACGCTCGTACATCACGGTGCACAAGCCTCTCCTGAACGAGGTAATCCAGGGCGGAGGCTACCTCCTTAGCTAATCGAGTGAGCGAAATGGCTGAAACGTGGTACGCCTCGTCGATCTCATCGACGTCCGCCTCGTCTAAACGCACGACAAGGTGCCGTCGTTCCCACAAGTACTCGCGCAGGTTTCCGAAAAAAGCGTACTCCATCAAAACCAAGAGAGGTCCCCCGGTGGAGCAAACACCGATGAGCCGCACAACGTGGTCGTGGCGAAGCGAGGCGATCGTGCAAGCCTCGCGAAGCAGCTCGCTCTCCTCGATCGGCGAGACATCGTCTCGGATCTCCTTGACGGCGACGGAGACGGCGGGCCGCTCCGGCGCGCGCAGGATGCCGTAGCGCACGCGCCCGAAGCAGCCGTGCCCGAGGTCGTGGTGCAGCTCCAGCGCAGCGCGGTCCACGTAGTGATCCTCCAGAGCTCTGGCCACATACTCTCTTTGCGCTAGAAGTTGAGCCTTCAATAATGAATCATGCCGCGCCAGCCGTTGCATTCGTATTCTCCGAGCAAAGAATAAAGCGGCGCAAGTTATGGCGATTACAACTATTGTTGTGAACCACACAAAGTCGTTGCAATGTGGAAGGAAGCGATCACCATTAGCGGTTGTGATACAGAAACTGGAGCCGTCTGTAGGGAGTTTTCCGTCATAAATGTTTTTCTGCATTTCCGTTGCAACTTTCACGCCCTTTTCATGTACACGCCATTGAAACAATAATTCGTGATGATCATTTTTCCATCGATCCACAAAAACGTAGGGTTCAGTTATTATGCCATTCTTGTATTCTAGTCGTTGTATGAGACCATCGACTTGTTGCTTTTCGAGAGAATCCAAAAGTAACCTGAAATATAAATACAACGAGAAATATAAAACTTTATTACAAAGAGTTCATATAACGAATGTTTTGTGCCCCTATTAACCCAAGCTGTAAACCATAACTTAGATACGTACTCAGTAGTTCCATGACCATGAAGGTCATAAAATTTGTCAGGATGATTTGTAGTGAACACTTTAAAAGTTTTCATTAGAAACTCCAACGCGTCGGCCAACGGAGCTGCCAACTGTGGCCATGAGGCATTTCCCCACAACTCGCTCAGTTTCATACGTGTGGCTTCTCCTTCGAGCGACAGGTTCGCGTTGGCTCCGCCCCGCCACCAAAACGAAATTGTAAAGTGGTTTACTTGTACTGACTTATTGTCACATTTCAACTCAGATGATTGTCGCTCGCGTAGTATCCACACATACTCCCTAGTTTCTATCATTCCAAGCCCGAGCGCTTCGCAAAGAACCATATTTGCTATCTCTGCATTTGTATTTACAAAAAATATCTTTGCATCCGCATTTTGGAAAGATTTTAGCGTTTTCGATATGTTAGTAGGTGTGACGTCAAATAAATCAGCGTTTCGTAATGCTATTTTCTTATTGCTGTCCAAAGCCTCGAATAAACCCTTTGCGAATTCTGTGTTTTCCGTGAGTAAGGCAAGGCGTTTCCATTTGAATTTAGTGAGAAAATGGTGAATAGCCATAGCGAGGTGTTTGACGCTGCCCCCGACGGCGCGCGCGTGCGGCCCGAGCGGGACGCGCGGCGCCGGCGCCGAGTAGAACACCAGCGCCGTCTCCGTGCCTGGAGCGTTCTCTGCCGCCGTCTTGATACCCGCCCCGGTTGCTATTACACCTACTAACTTTTGCCAATTGAGACGTCGCAAAAGCTTAAGGTATTCGTTGTTCAATTCATCCTCACTTGTACAGTTGATCTCCTTTGTATATAGCTTAATAGCCAACTCTGATTCTATTCGGTGAGCGTTTTCCATCAAGTTGACAACTTTTTTGTAGTCTTCTTTATTTGGCTCATCATCACAGATGAATACCGTGATCCAGTGTTCCTGATAATTTTTTGTCATAATGGAGTCTAGTGTGGGCGTATTATTGAGTGCCCACAAGCATGCCCCTTCTTCAATACCGAATTGCGCCTCGAGTTCAAGTATTTGTCTGAGATGTGTAGGCGAAGGCGAGAAACGATTCAGTGCTTGTAGCACCGCAGGGGCGATCTCCCGCAGCACCAGCTCGTCGGCGACGCGCACGGCGCGCGTGTCGTCCAGCGCGGCGGGGCCGGCCGCGTGCACGGGCGGGGGTGGGGCAACTCTTATCACGCCTTTGTCCATCCATATATCGTAGTCAAGAAACAGAAATGAAGATTTTCGTTCCTCAAGCAAACGGATTAAACTAGTGCGTGACTCTGCATCCATTTGCAGTGGCACGACCTTCATATGCAGATAGAAGCCGTCGATGCGTTGCTTTAATTCATCAATCACTTTGCTGTCATCTGCTATTGTGTACACGGTGGCTGATGATTCCGGTCTGCAAGAGCCAGAAAATAAAATTATGTTTTACCTAAAGATTTAAAAAGAAAAACATTGGCCATATCGTCTGGAGACCTCCAGACAACTAAGGAATACAAGTTACTTAGTAATTGTGGTAAATGGCAGTTTAGGTATCAACTTTTCCATTGGTTGCAGCTCCAAATAAAACGCGTAGGTAAGGCCGATCTTTCTTTACCAACTACCTACTCGAAGGGTCACATATCTCATGAACTCGCCGCGAATGTCTCGAGCCGCTAAGCTGCACGTTTGCATTGTCTAGGTTACACGAAGAGAAGCCGAAGATGAAGCGGAATGGAAAGACTTTGTCACCGCCTCGGTAAAGGCATTTAAAGAAAGCTTCGATGATACAAAGAAATAAGTCTTACTTATCAAGAGGAGTAAAACCGCAAAGTTGTAGATTCTTGAGGTCAGTGTAGAAGGTCCAGGCGCCGGCGTTACGGCAGGCGTCCGGCGCGGCGGCGGCGAGGGCCGCGTGCAGGCGCAGCGCGGCGGCGCCCGCGCCCCCCGCCGCCGCGCCCGTGGCCTGCAGGCGCGGCGGCGCCGTCCACCGCCCGCTGCTCACGTTGCCACTGGAGAACTCCAAGCTCAAGCACCTCTTATTGGTCCATGCTATAGAAGGAGCAACAGCCACACTGAAACAATTATCTACTCAGAATATTTACGTAGTACGTGACATAGTCTACGCTGTGGCCAAATATCTGAAGGTCTGGCTAATGTTTTAACCGCCAACATTGCAAGTCCCTGCAATGAGAACATTTAAGTCTACTAACGTCAATTATGTGAGTCTTTACTTACTTGTCATAAGCTGAGTCTGAATACTCAAGATTAGTATTGTTGTACCGCTGCGCGAGCATGCAGTAGGTCCCGGGCCCGCGCGCGAGGCGCACGCGCCGGTAGCGCAGCGCGTGGCGCAGCGCGGCGGCGAGCAGCGCGGCGGCGGCGCGGCTGGGCGCGCGCCCGTCCCACAGCACCAGCACGCTGCGCGCGCGCCCGTGCACCGACACCGCGCGGGGCGGGACCGCCACGCCGGCTTCTGTCGATAGGTTACAGCTTTACTAGAAGGGGTTTTCAATATTAAAGTGGGCAAAAGTTCCATAAGGTCACTCGAAGTTCTAGCTTCTACTCGATTTAAAGTATGGAAATGCTCTTTTTGTCTTCATGGTCAAATATTTGCTACCACTAGCAACAAACACTTTGTAAGACTTCCCTGTAACCTCGTCTCGTAAATTTTCATCACTAGTCTGTAACAGTCCACAACAGGATGTACGGTTTTTCAAATTGTTAGTCTTTGATCGATGATTCGCTGTTCACATCCTGTCAGCCATTCCTATATAATCGGGTGATGTAGGTAGTTGAATTTCACTCACTGCTGAATTACCTCATTTCGGGTTCGGCTTTTCTTTCTTTATTTAAATGGTGAATCGAGATTCAAATTATCGTTTATGTAAGAGTAACCACTTACTGGTTGTCGCGTACGCGTTGTTTAACTGCTGACAAGCTGTCTGCGTGGTTGCGGCGACCGGCGCCGGCCCCGCAGCTGTCGGCGCCGGCGCAGCCGCCGCGGAGGCGAGCCCCTGCAGCGCGGCCGCGACCAGCGCTATGCGGAGGCACACTCCGCCGCGTCCACCCACGCGCGTGCATTTGATTCCTTCCTTGCTGATCCATTCAGACGGTTGGTTCAATACAGTACATCGAAAAGGAGAGCATTTATTTATTTATTTATTAGGAATGCTTACAGCTTGACATACAAACATTTACATAAACAGCACTTGAGTAATTAGGGATATATATGTAAGCCTTTACAAGCACTCCAACATTCGTATAAAAAATACTTAGCAACATAGGGGAAATTGTAATTTTTTTAGTAGGTATCTTATAATATAATAATAACACATTTAGTATTTTATTTATTAGTTACTATGTGAGTATGTGAGAGCATTCAAAATTAGCCTATCTAGGTTTACGAGTATTTTATTGTGCCATCCAGAATAGTATGTAGGTAGTTATTACTAGGTTATTACGATTGCACGCTCTAGTGGCTTGTGAGCCACTAAAAATAATTGTTTTAACTGGATGAAATGTCGGAAAAATTACAATGCTTTGTAAAAGTGAAAATTTTCCATCAAACTTAGATTTATGAAAAGTAGGTATAATATTATTTATAATCAACTTATTTCATTAGTTTTTCATTTGAATGTACACCTCACAGTAGATGACTTGTACTCGTAGGAATCATATACAGCGTAGGGAACTTACCTAGACATGCGCAGGAGTTACGGCAGTGGGCTCACAGAACGTGATGCGATCACTCGCAGTCATTGTTAACGGCACCATTTACTTTGTACTCACATGGATAAGCTAACACTATTTGCCTTAGTAAATTTCGACGATTCAATATGGCTTTTTAATATTATTTATTTATTCGTGTTGGCGCGTGACAGTGTATCTGGCCGGCCGCGTGCCTTGCGGAAAACGATATGGCCGTAATATCAATAAAATACCATTGTTTTCCTTATTCGACTGATTTGGTTATTATAAACGCTATTAACCGAAACCACAGCTAATAGTAGGTATTTTATACGAATTCATACGCTATCAAATCTCTTTACAAAATTATTTCAATTCTTTTGTAACTGACCGACTAAGACTGAAGTCTAAAATTATACTCTACATTATAAAACTCACCACTCATATGAGCAGACCAGACCATGATTTAGACATCGCGGCATCAGTTAGTAGCTTCTAGGGCATAGTTGTATTCTTGATTCAGTTTGATAATAATTTGATTCCTAACATATTACTAATGTACATTCCATAGCTACATATTTTGACCTCTGAAGGTTTGAGAAAGTTTTTTTAAGTTTTTAAGTAGTAACACATTATTCTGATCTACGTGTTACTTACCATGACTCTGTTGGTCGAATTTCTTTTGAAGGTTGAGAAGGTGGGTTGGCAATCGTTTCAATTTCAAATGACTAAATCCTGCATCTTTTTTTTTATTGATAATGAGTTTTCTCTTGGATTTACACTATACCATAGGGTTGAGAAGAAGTCTAAGACCCAGAAGCCGCTTGTTACTCAAGCTTTGACATTTTGACTTGTTCCAACCTGGACCAGCCGTATAGAAACGGGAGTCGCCCCAAGGTTTACTTAACTTATAGAAATAAAACACGACTATATAGTTTCAAGACAACCTTTAATCTCGTCCAAAATAAATACGTCAACAGTAGGGCGAACTCTTAGAGTTGTTTTAAACTTTATAATAACAAATCACTTATACTTACAAATAAATTACCTAATGATATCTACAAGTTGATACGTCAGTCTGTTCGTAACTAAACCGGGAATGATAATGCAGTGATACGTCTCGTTTGTGGTAGATATGTCTCAAAAGCGTCCATAGTGTAGTTTGCTCAAACAAGAAGAAAAAACGTTACACATAAAAAATAACAACCCTGAAAATGATTCAATACATAATAATTAATCAATTCAAGAGCAAGGACAAGAGCAAGATTATGTGTTGAAATTGTAGAGCTCAATTTAATACAGAATGACAAACCGGACAACTCATTGACATTGGAGGTTTGTAAGCACGTTTATAAATCGTCTGTTTTGGCTGAAATCAAGCCGCCTTTTTACGTAGTATCACAAATTTTGTAACACTGTTCTTGACCCGTCTCTATAGACCTTTCAAAGAGCCTGATCGCCAATTCTTATAAATTGACATGTTTGAACAAATTACACGTACTTACTTGCACACAAATTCATTCTCAATTTTGTTTTACAATAAAAGGTACACCAAAGTCGGGAGTGCTATCGCAGTAACTGTACTGTGTCTGCGCGCGCGCAGCCTAAGCCTTACCTTAAGAGTCAAGTACAAACATTATTTACATAGATTTATTCGATTTATACAATAACGATGAGCCCCGCGCGGCCCGTAACCGTAGACATTAGCTAAAGTTTCGTAGACATGTAAAAAAGTGGCAAAGACTCAGTCGCTTACATACTACTATTTACATCACAGAGTTTACTTTAAAACAAAATTACTGATTTAATTATAGTCATCGGTTCCTACTTGTCTTAGAAATATCTGACTTCATTACATGATGAGATTTTTAATACTAACTACATATTGTACAACAATCAGAATCAGACCTGGCTGTATGCTTTGGTTTACATTATGTGCGTTTGACAATACTTAACATTTTCCACGTAAAGTTTCAATAAAACTTTGTTATAAAATCAATTATGTACATATCTTTAGCAATGATAAAATCATACACTTAAATTATAAGAACTCTTACCATTTGCACTAAAACACTTTGTTGACGTTAGTCTCGAAAACTTGAAGTCGAGTGGTAGCTTTGATATTTCTAACACACGTCAGAAGTAAAAGTTGGCCTCGCCGTGGCAGCGAGGCGAGAAACTACCTACCTACAACATTTACATAGGACAACGCTCGCAAGGAATGTACAATGAAACGGGGCCGCCGCTCCCGCGCCTCCGATCATCTGCCTGGGCTCCGGCACCAGCTCCTCAATTACGGATTCATGGCCTGCGCAGCTCGAGCAAAAAGCAAACACTCCTACATTACGCATTCAAGGTTCCGTGAGTCAATTAGCATCGCCACCAAGAGCCGGCGCGACGCAAGAGGAAGCAAACGGCGATAACATTTGGGGATAACAACTAATTAAGTTTGGTATTAATAGCTCTGACGTTTGCTCCGATCGGTCTAAAATATTTATAATGTGCTTCATCTAAAATGCTGACCTAAGTTAAAAGTCAAATCGTGGCGTATTTAATGATTTACATATTTTTGAAGATCGTAACTTCTCCAAAAATAGGAACTTAAATTGAAACTGTAAAAAAATCAGCTAGAAGCTTGTGTGGATTGGATGCCATGATATATCCAACTAACGATGAATAATCCAGCTAACTAAAAGTCTCGTAAAATCCTTTGAAAATATTTGCTATCATTTATCTCACCAAGCTCGTCGTACTGCATATCAGATTGTGAATAAGTTTAAATCGGACGTGTTTGGCGAGGAATCTCGATTATTTTCATTTGTGGATCAGATATTTCCGTACGGCTGGATCGTTATCGATTGGGCTATATCTGATACTTCGAATGCTTGGAAATAGTCAGGGCTATGCATCTCGTCTTAACCTTCGGCCATGTTGCCTATCGACAGCTGAACGACGTGTTGAATTGAAGTTTAGTATTGGACGACTCATTTATTTTGCAGGATATTGAATTTTCTGTAGCTGTTGTACATACTAGTTGATTTTCAAAGATATCAACGAAATGATTGCTTAATAAAATTGGAAAAATTAATAACTGAATTTTATTAGTAATTTAGTTGCCGTGTTTGTTTTGTTAGATCCTATTGAAAAATACTTTAAAAGTTCTTTTAGCTATAAGTAAAGGTAGCAGAAATTTATCGTTAAGAATATCCCAATTTGTATGCAAAAAAGAGACGGCACAGGAAATAATGTTGTATTGTAGTTGATATATAAGGGTTGGTGACGTAATGAGCACTATCGGCGGGTGCGACGGGGAGCGACGGCGCGTATTAACTAACTCGCAATTCCATTCTCATAGAAATCGCATGCGACTTTGCTCGCTACATCGGGACTCTTCAATGACCTAGCGTGCGTTAAATAACAATTTACAAATATTATGGAGCAGGGAAATTGCAATTCAATGGGTCCGTTTTACTTATAGATGATGCTATCTCTTGTTTAGTTCGTTCGTTCAACCTATTGGATTGTTGAAGCGGGTTTAAAATTATAAGGTATAATGAAGACTTATTAGGGAATTTTACCGTTATAAGGAATTGAACATTACCTATAGATACTTATTAGGCAGATAGGTTAAAAGTATGACGTATTAACCGAATGGATTAAAAATTAGAGTTCTAATATTGAGACTGGTTTTACGAGTTGCACTGACCGGTCCGGACAGTCGACAATCTACTCTTATCACGGCACAGATGAGGATAGGTCGAAAACGTTCTTATTAGTAGCAAGTCCCACTGAGCGAGTCAAAGTCCCACACGGGAACGCGCAATAGACTAGACTAGACGAGAGCAAGCTAGACGCAGGACTCCGGGATCCGGTGGTCGAGCAGCTTCTCCTTGATGGCGTCGACGTTGAGGTCGGCGGCGGCGCGCAGCGTGGCGGACGCGCTGCGGCCCAGCAGGCGCGCGCCCGCGCCGCCCCCGCCGCGCCCGCGCCCGCGCCGCCCTCCGCCGCCTCCCGCGCGTGCGTGCGCGCGCTCCACGTCCACGACGCGCCGGGGCCGTTGCAAGCCTGCGACAAATTTATTTAATAATATGATAAGTACACAATACTTGACAAAATATTGCTTTCCATAAAGTGCAACGAGGTGGTATTTATATAGTAATTTAGTATGTGTTACTCGTATCATCATGGCACTGGGGGACACCGGAGACCTTATCGGAAGGGTAGAGGGATTAAATGGTTAACAACGAACACGTAGCGCCCCAAGCCTCTCTGTGGGCTGGGTACCTAAACATGAAATATTATCTAGGATTTAGTAACTTCGGTAATTATTTTACTATGTAGCGACTGCTGTTTGACCTTCGAAGACAGGTAACTAGACCAACTATGCTAACCAATACTATACAGTCTTAAATATGGTGTTTAGATGGATACTTCTTGGATTTTTACAGAGCCGTATACACCACTTTGATCCAAGGCAAGGTATGAGACAAGATAACAATTATATTAATTTCCCCTGCAACTCCAAAATAAAAATCAATGAATTTGAAAATGCTTCAAAAAATTTAACGTCAAAAGAACATAATATTTCATAATCCTTTGTACAAAGTCACCTTGTTTAGGCCACATTCTTTTTGTGCTCTACATATTATTAAGTACATTTATATAGGTAGAGACTAGTTTTTATATGCCTAAAATAACATTAATTGTTATTTCGGTAAAAGTCACGAACACTGCTTTCTATTCTGGCGTTTGTAAAACTACGTATTTTCCGGTTGATAGAATGTTAATCTTTTTTCACTTTAATAATGTTACTATTAACAAGTAGGTACTAGGTTGATGATACGCAATTTTAGGTGACAATCTCACGCACGGTAAATTCCCTTGATATTTAGATGTGTTCAGCGCCGGGCCGTTACAAAATTTTAACTGGAAAATTTGGGCATAGGAATTTTGTTAACATCCTCGATAGTGTGAATTTATGAGGCACCGATGCGATAAGCATGATATTGTAAGTTACAATAATGGTGGCCGCGTCCAATCAGCTCGCCGTAATGAGGTGTAGGCGAGGAGCCGCGCGTATCTGCCATCGCCGAATTAGCCGCGCCATTGTCCTGCGATAGCGCTGAATTAAAACTAGCCCAAGCAGGCGAGGCGAGGTGAGGACGCGACAAAAGAACCCGCTGATAAAACTATCGCGGGACTTAATTAAAACATCCCTTGTTAGCGCGCCCTCAGACAATGGGCGGCCGCCGCGACTTTATATACTTAATCAGGCGCCGAGGTGGATTTATTGCTAATAGGTGTTTCTTAACTGTCTTGCCGGATTTGTATTCTCTCTTGATCAAGATTTAATATGCAATGCGTAATAGTTAAAAGTACAATGTTATCAATACCTATAGAGCGTAAATTAATAATATTTACAAACGAATGTAGTGAGTTAGTACAGAGAATTAGAAATGCGTTCGGGTTTGTGTTACTTTATTAAATTGGTCCTTGTCGCAGTAAGCAGTTTGCGTTCGAGAGTCCGCTGACGGCGCGTGTCAGCGCCCAATCTTCGCAGACGTGGGGTCGGCGGCTTAGTTTTTCAGGAGGCGTCGCGACCACACGTCACTGTGACAAACGAAGTCCACGTCCGCCCGCTGTCAGCGGCGCCCGGCCCGTCACGCCGCCCCCGCCGAGCGCGGACGCGATGATCCGCCGCTCGACACCCGCCGACATAAATACCGCACGGACCTAATGCACGACGATTATCCTCCTCGCCGGTTGAGAGTTTACGGTACTCGTTAAATACGGTAGTGAGCATTCCCGAAGTACGCCCTCGTGAGACTGTTTTAAGAAAATCTAGAAATATTGCTTTCCCGTCGGGGCGTGGAGAAAAATCTAATAGAGAAGGATAAATGTTCGAGGAGCAGATGCATTTTAGTGCGGCCCGATGCGTGATCTAGCGAACAATAAGAGCGTAGCGTGAAATATCGTTTTTTACTCGCGCTTACTCGAGAATTGGACGCACAAATCAAAGAGATGTCTCATTCGGGCGGAGCCCGGCGTCGTAAGTCGCGAGTCGCAAGCGGCGCGCCGCCGCGAGCCAGCCCGGCCCGGCGCCAGCTCGCCAGCTTTTTAATTACAATGTTTCGTAAGAACACTCAACTCGATTACCATTAACCTTTACGAACTTAGCTTTCGTCGAAGAGTTAATATTAAAATTCAACTCGTTCGTTACTTTATCGGTTCGTAACTCAGTTAAATGAACTTCCATGTTTCTATTTGATGGGGACTTTGCGAAGTAAATTCGCGAGGGAAGTTTTCATGTAAATACGATAAAGTTTCGTCGGAGGATCTTCAAATATTTTAATCTTAGAAACGGAAAGTGCGGTTTTCGGGTCGTTGCTTGATTGGTGGGATTGAAGTTGCCGCTGCGGGCTGCGCGGGCTGCGCGGGCGCCGCGGCGCGCGTCTGCGGTCGCGGCAGGCGGCCGGGAGCGCGGCGCGGCATGAACTTCCCCGCCACGCGTGCCCGGACACACCAACTCACTGAACTTTGGTTCGAGTTTGGATTTCCTTCCTCTACTGCGTTCCGCAAAGCTCATACAAGCTGACTACCGCATAATCTTGACAATACGAATTCGTTAATTATACGAGCCTAAGTCCACATTTTACCCCCTCTCCATTTCTAACCAGAATATAACTGTTTAGTTTGATATGAAGTGATATTACTGAGATATTTGCATAGTAATTTTATTCAAATTGAATCCAACTATGGGCCTAATGAGTGTAATTAATTTGATACCGTTGAGTACAAAATCTGAATTTTAGCTATGAGCATGTAGGTCAAGTAGAAGGCTGTAACTTACTCGAGGGAGCTACTGCGTGGTTTCTTATTGGATGGGATCGCATGGATATTTTTTTTCGATACACACAATTTTTTTTTACTTAACCTATGCACACACTTAGTAAAAGATAAACAAATATGCGAGCTGATTGGTGCAACAATACACACCGATCAGCTGGTCTCACCGCACACCCAAGCTCTAGTAGGTACTAGTAAGTTAATTTCATAAATTGACCCGACCGGGACTACAACGCGGGACTTGTCATGTCTTAAGTTCTGATTTTTGTGCAATGAAGTACGAGTATATACCGTAGCCACTTTGACATAACAGGTACCTGATGTCTTGTATAACTAATTTTACCCCACCTTGTGTCATATCACATTCTTGAAACGCAATAAACACTTTGGCTTTGAGTGCGTCACCAAGGTTGTCAAATATGTGCGAAATGCGGCAGATATATTAGATCCTGCATCATGAGCGCGATGGTAAACATTAGTAACATGACATGGAATGCGCGTTGTACCCAAAACAAATATAGGAACGAGGTCAGTCTGTCTGATATTAATATCAGAGACATTATTGACCTATGCGCCATGCTATATTGTGTCATGACTCTCCCGCACACATTCTGTATAGTCTATCTCCGTCTCACGCCGAACCATCAATATCTTGGACGTGTTTCGGCGCGTACATTACCTGCGCAAGTCTATATGCATAGATTTTTTTTATTATAGCGAGTAGACAGCTTACGTGATGGTAAGTGATGGACATCACATCACTTGAAGCGTCACAGATGCGTTGCCGGTTAAGGAAATAATCCTACTACTATTATAAAGGCGAAAGTTTGTATGGATGTATGGATGTTTGTTACTCTTCACGTAAAAACTACTGAATGGATTTGAAAGAAACTTTACCACAATATAGCTTATACATCAGAATAACACATAGGCTACAATTTTTGAGGTTTCTACGAACCTGAAGTCCACGCGAACGAAGTCGCGGGCAAAAGCTAGTATTAGATAATATAGTCGGTTCATCACGCGATGTAGGCAGTCGACGTTCTTTGTCTTTGGCTATTTTGTTAAGTTTTGTGCGGGACACGGGCAGGGGCCGCGCCGCGCGAGGGCCGCGCGAGGGCCGCGTGAGGGCCGCGCCGCGCGAGGGCCGCACCGAGCGGACGCCGCGACGCGTGAAGTAGTGATAACGCGCCCCGCGGGACTCGCCGTAAAGAAATATGATCGTGTATCTGCGACGGGACATAAACCAGCGGCTATTGCCCCGACCGCCATAAAGATACCAGTGACCACCGCTCCTATTACAGAACTCACTGACTCGCCGATCGTTCACATAAAATAAACGGCAGCTAACTTTAAGTAGATAAAATCGTGCTAAGTCGCAGTTCGCTTCTGAGACTCGCCGGTTTATGTGAGCGGGGGCGCTTTTATGATCGGTTCATCTCGGGGATCCGCCGAATACGGGGGAAATCGAGCGCCTATGAAATATTTTTGTCGACGTAATGATGACATAGGGATTGTAACAGTTTTTATTAAGACTAAGATGGAGTTCCCCTGGGGCTATCAGCGCAGGCCGGCCACATCGACCGAACGAATGCAGGACCCTGTTCTATTTCTGACTTCAGGCTATTTCAAAGTGTTTCATTTAGGGATACGTCAGACTTAGAGAAGGCTCTAATCTCAGCATAATTCTAGAGTGTTACTAAACACAGGATCTGAGAATCGAAGCCATAGGTACCTATGACATGCAGACTATTAAAAAATTTGGTTCGTTAGACTTGTTTTTTCCTCTGTGTACCCTCACTATGACAACTTTCATTAGCTACAGAATAATGAGCTTTAAAGCGAAGACAATACGTACGGGTGTGGTGAGCGGCGCGGGCGCAGTCCTCCCCGGCGAGGACACAGTGAGACTGGGTGCGCTCGCTGCTTCGCCTGAAACAAAAAAAACAACACATGACTTCAATCTATTATTAATTTCGATGATACGCAAGTACTGTGGTCTCAAATAATGTACGTAAACAAAGGTATAAGGTTTTCAGGCAGTCCATTTCCAGTGTCAATCGTCCGCTACGTGGAGTCGGCCTAGTATTCGTAGCGCGTAGCCTGCGAGTACTACGAAGCTACGAGCTACGCGTAGCTTCGTAGTACTCGCATGGCGTGTACTACCCGTTCGTTCGGATTCGTAATTCTAATAAGTTAGGTGAGATATCTCGCAGGTAAAAAGCAAAGTATCAGCCTATATACTGTCCCACTGCAGGGAAAAGGCCTCTCATCATTGTCAATCAAGTTTTTCCTCTATGATAGGTTTAGGCTTAATAAAAACGCTTGCCTAATGTGGGTTGGTGATAACAAATCCGAGCTATGTACCCGAGCTATTTAAAAAAAAAATTAAACAAATAATTCAAATTAGGCGCTAAATCATAATGAGATAAGAAATTATCGGCGTTATTGGTACCCGCCGGCGCGGTCCCGGCGAGCGGCGCCGGCGTTTTTCCAATTTCCTCGCGGCTCGAGCGACGCGGGCGAGATTTATATTGATAACGGACACGAGACCGCGATTAGTCGCGGCCTCCGTCGCCGACTCATTAATCGACTGAGGCGCATCCCCCCCCCCCCCCCCCCTCCACGCCTCGCCGCGCCTCAACGCCTGTATTTGTAACAGTGAATAAGTGACACATTGCAATTTGTTTTGGTTCAACATTAGGGATGAGCCACCGTGACAGAAACCAAAGATTACGTATCTCCTGTTCTAAGTGATTCAATATTTCTTATATTTAAACACCAACATAGATTCAAAACATTTTAGCGGGTATTTCTTTAATATGATACGTTTAGGTAGTATAGGCAGACAAGCAGATTATCCACCTGCTGGTAAGCGTTTGTGACTGCCCATGGAAACGCGCAACACCAGTTGGAGGTCAACCTTTGGTCCTCCAGTATAGAGGGTACTCGACGAAACACGACCCAGGTGCTACTTCATGCTGGTTTTCTGTGAGGCCGTGTTATCACACCAGTCAAACCGGCACATCCACGCGATCGATTTGTATCTGTTTGTATTTTGTAACGATAAATGGATAAACCGATTTGGATCTCTAATTACCGCTTAGATATTCGTCATCAGATCACAGCTCGACCAATCGGCGACCACCTGGCTGAGAATGAAGCCTTCAAAGTTAGTATGTATGTATGAATTAATTATGTGACCACACTAAAAACATTTATTATTTTAGATTGTCGCTATAGCACAACGCAAACAAAGTAGGCACTTATTAAATTGAGAATTCAGTCAAAACGCAACTAATGACGTCGACCACTTTAGCAACTTCGTGGTGTACGTAACGAGTGGACGACATTTAGGGTGCAGTGTGTTAGTGTGAACCCTTTCCGTGTAATTAATTAATCAGGCGAGGTGCATCTTACCCCCCTCCCCCCTTCTTGGCTGGCTTTGCCTCGCATCGTTTCTATTTGCCTCTTTGCCGCGCCGCAAGAAACCGTAGCGAGCAGACAGTGTGTTGGTTTACACCCTTTGGCGAATTACGTTGCCTTTTGAAAGCATTGACGAGTGGGGGGGGGGGGGGGGATATTCTCCAGTATAGACTTTATAGTTAACAAGTACAATGTGCGATATTATATATTTTTGTAACTCCAATACAAACATTTCGATGGTAAATCATATAAATGAAATGTTACGAAATAAAGGAAGACATGTTTATTGACCGACTCGATGACCTAAGTATTTGGTAGTGACCCTACGTCACACATTAAAGGACGCGGGTTCGTTTCCCACCCTGGATAAACATTCGAGTGCAGAAAACTTGTGTTTGTTCAGTGTCTCCGTGTTACTTGTATTTTAATTGTTATATTTGTAACAAAATTCATTAATCAAGATGTTCTCATGATTTGGTTGATATACAAGTGACGCTCTGGCCTAAAAGGTTGTCCTACTTTCCCTGTGCGGCCGCGGCACTACACTAATACGATTCCTTTGACGGTCGGAGCCGGGGTCCGGGACTAGTGTTGTGAGAAATTCTAGTTCTGAAGTTGTATAATAGCCTTCATTAAGAGTTGTTTGTCCGTGGGAGGGTCACGCGTCGGCATGAATGAGCCGGCTTTACCGGAGTGATATATTCGTTTACCACAGCCTCATAGAAAACCTGTGTGAATTAGAATGACTGCGAGGGTTCGTGATTGAGATCTTTCAAAATAACTGAGCAGTATGTCCTTCGATAAATTCTATATATCTTCAACTTTGTTCGCCACTAGCATAACCATGGCTTTGTCAAGTGAATACGACTGAGAAAGATGACCCTAATTGTAAAGTCTTTATGGACTGAAAGAGTTCAAAGCATTAGTATGTTTTGAATTATGGAATTTCTACTTTTGTGCAACAAAGGATTTTTATTATTCACGAGTTGAAAAGAACCTTCCGCGCTTGGGCGATGAACCTAAGCAACTGCGCCATAGAGGACTCGACTCATGCAAAATGACTTGAGTCCCGAGCTTCAGCGTAAGGAGTTGGAGTGTTCCCTACACTAGCCAGGGCAGGCCGCGGCAGGGCGGGCAGGGCGGCAGGGCGGAGGGCGCAGGGCGGGCGGCGGCCGGTTCTGACGAGTCACTGTGTTTTCATTTAACCGGCCGTAATTCACCGCCGCTAATAATTAATATCGCTTTGAGGTGTGCAGCCTTGCAAATGTCATGCTTGGAATTAGAAATCCTCTTTCCTGCTCTGGTTCCCGAAGGCATTGTTAGGCTTTGTGATAAAGAAATTACTGATAAGCTTGCCATTTTGCTTGTCTTGATTCAATGAGTAAAACTTCGGTCGAGTTGCTTGTGATCATGACATAGTGTTTCTGTACAATTTTTGTAATAAATAACAGTGTTTTCTTAAGCCTAAGTGTTACATTATTTCTGGTTTCTAAAGCAGAGGAGTAAACCCTCTTGTAAGTTTGCAACTGGGATAAATATGTTTTAATATTTACAACCAAGACAAACAAAGTTAAGAATGATTTATAACCATATTGCGTCAAACAATCTTAAAGAAAAACGATCACAGAATTCGCGTCAAACTTAATTTCAGTCCCTTACAAAGAGTGAGTGAAAAAGTTTTGGAAAGCGTCGCAGGGTTTTTTGGCTATTTAAGAAGTATTTTTAAATAATAGGGCGGTAGGTTATTTAGTGGAGCGGGCGTTGTTTAGGCGGGCGGTGCATCGGGGACGGCCGGGACGAGCCGGGACGGGCCGGGACGAGACGCCATAAATAACCGGCCAGAATCCGGCTCTGCCTGTCCCGCCGGAGATTTATCCCCGCCCGGGAAAAAACCTGATTAATCACTACATTCAAAGATGGCGAGCGTAAGTCAGGGCGCAAGAAATAATTAATGGCGCCCGTCGCTCTCTAATGTGGTTCAGTTTATTCAAATTGGTTTCATTAATAGCGCACCTCGCAGCCGCCTTTTCTTTAATAGGAAATATGGCCAATTACGGCATAATAGGCTGACCGGCGGAAACGGTGACTCCGGTATTGTGACTTGCGGGTTTCTTGCGCGGCGATTAGCGCGCGTTTGTGAATGGTGGCGAATAACACCGCCAACATAATTTTACTCAACAATACATATTTCTCACATATTGTTAGCTACATTCAAATATTAGGTATGGGATAGTCGTAGTAGTAACTTTGATTTTTGCCACAAAATGTTATTGACTTGCCAATTCATAAATTTAAAACACATGTAAAAGCCTGCTTAATAAAGAAAGGATACTATAAAATTGTAGATTATCTCAACGATAAGGATTCATGGGTATAATGATCCCCATGCCTGCACATTTGTATTTTCTTGCAGTATTTTAACACTGAAATTATTATTATATAAATTTTAATCAATTAAGCATTGCAGCATTGAATTTAATTTATATACAAATTGAGTACATTTACTATTAATGATTAATAATAATTGACAAGATACTATCAACCTGTTATTGTACACCACGTCCTACAGTTTATTAGTATTTAATTATGTACATACTATTTTTTGTATCTTATGAGGAGAATTGGAATGGTCATGCACGCTCAAACGTTCCTGAGGTGGTGGCGCTATGTGGCGGGTCATTACATTCCCTCTGATATGGTTGAGTGAAATGATGGCTGACACATACGTCATACTTGTGTACAGGTGCCGCCTCTGGGAACTGGTTGATTATTTCCTTAACCCTTTATTAGATGTTAATGTCACGTGAATAATATTATTGCGTCTGGGTTTAGTACTGTTAGGTTTGTATGTACATTGTTTCCTCTATTGTCTGATATCCGTATCACTCGGCTACTTCATTCAGAAACAGGTCAATGTATAATATGTGTGAATTTGTTTACTATTTTGTAAACAAAGACGCACTTAAGGATCTAGACAGAATCGTAGTTATAGTCAAGCATATCAAAGGCCGTGGTGATTGCATCACAATTACTTATTTCTCTACAAGAACAATATAAATGTTCTTTCATTACTCTTGTAAATAAGAAGGCGGCATCTTCAAACAGCAAAAGGTTAATAAGTTCCCTCAGACATTTCGCAAGTGAAAATCAACTGCAGTGGCAGTTTGCAGTCGCGCGCTGCGCCGAGCCGGCGCCCGCGGCACAGTGCGCCAGACGACGGCAATGAACAAAATACATTTTACTGACGCAACTTTTGAGTTGTGAGTTTCCTCGGGAAAACCGCAGCATATACAGTAGGTATGACATGATCTATCAATAACTCGGTAAAGAAATAAGAAAGGTGATACAAAAAGAAAAGGTTTAATTGTGTGAGGTCGATCTGGTCCCGATCTCAGCATTCACTGCAACGGTAATATAGCATAGGCGGCCACTGTACGTCATCGAGTAGGCTGCGAAAACGAACTTTTTTTCCATTACCTTAATAAGTTGATAATTTGCAGTGACCGCTCTAATCTGACATGAATGGGCGCACTCGACCGCAGGTGTGATACCACCCACGGCATGACAGAAGACAGGCGTGAAGCAGGGCTTTCGCTGTGTTTCACCGAGTAAGGGTACCCGAACCGAAGGGTGCTTGTGACTCCTTGTAGATTTTGTCACATAAAAAAGTTAAAGTGTTGTTGAAGATGGTTCACTGGCATACAAAGCGCTAGTAGTGGGCTCGGTGCGCACGCGGCGCGGCGGGCGCGACTCCGCACTTCGCGGCGTGCTTTCAATTGCGAGTGTCCCCTGAATATTCACGATACCGCATCAATATTCATGAATATACAGCCTCCGCCTCCCGCCCGGCGCCGCGCGGGGCCGCGTTTGAAAATATTTTTCAATAGGTACACAACTTCATTGGTCGTCGCGCGATTGTATCAGCGGACTTTATTCACTCAACTCGATTCGACGCTAGTTGCATTCTGAATGCTGAACTGATATTTTTCTACGTTTTACTTTTTGCTCGTAATACTGTCTGTAAAAGCGCAGTTTTTGTTTAGTCATTTTCCAAATAATATGCCTCAATAGATAAAAGTGGACATACAAGAACAAGACATGATACATGAAATTTATAGGAAAATGATTCTAATCAAAAAAACCTCAAGCACCTTTTTCGGTAATGTTTGTTCAAAATAACTGTTAAGTACATATTTATTTTTATGTAAGTAGTACATTTTGAGCCAATACTCCCCTTATTACAAAACGGAGACTAAAGTTAGTTCTGGATTAAAACTGTTTTTAACCAAGACTAACTTGAGACCACGTTTTGTAATGAGGGGGGCATTTTTGGGCAGTAGAATATTATTAATTTGACATTAACATTGACATTCATACGTGTGCTGGACAAACATAAATTGAGTGAACGACTTATATTAGTATTTTAGATTTTTGTAATTAATAATGATGAATATTAAGGTAATAACGAAATGAAAGAAAAACAAATCCACGATGTTTAGAAAAGACGTGAATGCTATTTACACTGATAAATTTTCATATTACAAGCAAAGTGATATATTTGACATCACAGTTTCAGGAAACTTCTGAAATTAAGCAAACACTTCAAACTTAAGCTAGCTAAACTTTCTTAGACATAATAATAGTAACTTTATCCCAAAATAAACCGATGCGTAGGTTTATGAAAATCTTCAAGGTAAAACAGTGATTTAGGATACCTCATTTTTAAACTAAGACAAGCTTAACAAGATAATCTTAGAGTAAAGAAGTTTCGTTATTTCACCCAAAAAACTGTATTAAAACCTTAACCCTTTATGAAGCGGGCTTAATTGAAGAGCATAATTTTGTTTCTTAAGTTGTTTTAAGCCGTGGGTCGCGGCGAATCTCGGCGGCTCACCTGCGGGCCGCGGCCCTGGAATATAAATAGGCATTACACTCCACTCGGATATTAAAATATCGCGGGCACGCGCGCCTCTCGCACGCGGACGCCCAAGCCCGATGCCGCATCCACCGTACTTATAGATTAATACATACAAGAAAAACGATCTATGCACATCAAAGCATTTGGCGCAAACTTAGTAATTTTGATAGACTAGGTTAGGTTGGTTTGGTGAATTGTTGATGAGCTGGCTCTCGGTTTAAAACTGAACCCTAGGGTTGAGATAAACACAAACTTTTACCTGTTACTTAACTCAAATCAAATCAATCAAAATCTCTTTATTCAATTTAAGTCCTTTACAGAACATTTATGAATGTCAAATTTTATAATCTACTTGACCTAAAAGTAGCCTTTTCGCTTTAATTTATAAGCAATTGAGGTTGTCGTTTCGAATCAAAACCGCGCTCAATGTTATCGTTGCAAAGTGAGGCAGTCAGGCGAACTTATGTTATCGTTGGAAAAGATTTTATCATACTATTACTACAAGATTCTTTCGCTAAACCTTTTTTTCACTTGAGGAATTTTATCTTTAAGATGCAGTCAAAGGTTACACATTCTATCCCCGGCCCTCGACCATTTAAATGAAATGAAGCTAGGGTCTGAAGGCTTCTCTATATGGGAAACAGTACGTTCATGGGCATCGTGAATTATGTATATTCTGTAATACTTTAAACAATATGCGGGGAGTTGGGGCTTGTTTTATTTGTTAGAACTGATTTGTTTCTGTACACTGTGATTAGATCATCTGAATGTTCTTACTAATTTATGTGATGTCTTTAAAACCAATATTTGAATTCCACGGTCACTATAACCATTTAGTGCTAAGAAGTGACTTAATTTTATTTTAGGAATACCAGGCTTAAATTACCTGATTGACTGAAAAATTTTTTTCGTGCTTAATGGCACGTTATTCTGTCGGCTTTTTTTGTAGTCCTTATTCAACCACGTGGAAGAGCACTGCAGTGAGCATTTTTTTTTGGGTAAGAAGATTAACTCAAAGAGCGAGTGCGGCTCCGCAGCGCCCCTGTAAAGCCGGGCCGGCAATAGGCACGGGGCTCATAAATCCCGGTGTATCATACACCGGCAGTTTTTATTGAGGCGAGAATAGCATTCATTACCCCGCGATTTACGGCGCCCGCGCCGCCCGGACGCCCGGACGCCCGGACCCCGGCCCGTACGCGCGAATACAATATCAATATTATTTTATTTGCCCTACACCACGTTTGGTTACGCATTATCATTTTGGTGCCATTTACGTGGAAATAAAAAATAAAAATCATTTGTTTCGAGCTTTTCGAACAACCTTAATACGTGGTTAAATGTTACGGTGTGATGCAACAAACAAACATTGTATTTTGTAGAGCTACGTGTGATATGAGTGTCTAGTATTTGTGTTTCGCCTGCAAGCCAGCGTTCGGTCATTTTTGGAGGTCATTCTCATAAAAATATTATTACCGTGGTAGTCTTTAAACCCGTAAACTTCCAGAATTGATATCAAATTCTTAAAATTTACGTATTACTTTTGTATACTTGAAGCTTAGGAAGCGTAATGACGATGCGCGCAGTCGCGGCCCCGGCAAGGGCTTGAATATAGCGGTACCCTCAAATTGCCTTTAAATAAATTGCCAATAAGATATGAGTATAGTTGCCACGACTGGCTTCCACAGCGGGACCCCCCCGGAAGCGTATTACGCCAAATATTTTTTATCCCGGCTATTGTGAGCGGGCGTGGCGTGGGCGTGACGGGCCGAGTTATGGCCGTAATAATTCCCCTATAAGGTAGTATAATAACGCGCCAGCCACATTAAACTGATTTACACGGCTTTTTAATTGTTAACACGCCGCCCCCGCGTGTGCTCCTAGCTCATCGTTTTCACGGGCTTTCATTACGCTGTTTGGTTTGTCAGAATTAACGCACTACGGTATGCCTACTCGACTTATAGCTGTTAGGTGACTCTACCAACGCTTTGTGACTCAATGTTGGTCCATCAGGTCAACAGTTAATATAGTCCAATTGTTCCAACACATGATTTTAGTCAGAGGTTGTAACTGAAGAGTTTTTAGCGAATCTACTCGTTCGAATAAAATTGTTAATCGGAGAATCGCATTGCGTATATTTGTTAGTTTATTGTTCTGTATTGGCAATAGTATTTAACTACATACGCACTTTTTTATGTAATAGGTGGCAGACGAGCAGACGGATCAAATGATGACGATGGAGCACTTATACAAATTAAATAATAAATAAATTGTCGTATTTTTTATTTACGATGATGTGTAAGTGCCATGTATGTACCTATAAGCCAGTGTAAATATTTTTGTAATTAAGTATATGATAATAAAATACTCATTACAATTCTAGAAAGTCCAAACAAAGATTAATTAATTAAATAACTTGGCATATTTGCTTGCAACCGAACAGAACAAACAGTAAAGCAAGTTCAATTAATTAAACAGTAGGGCAAGTTGGCCGGCGTCAGCGCCGCACCACCCCGGCGCATCAGTCACCCGCAACAGCAGCGCGGCCGCGACTCAGCCGCCGCCGGCGCGTGTCGCACGCCACGCCGCGGCTAATTGAGCGCTAATTTGTAACGGAGCTGACAAACTTACGCCAGAAGCCGCTCGTTTATCAATCGAAATGATACAGGTCTCATCATCAGCTTCGACTTTGATTTTGACAACCTTGGTTGTACTTGGACCGAATACTCATTTCATGAGCGTGTTAATCCAGGATACGTCCAAAGCTGTCGCTTCGGAGGCTAGGGTATGCTTAGTCCATGATTCAGGATTTGGGGAGTCTGGTTATTTCAATAATACAATTACCGGCTGACCTTTGCAATTCTTTAAGGGGGAATCAGATCAACTGAATTATGGTTAGACGGTTCAGAAATCATTCGAAACGTCCAGTTTTTCGCAAGATGCTTTCCCTACCTATAAATCGCTTGAATTGCAATCTACGACCTTTCATGGAGACTACAATTTGGTCGTAATGTCCGGTTTCTTTTTAGGCCCTCTTATTCTGATCTATATCCGACGAATAACACTACTAACGATTCGGATCAAAGTAGCATGAGAAATAATAAATGTAATGCTGTCTCTTCTTTGTAGCCGCTCCAGAATAAGCCGTACCTATGTGCGCGTGAGTTGCGCGTATCGTGCATTCGGAACGTCCGTCACCCACTATGAAATGGGGAGAGAGCGTAACGTATTCAGCCCGCCGCTTATAATCTGTGCCGCTGCGCCGTCAAAACGTCCTTCGTCCGCATATTTAAATGCACATCGGGCTGCAGCGAAATGTAACATCATTCGTAAAATTGACGTTTTTAGTCACAATAACTAGATGTGAGTTTTGAAAACAGTATGAAGTATGTTTCGCCGGATGGGGGCACCGGAGCACTAACCGAGGGGAAAGGGCGTTAAAATTATTGGCAGCGCACTTACAAATGACCTAGTATCTGTCAGTTGAAATCAACGAGTCGAGAAATAAAATGAAACTTACCAATCTGGCCCGTTAACACACGGTGTGTTCTGATCAAAGCTCAGAGCCGCTCGAGCTGCAGCGCGGCGAATAATGCATGCGCGGAGTGCGGGCGCGCGCGCCGTGTTGGCAGCGGTGCGCGGGGCGCGTGATGTAATCAGCGCGCGTCAAAGCGCTGCGGACCATTGCTCTCAGCATTCTTGTTTGAAAAAAAAAAGCGACATTGAAAGTGATTTCCTAATGAACTTCACTGGTGTTTCTAATACGCAGAAGACCTCAAAATCGATCGAGTATCAAAATATTAAAACTGTCGTGTCTCTTATATGCTTGACATTCGCGGAATCATCGCATGATCAAGTCCACAAAAAAAATTATGCGAATCTTTTAACGCTTAGGCAACTCAAACTCGAAACATTTTGACGAAAATCTCACTGCCTCATTGTAACCATATTTGACTTTCTGAGCTTTAATTACGATTTACTATTATTGTCTGAGTGATAATCTCATCAAGACTGAATTATGTTGTGATGGCTTCAGAACTATCTGACCGCAATCTGGGCCTCACCTGTGGCTAGTTATTAGCCCGACCCTAATCATGGCAGGTATTTGACTCTGCGACAGTGCGAGTAGCTCTATTATAGTACGCAAAGTTAGAAAATAACATTTTTGCTAAGTTGTTTGGTCGTAGTGAACTTCGATATCATTCAAGAATAAGCAAATCAATAGGTGACAAATAAAACAGTTATTAGTCCATCAGTTGATATTAACAGAACAGGCTAAACGTTAATGTTAATAAATAAATTGAGACAACATCACATACATTGTCCTGGTCCAAAACTAAGGTTTTCCCTTGTGCTATGGAAACCAGAAACTACGAAGGAACCACAAACCCCCAGACCCAACACAAATATCTGTTTCATCAACAAACATTTGTGTGTCTGTGTGTAATGTAACATAATTACATCGTTTTGCACCTAACTTTTTAGCCAAGCATTTTGTTTTAAACTAGCAATAAATAAATTCTTTATTGCACAAACGTTTACGGAAATTAATGCAATGGTCATAGATAAATACACTCCCGGTCTTATCGCTAATAGCGACCTACAGAAAAAGCACAGCGAATTTAAAAAAGGGTAAGGCATTTATTAATATACCTAATAATTATTTATTGGCAAAATTAGAGGTAATTTGCAAATATTCAGTGACTTATGCACTATGCTCGCAGGTCTGAGGCGCTGGAGTCGACGAATGAGCTAATTATACCGATTTACAATTACGGGTTTTAGCTCTAACTTCAGTTCAATGCTGAACCTAGAACAATGGACAAAGAATTGCGAAAAAAATAATAAAATTAGAAAACATGCAATGGGTTGTGTGTATGCTTGGATGTGTTGCTTGTTCAATTTTGCAAGGTTGTTTGACATCACTATGCTAGCTCCAAGTGTGTTGGTTTTGACTCCGCTCATTTCATTGGATTTATATCCTGTGTGGCAGCGCGGGCGCACGGGCCGATGATCGAGTGCTGCGCGCGCGATTGTGATGAATGTGTCTCGAAAGCGAAGCAAATGCATGCATTTGCCTGAATCTCCTGTTAGCAGGCACTAATTTCCCAGCATTTGTGATCAGTGGCCAGTTCACCCTCAGATTACGGTGGGAGCTGGTGTTGCTAAATGAACACCCGTTAGACAATTGCTATTTTGACTTCGAGTTATAACCTACTCGCAGTATTTTTGATGTAATATTGGAGTGCATGCGTGGGGCCGAGGCCAACATTATTAGTACCTAGTTTAACACGTTTTTTTTTAAGTGATAGGTAGCAGATGAGCAGGCGGATCACCTGATGGTAAGCAATTGCCGCCGCCCTTGGACACCTGCAACACCAGTGGAGTCACAAGTGCGCTGCTAACGTTTATTTAGATATCTAACAGTGAAGTTAGTTTTGGCTATGTGCGTCCGCGGCGCATTGCGATCCGCGTGAATCCACCAGCGATATTAAGCTTTTATGAGGATAGGCTTTAACCGTGCGGCTGCCTTTTTCGTCGTTGCGTCTGGATATGAATATTTGAGGCTCGCCGTCCTGCCATTGTCCGGGCGCGGCCGGAGCGCGGACTACGTTTTGGCTGGGCTGCCTACCTTGTTTGCCGTGTTCGTTTTATTCTTAGCTTTAAACGTATTTATTATTATGAAACCTCTATTATAAAAAAGGTAATCTTGTCTACTAATATAATATTATTTTGCTCCCTTTCGGAAAACCTTTTTCAACAAGTTAAATGTAAATTGTCTGCAGATTATGTCTTTATTTATACGTTCGGGGTTTCTTTTCCATATGCACTAAAATTATTATATAGACGACACAGATGCGTAAGAGAGTCTGTCATAGCGGATTGTTTGAAAACTTACCCTTCTTATAAGTGTGCATTCCTAAAATTAGCGGAGCCAATATTGAATATGGTCAGAAGAAAAATGTGTTTGGCTAAATAATGTACATGTTACTATACTGTACCTATTTCTGTAGGTTTCCCAACTGTCAACAAAAACAAGGTGAAAATAAAGACGAAAATGCTAATGTAAACTATTTCCTCCGCAGGCACAGCGGCCCGCAGTCTGCAGGTAAGCCGCATGTGGCGTAAGAACGCCGAATATGATTACCTCCCACCTACCTACGAGTATATATCCTGTGATTGTTTGCGGCGTCTATCGCGAAATAGAGATTTGTAATCTCCGATCTGAGTTATGAAGCAAATTTTATTCATGACACGGAGACGTCGGCTCGTCTCCGTGAATAAAAGAGGCTCGCACGCAGGTTCCCGCCATCAATCCGCGCGCACGCGACTTGTAAATATTCGATACGGAACAAATACGAGGACGCGCGCCCGCTAAATAACTAATGCGCGATGAATTCGGGCGTATTGTAAACACTTGGATCCCTTTACCCACTATTGCTCTATAAGCAACATTTACAAATCTGAGTGTAAAATTCTCAAACGATCTCAATGGTGCAGTGGTTAAATGGTGTTGTGCCCAAGCGCGAAAGGTTCCTGGTCAATTCAACTTAGGAAATGTTTTTTCTAAATCAACTTAAGTCTGGGTGTGCTGGATTTGGTTGTCGCTATTTTACATAAAAGTTGCCGCTATGTATGTCGATGCGTAATATGTCAATTTGAGACGACAAGTCTTACGGTAACCAATCTACGTACGTAAGATCTGACTATGATAACACGACGTTGAAATTAATTAGGTTGAACGGATTTTATATTTGAAAAATATACGCTTATTTTTAAAATGTGTAATCTGTAGCGCTACCATGAGTTGACATGGAAAACTGACATAACGTTAACTATTGCTCTGTCTCTTTTCAAATGCATCGCAATAAAGAGACAAAGCGATAGTTTTCGATAGCGAGGATAGTATTTCAAACTCATGGTAGTGCTACTGTTAATACGAGTGAAAGTACGTGCTATTTCTTTATCATTGTAAGAGATTTTGTATGTTAATTTTCATTAGATTATGAAAAATATCAAATCGTAAATACTTTTTTATTACACGCGATTTTTATCGTAGTGAATTTTTAGTACCTACCAGACAAGTTTTTCACTATTTAATTTTTATGTTGAATACTTATTTCCTAATCAATTGATTTGTTATGAACTTGTTTCCATGGCTATTATCATTGAAATTTTATTTTATGAAACAACTGAAGTTTACTTTTTATCTCAATTTTAAGTACTTTCATA
This sequence comes from Cnaphalocrocis medinalis, assembly GCA_014851415.1. Taxonomy (NCBI): domain Eukaryota; kingdom Metazoa; phylum Arthropoda; class Insecta; order Lepidoptera; family Crambidae; genus Cnaphalocrocis; species Cnaphalocrocis medinalis. The sequence continues at coordinate 1,700,772 of CM026277.1, read as the reverse complement.
AAGTGATACTAATTTAGGCTACCGATAGACCGATTTCACTCAACTTCCTAAACTGTGCACCACAACTGTTCTAAATAACCGCCGTCCACAACGTTATTTTAAAATACAAAATGCATCAAGTCATAACGTCCCTAAATCCCTGGTACTTGGCATGTAAATCAGATTCAATTACAAGGCGGGTATTGGCTTGTTGCGCGTAAGTCGGCGCGCCGGGTCGCGCAGCAGCCCCGCGCATAATAAGGGCTTAAGCGTTAATAAGGCGCCGACTTGCGCCGCCATGCATGCCAAACTCCGGTGTACGCGCTTTTATACGAGATGTATTGGGAAACGGTTACGTCTGTAACGAATTTATTGTACTCATCTTCTCATCTCAGTGTGTAATTGCCGGTTGCGCACAAAGCGGAGGTTTCGGGCGCCCCGGGGTAAGGTTAGACCAAGATCAAGGAATCTGTACGTACACATTAGATGGAAGTAGTTTCGTTATTTCAAAGATTGTACTATTCTTCCCCTTCGACTGCCTTCCCGCTTGTTAATTTTATCTTCTATTTACTGTCATGTAAGTACAACGCCCGTTGGCCTAGTGGTTTAAGAACTTCGGGATTTTGAATTTGTCAGACATGCGACCTACCGGCTCGAGCGGTGTTTGTGTCAAATGGATGGCACATATTGCTTGCTCAGAATCATAATCAAGTAGTTAACACAAATATTCCGATTGACTTGGGTTGTGATAGACGTTACCGTCTTTGTCCAGCGTCAGGAGCAGTCTAACCCATCTGGGCGATAACTTATTTCGTATGAACACTTCTCGAATTACAAACATTGAAATGTTTAACCAGTGGAACACCCTGTGGGAAGCAAGTAGTAGGGTGGTAATGACAACGCGTGGTACTCACAGTAGTTGTTGGGTATGAGGTCGGGCTCGGCGTCGTCGTGGTCCTGCTTGGCGGCGAGGTCGCGCGGCGGCGCGGGCGGCGGCTTGTCGTGGCGCGGGCGCCGGCGCCGGCGCAGCGACAGCGCGCACGCGCCCGCCACCAGCGCGCACACCGCGCCCGCGCCCGCGCCCGCCGCGCCCACCAGCCCGCCCACGCCCAGCGGCGGGTCTGACGCTATACACAAAAAAAAATAAGTTAAGTCAAGCGAACAAATCAATTGATGTGATACAATCGCTTCACATATAAGTGTTCAAACATCAAGGGTATAAGGGGATGCACCAATTTCAATGATTCCGTGACAAATATCACGGCGTAGAAATAAAATACAACTAAAATAATAAAGACTTTAGAGTAAACGACAAGCAAATTTCGCTTAAAAACTGAAGGACTTCGTTGGTGATGTTACGCAGTAAATATAAAAAGTTACAATTTCGTATACGTGTATCATTTATTTGATGAAAACATTTCTTTTGTTTCGTCAACAGTGCCTTCAGCGCTCGCATTCTAGTTCATTTTCAGTTCATCGACGCATATAGCTCCACTCCTTATAGAGAACTCCATACTGAACTGGTCTAAAATTACCCGAAACTGTCCTACAAATTGCTATATGAACTTTAAAATAGGCAGTCATACGAGATAATACGAGCCCGCATTAGAACAGTCTAATTTCTGGCCATTTAACTTTACGCCCGCCGGAGCAGAAATCGAATAAGTAGTTAGCAGAAAAGTGTAATCGGATGCAGAGAGCAGAATGTCTAGGATTAAGTGTGTATGAAGCCGTTAGGTTGGCGCTGGCCGGGTCTAGCGAAGGTCGTTAAGTTAATAACTTAATTGAAAGGAAAGCCGAGAGCGTCCGGAGCAGATAACATTAAAAGAATATCGAATCGGCGAGTCAGCTGCCGGCAGCCGCGTCTAATCACGGCCGCTTCGCCGTGATTATAAAGACCACGTGGCCGAATGTTTTCTCAATTTAGATCTAAGGTTGGATACGTCGACCTATTTTGATATTCGCTGACATTGGTTGATTTTATACGAGTTTAGGCGATTTTCATTTGATGTTAAAAATCTCTATCTGAACAGATCGTATTTGTAACGTCCACATACCATTTTATTAAGTTGGCTACTGGATAAGAATGTGCACCTTCTAGACAAAAGTTCTAGGGTCGAAACCAAACATGCACACAGTAGTGTGAACAACTTTAAAGATTGATTGGTATTTAATCAATCTTTAAATTTGTTCAGAACTCGAATTTTGAACCCAAGTCTTTCAGTTATGAAATATTAGTGTGAGTCTGGAAAGCACACAGGCACAGTACTGGCCACCTGTGTCTCGGTAGTAAGCAAGGGAACTGTTGATGAGACTGTGGAAAACACTGCTGATGAGATCGGCAGAAAAATAAATAGTTCAATAGCCTGATAAGAAACTCTTTAAAATCTTCGAGAGCAATTTGCCACCTTCCAAAATTCCATCTACTCCGTATTCGGCCCAGATGTATCCTCAACTCAGCAAATATTTAGTCGGCAAGTTCCGATAAGAGGGCGTATCCGTTACAATCGCAGCGATTAGACCGGGCGCGGGAGTTCCGCAAATCTGTGCGCGGAACTTCCGCCCTCCGCAACTCCGAGTAATTACCGCGCGTGCCCTCTTGCACACACTCTGCCGGTACTCCCTAGTTCAGATCCCTTAGTGGTTTCGATTCTAGGACGCATTGGGCGCACTGATGTAACGGGAATAATCTGGAATTTTCTTGGTTAAGTTTCCGACAGGTTCGCGGTTATGTATCGGATTGTGTGGTCTGCACTTGCTATCTTGATTCTTTTCCAATACCCATAACACAACGTTTAGGCCAGGAGCAATCAGCTATTGCACATTATGAATGACTTATTTCTAGGTGCACATGAATATCTTCTTAAGTAGGCATGAGTGTGCCCCGAATAACCCGGGGCTCACATCAGCGGTCGCCGTGACCTAATTTGAAGGCAGCTGCTAAAATATTCACCCTATCCACGGGAAAAAGCGGCTTTACACGACTACATAATTCATGCCCAATGTACGATAGTTACAAATTGTTGCCTCAAACATAGGATTGGCTTACAAACCGTAGCTGATTAGTTATTGAAGGATATAATTACATTGTTTTCGCAGAAGTTTTGAAGATAATTATCGTTCACTCCATGTAAAAGAAAAAATACTTAAAAAATTGTAATAAGTAAGTAATAAGCTTTCAAGGTTTTTAAGTCTTTTCTCACAAAGAATTATAGGAACAAAGAAAAGTCAATCACTGCTCATCACAACACTCATCAGTCTAAATAGCCCCATGATAAAATAGAAAACAACTTTAAAGTATTACAACACATGAATATATGATAATATCACACGCCACAGATACAGAGAAGATATTCGTAGCAGTACAAGAAAAGAAAGTTTGACTTGTTCTTTTGTTATCAAAAATATTATTTGCAAGCACTTCATAAGCCCTAAGATTAAGAGATATAAGATTACAAAAAAAGTAACTTTGGGATGCATGTAACTTTGCTCACTTGAACCATCTATCGGTAAATCTTTGTTATATTGTAATAACAGTTTTCGTCGTCGTTGAATAGCCTAACCGGTTTTGCCCGCGCGGCCTCAGGAAAGGCTTCAAATGCCTTTGATCTGCGCATCCTCAATTTCCAAACTGATCGGGAATGTTTCCTTCCGCGGTGGAACAATTTCGCTCAAAAATGGCGGCCCCCGGGAAACAGCGATATTGAAAATGTTCCCCGCGCCCCCTAGCGCCAGATGCAGATGCATTTTAGTTATTTGCTTGCCCCTTTTGTGCGGGGTAAGTAGATAAACATTTTGTGTCATAATATAATTTAACTCTCAGTGGAATAACACTGCACACTTTACATACAAGCTTATTTGGAAAACATGAACAAACAACTAGATATCTACTATTTTACAGATTAAAATTTTTTTTGTGAAAGCAATATGTATGGGAGAAACTTGAAGTTTTCTAAATTATTCAGTACAGTTCTGTTAAGTTACTAGCACCTACCTGCTCTATATTAATTGACATTGGTTATCAAAGTCAAGCAATGTGACTTTTTCAAATTTTTCAATACACCGCACTCTTCAATCACAAATTTCATTGCCCTTTAAAGTGCCAGGACATTATTACGCTTTTACTTATACACTTAATGGGACACAAAAAGGCTGAAAATGGTTTTACTTGCGCCATAATAGTCCTGCATCTGATGGACATTCAATATGGGTATTTCATTTTGAATATTTCATATGACAGCATGCGTGGTCGAAATAAACGCCGGCCGCAGTGGAGGGCATTCATTGAAAATATGAAAATGGCTGGTGATCATAAATCAATAGAGAGTGCGTGTAAGTGGTGGGTCGGCCGCCGGTTTAATAAGCCCGCTGCGGGCCGCGGGCAGCTAGAGTGAACGAGTTACTTTGTCCAGGCTCCAATTTCATTTCTGATTTAGGTACTCTTCGATCATAGAATGCTTAGATATACCGTGAAAAAGAGCGCTATTTGGCATCTGAATTTAACTATGGATCAGGTTCAAAATGTAGTAGTTTATCAGCTCTATATATTTATATGGCTGTAAATAAGTTATTATACTATCATAGTTTTTAAGAAACTGCCCCAAATGTCCAAACCTTTACAGACCTTCGTTTGATTTAATATTCAGTATCCAACATCGAGCCCGCTCCGCCCGCGGGCGAATTAGATCTAACTAACGTGGGTCGGATTAGCGCAAAAATACCCACCGTCCATTAGGGTATATGAGCATGGATAAATAATGGGAGATAATAGTGCTGCATTATGGGCCGGGTAATCCATAATAAGCTGAGTGTATCGGCCAAGTGCGTGCCGATCTTCCATAAGACCGTATTCCGTTAATATTTTATTAATCATTCTCAGTGCTAGAGTGTAGTGCAACTTGGAATGAGCTTTGGCTTTCGTATGGCTTTAGAACGGTTTCTAAAGCCATTCCTCGTACCGTACCTCGGGGGTACACATAGACATAACATGACATGGTCCAGGACTTGGGAACTCTGGTGACCTTCGCAAAACCAACAGGAGAACCAGACTAATTGAATCTTCCCCATGATGTTTTCTCTCACCGCCGAGCTAATGGTGGAAAGGCCACAAAAATCTAAAAGTGCATACTCAGATTCGAACCTACGACTTTCCACATGCAAGGCGCGTACTAAGCCACTGATCTACCATTGCTCCAATGGGTGAATCTGAGCACTTTCATCTGCCTCTTCATTGTGCCTTGATCTCAAAATACTCATTTAAAAACAGTACCACAACGTGTAAAATCATGGCACTAGGTAAAAAACTATTCTACTCAGTTACGTCACTTTGTTTATCAACTATCCAATAGACAATAGTTACATTCGCTTATTTAGTTTACCCGTGATAAAGTTGTTTCTATATGAAAGCAATAAATATCTGGTTTACTTACGAGTACAGTCATCGCGGGAAGTTGGTAAGTAGCTGCCGCGAGTGGCAATAGATCGCGATTATCGTCCCTAAATAATGTCGCGAAAGTTTCAATTTATGTTGAATGGCCGTTAGCTCATATTTATAGCGACTCGCTTCCATCCAGGGCTGGCACACAGTACGAGAATAGAAAACTACTTTGGGTCAACGTTTCTGTCATACATCTGGCATACAAAGAAATACCTACGTGCGACGATTTTTACAAAAAGCCAAAAAAAAAAATTCTATTCTGTATATTTGTGAAACATTTTTTGATTCTGATACCCATAATATTAGTCCAGTAGTTAAGTAGCTTTAGGGTGAGATTCACGAATAGGATGTTGTTTGAAGTTCATTATTTTGTAGCGTCTTTGTTGATTCTAATGGAACACACACAATGACTTTAATATTTTAACAACTTGTCATTGGTCTTTCTTTTACATTAGCATGTAATACTTAAACCGCTGGGGTACACTTGGATTTGGAATTGATACGTGCAGGTTTCCTTACGATGTTTCTCTCATCGTCAAGTTAATGGTAGAAATACCTAAAATAGATTTGAAAAATTATGAGGTGCATGTTCGGTGTGTTCGTGCCACGTCTCCCGCATGGAAGACCTGTTCATAGCCACTGAGCTACCTTTGCTGATCGCTCTCCAATATAAGGTGATCATCAGTGCTGATGATCGTCTCACCTCGGGCGGCAGCCCTGCTCGCGCCGCGTCGTCGCCGCTCGCGCCGCGCGGTATCTTCGACTGTTTACCGCGCACTCTATACCAAGAATGTAATTATGATATGTAATAAACCCCGCTGCTTTACATAGTTTACACACACGGCTGGCAGTAATGCCGCGGATAGCAGCCATTTGCATATTATGTTACCAATGTTGTAATAATACTGGTTTGTTTGCATAAACATGATACACGATTAAAATGTGCAAGGCGGCTCAATTTCAGCGTGTATCATGTGACTATAGTAGAATCTGCCACAGTGGAAATATTTAAATTATCAAAATATAAATTTTTTTTCGAAGTTTTTATAAAACTACTAAAATAATATTTTTCGCCCTGAAATGCCAAAGTTTCGTGCTGATGAAGATTGAAAATGTACTCAATATATAAAAATCGGACAATCGAATAATATAATATTTGCGAAGAAGATTGGTTACGAAACCCTCACGAAGCACACGAACAGCTTTTAGCTAGGAAGGGCATTCAATGACTTGATGGTTTGGGGCAGGAACGAGGAGCTAAGCCTCTTGAGCGCGCCGGCATTGTCTGGATGGTGCGCGGATGGCAACGCTGTCCAGCACGTGTTGCTGTAGGCCGTTTACAAAAAAATATGAATAAAAAAATTAAATCCTTTATTGGCTGTGAGCAAAATGTGTAATACTATAGTATTATTCCTTATATTACACCTGTGGATTATGTAAAAAAATAGTACCTAGCAGATCTCTAAATCAGGTCCATCTGAGAAATAAAATTGAAATTGGAAATACACTATTCGATAAGCAAATATAATTTGTTATTTTTTCTAAAGAAATGTGATTAAATTGAATATAACGAAAGAATACAGCTGATTTTGCCTTCACAGAAAACGTTTTCTCAATAATAAAAAGGTCTCATCGATATGTTTCAAAAAACGCGAGACAATACAACGTGTAACACAAAAGTAATATTTCTACTCATCCAATCGTATAACAATATAAGTAACGAGAAAAGCGTATTTCAAACACATCCCAACATGATTGATTACGATATTGCAAGAAATACAATAAATTCCTTTAGACTGAATTTTTTCGCGATGCATTCAATACGTAAACCATTCATAATAAAATTCGTTTCATGCACGTCAGTAAATACCTTTGTAATATTTCAGGTGTAGATCGACGCATCTGAAAGGATTGGGTCAGTTGAAAGAGGGTGGGCTCAAAACGCCTCCTTGCGGAGCCCGTAAATAATGTTACATTAGCGTCAAACCGCAATTTGCATGAAATTAATGTAAATATGAATCATAGGGGCGGCATTAACGATGGAAGTTTGGGCGCCGGCGACAGCCTAATGTATTCATTGCGCGGCTCCGCTGCGTTATCGACGCTGCGACAACAACTGCAATTATAACGCCACTAAATTAGCTGGCGCGATGCTGGCTCTTCATCTAGGCCTTCTGAGCGTCTGCGACAAACCACGAGTCGTGCGACCTTCAGAAGAACGTTGTCTGATAGGTTATTTGCCTTTTTATAGTAGAGGCGAGCGAGAAACGAGCAAGCGAGATGGTAAGTAATATCCGTAGCTCAAGAACGTCTGCGAGATCAGACTAGTCGCTGATGCGTTGCCAGGCTTTTAGGAAGGAGAATGCTTGTCTCAGATTCTTTTCTCCGTTAGGAAATACCTACCCCTGCGGCTAAACTGTTTCACTGAATTCAGGTAGTGTTAAAATCTGTGTGAAACTTTCAGTACCTACTGTCAAGCGCAAAATCAGAAAGGAACTAAAGTTACTTTTGTTTTCAATCAAATTTCTCTGCCCAAACTAATATTTATATTTATAAAAATTGCTATTCCACTGTGTTACCGTCCCAATAACATCACTATAACGGCCAGCAATATTATAATGCTACTAAACCTGTTGGCTTCATTCAGAGCATAGCACACGTATTTCACATTAGGAGATGGAATTGTAAATATTATACAGTTTGGATATGCCTCTTATAATACCTTTACCTACCTCTTTTAATATAAAGGATGTATATTTACGGATGAAATTACTCGTGGCATATCTGTAAGAATGCTCGAAATGTAAGGTTTTGGTCAAAATCAATACGAGTACACTATATTGCAGGGTGTATTCCCAAATTCTAGTTTCACAGTGTTCGTCACGTTTCAGCGGCGTCCACCATCACGATCATGAAGCTCGCCGCGCCGAGCACGCCGCCTAATATTTATATAATTAGATGCCGGTCCCAGCTGCGGGATTAGATTGACATTGAATAAAAAATCCCTCCTCTCGCTCTCCTAAACCGTATCATTAGTGCGCCGGTAATAGGATCCCTCCAGCAGATTCAGTTATAGGGGTCCAGCTGATAACCCTCGTAATCTGATGTGGGCTGTGATGGGAACGGAATACGATGTGTTCAGGATTTTAGGTAGGTTACGAAGTCACACGTTACGATTATACAAGCGCTTGTCGCTGTTGAATATTCTTTCATCTAATATATCAATCAAGTATCAAGTCTATGAGAAGATATTTTATAAGCCATTGTATCTATTTGGTTAAAACTTTACCAATTATGTAGTTATGAAAGGAGAAAATATTTTTGTATATTAGAATTTCATATCTTTTACGTTATGCAATAAAAGCAGTCAAAATGCAAACGTCATTTCGTAATCCGACCAACCTGCGACTTAATATAGATCCGAAATGAAACCAAGTCCAAACCGCTGCGGTGACCAGTTGATCATAAAAATGTGCATCTGCACCTCGTAAAGGCGTCGACAGCATCGTTTGCGAGATTTATGCGGCGTAAGCGAGCGGCGCAGGAGCGAGCGAAGCGCGCGGAGCGAGCGGCCGGAGCGAGCGGGCGGCGCGGGCGGCCCGCAGCGGGATAAATCACCGCGCACCGCCGACACGCAAAACGACGACCAAACGAATAATCATTATTCATTGCACTTTATCGATGATTTATGCGAGCGTTATTGTATTTTTCCGCTCGTCGTAATTAATCCGACAAATCTGCTTGGAAATATTGCGCGTCCGACGGCACAGAACGATATTCGATTTATAATACGCTGATCGGACATCCCTCAGTATTATTTATTGGGGACAGTACATGTCGTTTCCGATATGTTTACTTTTACTGCTGTTTGCGATGCAAAGTTCATAGTGTGACGTTTTCCAACCATTCAATTACATTTTATTGCCTATTTTATTGAAAGCTTCGTATTTCGTGACATTACAACAGAAATCAGATACAAGAATAATGCAATTAAATTCTGTTTTAATCCAAAATGAAGAAAACATTGTTAATTTATCAACAATGCGTACTTGACGTGACCAACACAGTACAGGCTCTCTGCACAGTGCGCTGCAGTGGGCACAGTAAATGGTCATAGTAAACAGAGGTATAAAATGAGTCGGTGCAGTGTGCGCCGCGTGCGCCGAGTGGCCTGGCGCGCATGGTGGACTGCGCCCAGGTCCTCACCAATTACTTACGCATGCATGTGAATTTTATAACAACGTCCGCTGGCTACAGCCATAAAATATAATGACGAAATATATCGGCCTTGTTTGATGTTCAAGTGTACTATGCAACTAGCATATGAGTTTAGAAATAATGAGGTGCTCGGCTAACATAAACAATATCATATTACTTATTTAATTTAATTTGCAGGAAAATATAGTTTCATTTCGTTGAAGTTTATTGATGTTTTCCCGTGGGGCCTTGGTACAAAGAATTTTCAAATTCGGTTCAAAACAAAAAAATATCGAATAAAAGAAGTAATGATACCTAGAATAAATGCTGTGAAGTCTTAGGTGAAGAAATATCAAACGTTAATTTGTTAAAGTAAATTGTGACAATTTAAAATTCGTAAACGTGAGTTGGTAAGTGAACCATTTAGGGTAACAACCAGCCACTTGGATCCCCGGAAGAGATCGTAAACAGCCATACATATCCGGGCGCCGCCGGGCGCTGTGACCTAAGTGCATCCCGAGTGGCCGGACCAGCCGGTCGTAAAGCGTCGCACCTGCGCCAGCGTACCTACCTCCTGACGGGCAGCCTATAGCCTGTATTTGACATTATGGATTTTACATACGTTATAGCACAGAGAGATATAAAAAGCGTGGTGATATCCCAAAATCCCATCATAGTAGTGATAACTTGCAGTGGGACAGTATGTAGGCTGCTACTTTTATACTTTTATAGCACAAACAGGGTTGTTCGTTAGTTCGGTCGTGTTAAATAAATAGATATTTTCACACACAGCATCTCATACATTAAACTGACTGTATTAAGTAGCTTGAGCACTTGTGTTACAGATATCAGACCACTGAGTTATTAAAAATATAAAAAACATTTATATTACACCCAGAAACTGAACAAACACACTTGTTCATCACACATGTTTGGGTTGGGATCGAAAACGTATTGGCGTATGAGGCAGGGTCACTACCAAATGCGCCATCCGACCAGTCATCATTAGTCAGTCTTAAAGTTATAGTCTTTCTTAGTTATAGCAGTTTTGGAGGTATTCTGTCTCCCGCATTATTCAGTCTCATGTGTATTGGGACTAAGTGAAGGTTGCCAATGAAAGGAGCATGTTCTGTTTGTCCCAGCGTCAAGTACTACTTATATTTACGCGTCGCTTATGATGGAGTTTTGCAATTGACCGGAGTGTGAGTGCACTGTTCATGTGTGCGGCGTGTGCCCGCGACCGCGTCACGTCGCATTCACATCCCACATTATACTGCTTTAGAGCCTGCGAGCTATGAATGTAGAATCTAAAACTTTAACATATCATATTTTGTTGCATGTTTTCGTATTGTTCGTAGCAATCTCGTAGCATTACTACGAGTGCTTGCTACGAGAGCTTTGCTACGGAATTCTTGTAACATTTTGTAGTCGGTTTTACTATACTCCTCTATTGTCTATTATTATTATTTGCGGCTTTGAGCATGTCAGCTTTTCTTAGCTTCATATTTTCAACATTGTTCTCTTCTTATCAACATTATTTTAATAACAATAGGCTAAACCAATCTTAGGCAATGATACATTTAGAACTGAACGATAGTCCTAGTATCACGTGTAGACTTACAGAGAAAAAAATCCATTGTAGTCCATGCAAAATTATGGGTTTGTAAGGAGCATTTAGATAGAAACTCTTGATCGCACAACGAAGCCAAGCTTAAAACTAGAGAGACAGATATTTAGTGTACAATTTAGGCAATTTCTGTCTTTTTTTACCTACTGGTGTAATTATCACTGATCAATTCTATTTCATCAAAAAATTACGATTACTTTATTGATTAAATTAATAAAAGTATGAGTGTCTGCTCTAAAACTGAGCACAAATATGCGACCTGACCGCCAGACACTCGCCAGTGCTAATTAAAATTTAGTGGCGAAGTGTTTTCCGCGCGGGCGTTGACCCCGCCTGTAGCTGCCAGCATCGCAGCATGGCAGGAGCCCACTACAGCCTACATCCGTATTCCGACAAGATTGGCTTCCTCCACTTCAAACTCTTGAGTGGAGTTACGGAGCTTTCATCCCTTGGGGTAGTTTTAGTAGTGAAATTGAGTTTTGATTGAAAATTGTTTATTTGCTGGAGGTATTGTTATGCTTTTGGTTATGTACTTAGTCCAGTAAAAGGCAAAGTATACGCGTTTTAAATGGAGTAAAGTGATTGCCTCGGTGACACAGTCACACAGTCAGCAAAAAATTCCCAGAACAAATTTAATTTGTACCGGGTTTCAAAAAACCTTAGTGGGAGGGTTCTATTTGTATTGATTAGTATCAGATAACTCAGATTTATTATGTAGATGTTGCTAAGATAAAAATCATTTATGGTTAGTTAAGATTGGCCGTGATTTGATCTCCGCCCTATTCTCGAGGTTGTTTTACTATAGAACAGGCGCAGTTGTTACCGCAAGCTGACGTTGGTTCCGGGGCGTAGTCAAAGGCGCGTGGGCGCGCGCAGCCGGACGCGTGGTCACGCGCCGCGCGCACGACCCGCTCGGTTCCACATCATTGTTGTCAAGGGACTCAATTAACCGCCTCGGCAGTAATCAAATGATTATTGCGGGCACTAATACCTGCCATGTGATGAGGTTTAGCCAGTAGCGACATAATACACGCATGTTACATGCCTTCGTGTTTGACCAGTACGCAAGTTTGCAAAGGCCGGATGTGCAAAGTTTAAACATATTTAAGAAGTACAAAAATCTTAGGAGATGTTGCTTTTTGCAATAAAACCGCCGAGATTGTATTTACCATAACTTTTTGTTGTAATTGTGCAATGTCTTCATTATATTTTTCAGTCTATCTAGCTGTTTTGAAGGAATAAATTGTAGAGATTTAGTCAGTAAGAGAGTTGTGGGTGGATATTCATACCGAGTTTACCGGTTCGATCGAGGTTATACCGGAGTGGCAGTAAACCTGCTTCTCCTTGTAAGTGGGGGTATAGGACGCCCAATTAAGGGGAAGGGGTTTGACAGTGCAATTTACTATTTAATACCAAGTGCTCTATGATTCTCTTATACTTGCCGGTAGGCACCGGTATTGTTAACCATCAGGTGATTGTTCTGCTCATCTGTTCTTATAATTTTGTTTTTATTATTTTAATGAAAATGCCTTTTTGTATATTTTTCTACTTTTACAAAATAATGCACTTGAATAATTTTCCAAATACCAAAACGTGTTTCACTCAGTCGGAAAAGGTATCAGTAATCTACTCGCATAGCAAAAATAGCGGTAGAAAAACGTTTCTTAGGCCTAATACGGGTCGGCTGAACAAAGGCGGCGAGTCGTATTCCAGCGAATCACGGCGTGATTTACCGGCGCGGGCGCGCGCGGCCCGCCGGGGAAAAATGATGTGTTCACAGCCGCGTAGCAGGGCATCGGACAGTAGGACCACTTTATGAAAGGGTTAAGTAAGTAAGAACAAAAATAGGAGATACTTATTTCTACCTATGCAGCTCCAGGAAGGTTGTTGCGCATTCGGGATGTGTTAATCAGATAAGGAACACTCAAAACGCACACTAACGTAACGAACAAAAACAACTCAGTAATATAATCAACATACTCAGCTATTCTCGCATGCATTCAAAGGCATGACTGTGCAGCCCGGGATACACTTAGTACATGCATGATCCAAATAAAACTTGGCAATCACAATGGTTCGCAACCATAAAACAATTTATCAAAAAAAGTGAAATATAGATTTGTGGAATCAGGGGAAGAAATTTTATGTCTCTGTATATTATTACTGTGTAGAGACCCGCCCGTTTCGGGGACTTTATTCTGATAGACTGAACGAACAGATGGTGTTGCCTTTTAGGTTTGTAAATAGAATTTGTCGACGTTTATAGAATTCACTTCTTCATAAATAGTATAGATTTGAGAACAAGGCCAACGAGCAAGTGTGTTGTTTAATTTTTGTTGTTTTTAGCTAACTTACTTTCAAATTTATACTACGGCGCCATCACACTAGCGGCCAGTCCGCACACAGGCAAACGACGGCATTTCACTACATTGATTGGACAGAATAAGCGGATTTATGGCAATGGCCCGATTTACTCTTAAGCTCGCTCCGGAGCCATCTGCGCCTGTCTGTACACAAAACCATCACTGTTTTAATTATGAACAATAACACGCCATCCATCATCCGAGTCGGGATTTGCACCGAAAGGGGATCGTAACTCACTCAGGGGTGTATTGAGCGCTGTCTCATAAGCCCAGGTCGATTTCTATGCTGAACATATCGCTTCACGTGAGTGATGCTTAACATAGCGCTTTTTGCGTATTTAGTTTAGCATTGGCATCTACACTGCTAACTTTAAAGTTAATGTAATTGTGGCATAATAATATAAAGGTAGTAGCAGGTATTTTGTGACCTTTTTATTTAACGGATGGCGATTGCCGTCACCTATAGAATCCCGTAACAAAAGTGGAGTCGCCAAATGTGCTATCAAACTTTTCATCTTCCTCTTAAATTGGGCCGCTTCTGTTTCTTGTAAGGTCGCGGTGTTACATCGAGTTGACCAATTTATGTTAAGAATGTTTTTTTGTATAAAGAGGTCAAATATGGCGATCCGTCTGCTCGTCTACCTATCACATAAAAAAAATATGAAAGGTATCTTTATATTGCGCTTATAGTGCATTAGTAAAAGACGTCCATGGTCTGTAGTTATCCTGCCCGACCGCTGAGACACGGCGCATGTCATGAACACAGCCACTGAACCGTGCGCGGCCATATCTCTTTATTTCGGTCTCAAAACTTGTTTATTGTGTTCTAGCGGCATTATTTACGGCGCTGTCTAGCGGGTGTCGCTGCAGCTGCAGCGCGGCCGTACATGGAGAATTCACAAGACATTCCCAGCGCAACTTGTGCGATATTTACTAAATTGTAAACACACGGACACTTGCCTCTTGTCTCTTGTTTACAGCTTGTTTCAATTTGTTATTGTGGAGGTGTGTGGAAATTTTTGAATTTACCTTTGGGTACTGGCAGTTAGGAGATACGATATAACGAGTAATGTAGGGTCTGGTGAGCAGACTCCGTCAGGGTTCCATCGGACACACGCATTAGGTGGCTAAAAATGTCAAACTTGCACAATTTGAGTTTTGTAAAACTGAGGTCCATCTACAAGATGATTCTATGATGATTCTATTTTTGATGTGAGGTGTGAAAATGTTATTAAACATTAAACAACCAATGACGTTACACACACGCTCAATCATATTCCTTTGGTATGTTGGCTAATACTATGAGTAGAACCTACATCCAAAGTTTTCGCTATACTTAGCCCGGTATCTGTTGTCATCAATTTTCTGGCATGCAGATTGCATTCCGGACACGTGTAGGATGTCTATATTGTAAATATGCTAATATGTAAAACAAGGTGGAGTTATTTAGAAACTATAACTACAACACTAGGTATATATTATATAACTACTTTAAAGGAGGATATGCGAGTATTGCTTATCTTATGGTTTTATTAGCCATTGAAGAGGATCTCTAGGAGAAAGCGGAGTTTACAATCGATCAGACATGGTGGCAGTGACCAATCAGTAAATGAACTAAGTAAAATCTCTAAATAAATATTGTTTTTTTATCATAGAAAGAATCAAAATGGGACTGCATAGGTTTATGAGGCCCCACACCATTAATATGGGATCATCATCCACTGAGTAATGGATGACTACGTTACCTCAAACCGCTGTACTCGTAACCTTGTTTGCCATTATTGTTATGACACCGCCTTAACGCTAAGTGCAGTAATGCGCGCATTATCCGCAAGTGTGGCCACACGCCGAAAAGCCGCCGGCTCCCACCGCAATATACGGCCGCTCCGGACCCCAGATAGCAGATATTGGTTTATTGATCACATTAGCCGCTTTGTCTTCGTCTGCGGCTTACGATCCAATGAATTTGTTATGCGAGCGCCTACACTCGGCAATGAATGACAACGGAGAACGGAGTTGGTAGCGGTAACGTTTGGACGGTTGGAACGTTTGGATGGAAATACCCGTTGCTGAGAACAGACAGACTTTTTCCAGAGAATTCGATTTGACTGGACTGTACAGAGCGCAGAGTTTTCTTCACACTAAAGTTTGATAAATGATGGATGCTATGAGTTTTGATGACTAATGCCTGCATTAAAAGGTAATGTCAACTGTCGCAGTCTTTATTAAATACTAAAATAAACATTAAAACTAGGTCAGGTCAAGTGAATCGCTGATGTTGAGTATAAACTGAACTATGAAAATGTCGTTCACTACGTTCATAACTTCTTCAAAATTTCCTCGAAATTGTCTATCAGAAGTTAATACAGACTATTGAGATTCTGAGTAGCGGTTGTGCTTGTGCGTGCCAGTGCAGCAAATATCTTTCATAATAAGCCCGCTGGCACAGGAATGATAACATTTCTATGGCTGTTGGCCTAGACTGCTGGGCCGCGGATACGGTAGAACCAATATGTTTCGTAGCGGCCGCTGTACTTACTATGTACCTACTTTAAACGTGACTTTGACAAAAACATCCGTGAAATATGGTAAATATATTAGATAACTATTGAGGGTGGTGGGTGACAGCAATAGCTTACCATCAGGTAATCCATCTGAACGTCTGCTACTTATCACATAAAAATACTAAATTTAGATACTAGTGGCAACAAACGAGCAGGCAAGTCTATGTCTATTGTGCCCGCAATATTAAGATAAATTTGGTGTGGTGGTGGTGGTAGTGGTGATATTCAATCAACATTTTTCGTGTCGTTAGTTACACGACTTCTTTAATCATATAGCCATATCGTTTGTAAAAGTTCAATAGAGCAAGTGGGCGCGGGTGTTTCCCGATGCGAGTGATGCCCCGGCTCAGGCCGGCCGGCGTGTTTACTTTCAATTCCCTTCTAAAGTTATTGCCGCTTGTTTATGCGCGCCTAACGCCCTCTGGCGAGCCTTCATGCTAAGTACCTGCTAGAATACCAACCCTCGAGAAGAACCAGCATGACACCCAGTAGTTACAGTTTTGAATATGATGATTGCAATTTTCATTTTAATAATAATATAAATCAAGATATTAAGATTACAGTAGCAATATAATTACATACCCATTCCAGTGTTTTGCAAGCGACTGTGTACAAAACTTAAATTGCTGTTAAAAAAAGGTATTTGAGTAATTTGCTTATGTTTATGTTGTTTGCCCTTTTCCGAACTTTCGAATAACTTAGGACTATCTAGAATAACTTTGAAGTAGTTGACAACAAGTTGTTATTTTTCAAGAGTTAATGTGGGACCCTGACGAATTCTATCAAATTTATTTAAACTATGTTATATAGATCGATTTTGGGTTCGTATCGTAACTTTTCTTATAATTTTTAGCTATTTACAATAAGTCTATTTATGGTATTTATATTTTTTTATTTAACAAGCAATTACTGTTGTCGGTCTTTATGCTTTACAAAACATTGTTTGCTGTTAAAGTATATTATTTACTTGAGCCCTTATAATAGGAAAATAAACCTGCGAGTTTTATTATAAATCTCAAACTGATATTTCGTCTCAAAAATACAACAATTTGATTTCCCTGTTGTTAGAAAAAGGTCTACGCCTCGTATTATAAGGAAATGATAGATTTATGGATGTTTAACCGAAAATAAAAGCAATTTCCCGTGGGACATATCAGTTTGTCAAAATACTTATTACTTACACGGGCGGAGAGCGAGAGCCGCGGAGCTAACACAACGTTGAGCGCGACGTGCGTTGCCGGTACACTGGCGATGGTGTACTGATGGTATTACGCTATTAACTAATGAAAAAATCTTCTTTTTATTCGTGTCATATTAGATATTCTTGATATCTGATATAGCACACGTACTTGTTTCAGTTGGTCTGGTTTTCCAGTCTAAGAGTTTTAAAGTCAGACAGGCGTCGTTTCATTGTTATTACAAGATTCACCAAATCGTGAATAGTCCAAGCGTAATGTTGGCTCCTAAGCAATGGCTATTGGATGCAACCACGATAAGAGGCTGAGATGAAGATCTGTTATAGTACATT
Organism: Cnaphalocrocis medinalis; assembly: GCA_014851415.1. NCBI lineage: Eukaryota > Metazoa > Arthropoda > Insecta > Lepidoptera > Crambidae > Cnaphalocrocis > Cnaphalocrocis medinalis. The sequence continues at coordinate 1,683,077 of CM026277.1, read as the reverse complement.
ATATTCGATTAAAGTTTACAGTGTTCAGTAAATGGTTATATGATTATCAATTCTTAAGTTATTACGGTTTACAGATTTTCAGGTTTTTAAAAAGGTTGCGTTGTCTTTAACACCATGAAACTGCTACTATATACCTAGTGATATGGTCACTCCCGTGGCTTGACCCCACGGCCTCTACGTTTTAGAGTCAGCGCAGTATCCACTTTTAAATCCACGAGACTGAATATCAATGTTATTGACTGCACGAGAATGAAGTTGCAAGTGAAAGTTATGTTAAATAATGTAAAAAAGTCAATAAGCTGGCATCCCGCCCGTCGTCCGGCACTCGCACACCGCAACTCTGCACAATTCAATATATTCGAATTTGCCTGGAAGCGAATTCACAAAGGTGATATATTTTATTTTTGTCGGCAATCTTACGAGTTGTGCAAATTTCCCCGTGTAGTCGGGAGGTCGGAAATGACGCCGCGTCACGGCGACAATATTTCGCTGTCTGCGACGCTGTCGGTCGCTGTCGCGCGTCGCGGCGACGCGCGGCGCGATTCATTTGTTACAATCATGGTAAATTGAGTCGATGCGGGGATCGCGCCGTTGTGTTTGCTTACTGATAAATCATCCTTTATATTGTGTTTGGTGTTAAAAGTGATACTGACTCCTGTAATAAATGCCGTGCTGTCATGTTCTTCAAAGACTCAACGTGTTGTGTCGGTGCCTTTATAAAATATATATTGCATTCTTGCACTTGATTAGATCGAATCAGGTCTTCTATGCTATAATAAATATTTTTGGTAAATAAATCTCACAATTTGTATTTTCCAAGTTTTACCATTAATTTCTTTCTAAGCTCTCTTATTTTTTATGTGTTAGATAGCAGACGAGCAGGCGGATCACCTGATGGTAAGCAATTGCCGCCGCTCATGGACACTTGCAACACCAGTGGAGTTACAAATGCGCTGCCAACCTTTTATCCCCTTCCCCTCCGGGTGGGCCTCCGGTACCCTCACTCACTCGGCGAAACATAGCACAGGGGCTGCTTCACGCCGGTTTTCTGTAAGGCAGTGGTATCACTCCGGTCGAGCCGGCCCATTCATGCCGAAGCGTGGCTTTCCCACAGTTCTCTAAGCTCTAAGCATTTTTATCTTTTTTCATCAAAAATAATAACAGTTATCAATGACGAAAAATTGGCTGATGGAAGCAGATAGCACAAGCGAGGTGCAACCCTTCCACATTCAATGATGACCACGATCCTCTGTCATGAGGGAGCGACCGAAGAGAGAAAAAATGATAATAGACGTCGTCAGACTGTCGGTGCTAAAAATAACATAGATCTGTATATGCGCAAAGTTATCAAAGCTTTTACGGAAAATAAAATAGAAAAGATATCTCCTTGACTGTTAAAGTAGACGAACGTAATGAAATCGAATCACTTGCCTAGTCTCCGAGCGGTCTCGAGTCTCGACGAATGCAAAATAATATTTGACATTCCCGATCGCCTTAACATCGGATGCTCGCAAGTCGTTCCTAGGGTTGTAGACGACTTCAGATTTCGAGTCTCATTTTTGCAGACTCTACTACTGATTTCCCGTGAAAAATAATGAAAATTATAAGCATAATAAGTGCTGTGATCTATAAACAATATTTGAGTATATGATAGAGGCTTGATAGAGCCTAATAGTTGAGTATATGATAGAGTCTTCATTCATGTATTTCATTCCATTAATTTAATCTAAGTATTACTACTCAATTACTCGCGAACTACATATTATATTTCCTCACATAAATATAAAGTAAATCTAAGTCGAGTTAGTTAAACTACTTGTAACTGAAAAACTGCTGAGCAGAATTATTGTATTCTTTGATTTAATTCTTCTCCACAGAAACCTAGGTCGGTTACATAATATTAGTATAACTAGATAAAATGCATTTGTTGAATTATACGTAAAAAGAAGAAGATGTTCCGAAGACTGGGGTATTTTAAGATCCCACTTGCATTATTATTGTATCTTCTGCACATTTGGATAGGTTGCAGACGAGCATACAAATCACCTGATGGTAAGCGATTGCCACGGCCTATAGACACCCGCAACATACCAGTACAGTCACAAGTGCACTGCCAACGTTTAACCCCTTTCCCCCGATTGAACCTCTGGTTCCCTCACTTACTCGGCGAAACACAGCGCAAGCTCTGCTTCTCGCCGGTTTTCTGTGAGGCTGTGGTATCTTTCCGGCTAAGCCGGCTCATCAATGTGGCTCTCCCACGGTTAAATATACTCATTAGTTCGATTCATTACTGATTAGAGTCTTCACTCGTGCAGTAAGTTCGAATCTCCTACGTCACTAGTCGTGGTGACGATAAATTGACTGATAGTCATATTGAGGGTCATGAATCTTTATGAGATGGCAACAGGGACCTCGGCCGGGGTTCACTAGCGCTGATAGTGCCAAATTTTAACTTACGACTCTTTTATGTAGCACTGAACTTCGTTTATAGTGTCATATGATTGTGAGATGCTTTAGCAACGTCGGTTTGTTATGGAGGAAAAACACTTCTACTTAATAATTCTTCTATTTTTAGCGGTAATTTGCGTTTTCAAAAGGAGTATGTTTAAACCGAGGTTCAGAATTTGAGAAGACCCAAACTAGATACATTGAAGCATATTTTGTCTGACCTTCTCAACCTTTAGACTAAATTAGTAGACTTTTCTCTTTCAATATGATAACATAGCTGTATATGGCGATAAAACCTGCAGGTTTTCTCTCGATGTCTTTATCCCACTCGAGCTACCGATCAGGCTCATTAAACCACCACCGATAAAAAAAGTTTGTAATAGTAATACTGAGTTGAAATGAAGACGTTATAAACGCAAGGGTTCAAATATTGTTATGCCATTTCAACAGAACGGCACCAAAGCATACCCCGAATATACGCTTACAAACCATTAAATACTCCCTCTCATCTCAGGCTGACCCGAAGGGTTAGTCCGCAGCGCCGCCATTAGGTCGCTTCGGACTACGCTCCGTGTTCCGATGAATTGACCCCGATGCATGTGGATTAACCACTATGCGCAGTAGTTCGCAATACGCGACCTTTTGATGGGCGTCGGCGAATCAAGCGCGGTATATTTTGATACCTGTTGATAGGCATTTAGAAGCGATTCATTTCTTTTCACTTTATTCGCAGATTTTTTTGTACGTTATCATTTGAAGTAGGCAACATAATGGAAAAATATTATGAAAAGGCTCAATATTCTCGTCGTTATGATTCTAGATTGTGACACGCTAGCTAAGTCCTATTAATTCATCGAAGATAAGTACTTACATAACATTATATTAAAATTTTATAATACAAACAATCTTGTATCTGTGTGGAGAATAAACAATTTGTTTAGCGCGACAAAATTCAATTCGATTCAATCGTTTATTAAATGGGTTTTACATTGTAGATATCTAAAAATAATAAGTTTCGCCACGAAACCTGATAAATTAAATCACACATGTGCAATAATACTTACACGTGAAATAAGACGCTATCCTTAGCGTAGGCTGTTAACTTATTTGTCAGATTTTTTTGCAAAACAGCAAACACATCGTCTGTCCACATCACATAAAAAGCACCGCAAAAACGCAGTGCGTCAAAGAAGGCAGCGCGTCCGCTATTCGCAGTCATATTTTACTTTTATTATGTGATTGGCGATGACGCACGCATCCCCGGGGAGCGCGCGGGCACACATATCAATCATAGCCGCTGCCCGCCGCCGCCCGCGCCGCCGCACTGCACTGCGCGGCTATTCATTAGAGCGGGGAGTTTTATTATTAGTCGTAGTCCTAGGACGTAAATGATAAGCTCAAACAGCCATATAGGACGGTCATTAACGCGCCGATTAGGGGCAATGAACATTAGTGGAATTGGATTTTTTGAATTAAAAACAGTGTCCAGAGCAAACAACATTTTTTTAGGGAAAAATATAGACATAAATTACTAAAACGCTTAAAACAAAGTAATAGCGTATACACTGTCCCACTGGAACACAAAGGCCTCCATCATAACAAGTCATCGCTACTGTGAAGTGATTAGGCTTAAACACCACGCTTGCGCGTGATCACAAACCCGACCCGTTGGAATAAATCGTAGTACAAAAAGCGAAAAAGAATATTTTATTAATTCTAAATCAATTATAACAAAAGTGGTAATGGAACTACCTGAGTTAAAATAATAATTGATCCTTATAATTGGTGGAGAAATAATGTAGATCTGCCTTTTTTGAAATCGGCAAAAATTTAACTTCGATCAGCGAAATATTCGGATTGTGAATTAGCAGTGGGCTAAGCATGACCCGAAATACAAAATTAAATGTACCCACATTTGTATCGTATTAGTACACACATATGCGTACTATGAGTACCAGATGACATAACCAGGGGTATCTTAGCAGCATCGCTACGGCTTTAGAAAGCTAACTTAATGTTTATCTATCTCGCTCTCAAATCTAAATCCGATAGCGTAATAGGCGCACCAAGTTAATCCTACTTTAATTAAGTAAAGAATTATACAATCACCCAGCATTAGGGTAGGACATCGGCTCTTCTCTTTCTGACCGGAATGGAGCCATTGCTGTCTTATAACTAGAAAGCCGAGCCACAAAAGTATATTTCGAGTAATTAGCAAATATATGGAAAATGTCAAGTAAAGGTAACAACATCAGTTTTAAGCCAAGACTAACTTTAGACCATGTTTAGTAATGCAAGAAAAGTCAAAATCTTAAAAAGATTTAAAGATTGGCAGCACATTTGTGTCTCCTCCACTGATGTTGCGGCAATCGCTTTAAGTATCAGCTTATATACTGTCCCACTCCAGGACTATGGCCTCTATCATAGTAATGACTTAACATAGCTAACTACCAGGTAATTCGTGTGCCACGTATTACATAAAAGATGACCTCATGAGACTTTACGAGTACGACTTTTTAGTGATAGGAAGAACTTGCGATCGGCTCAGCAACCGCGGACGGCGTCTCCTCGAGATAATCCCGCTTTAATTAAACACCGGCTCTCGGCGGATTAATCGAGGGCCCTCGACCTCGGCTGAGGTGACTCCTCGCCGCTGCTCGCGGCCGCGTCCCGAGCGGAATGCTCCGACATATTGCGTTGACGGTACAAAGAATCGTCAGGATTCTTCGGGTGTAATTAGCTCGCCTTTTCCGGGACTCGTTGCCTTATTAAAAACGTGTATCTATGTGCATTTGGAAGATTTCATTTGGCGTAGTGAATAGTTATATACTCATGGACTGGGTAGTCAAATTAGACAATATTTACGGCGTACATAAATGCGTATGTACACGAAACGTTATGTAGGTATAAGTACACTGTAAATAAGTTTAATAATTAGTGTATTTTTCTGAAGTATTTATAAGTAAATAATTCGGCAGATAGAGAACGTGCCAAATAGAATCCTACGCCTTTTTTTCTTTCTGGTGCTAATCCCGTTTCTAAATAGGAACCGCTGTGACCATGATCCAGGATTTGGTAAGACCATAAATTAAAGCGATTGATGCGAATTACTGTCACTGCAATTCGCAAAACAATCGCATTACTTTTTTATATAAAGAAAGAGCACACAGAGACGTGCCCAGTCTGGCCGGGGCTTCAGATAAAGGAAACTTACTGTAATATCGAAGATTCCGATAACTTACGCTAGGTAGTATCATCGTGTCTCTCCGCACACGTTCTGTTTAGGTGTACAGTCTGTCCCATGCCGAACCACGCCGAGATCACTATAAGCGCGCATATGTGTGCGTGGCCTGTTTAACGTGCTCTGGAGGCAGCCGATGTCTTGTTTCCATTGCGACGGCAGTTAAACCGTTCGTTCGCATCCAGCAGCGGGCCGTAATGGCGTCGGGTGTCTCCGCACTAAAGCGCGGGAATGATCACCCGCTCGACTAGCGCCGGCGTCGAATCTTCCGAGCGTTTTAGCCGCCACTTTTCCTTGTTACTTATATTTTTCCCGGCGAGTCTAATGTTTTCCCTCCTCGGCTAATAATTCGCGAAGGATAGAGGGCACTTAGCGGCCCTCGCCCGCGGCCTCCCACGAGACCGCCGCTTCCCTTTGCCCTCCAAATTGAGTTTCACCGAGTGATTTAGAACAAAAACTAGTTATGGACAAGTGTGCCTCTCGTATGTTTCAATGGTGCTCTAATGATCGCCCCTAATGCGGCGGGCTTAGGAAGACTTCTGGAGGTCAGCGCTTCAATGGGGTTCCTTCTTTGGATTGCTTCGCTCAAAAGTTTGTACTTGTATTTTTTTTAATTTCCAGCAAATATTTTTTTTTCAAAAGCCATTTTTGAGATTTACAACCCGAAAATAATCGAAGTCTTAGCTTAGCTGTAAATTTCACGTGCATCACAGCAAATAAGTTTCAACGTTCGTAATATGTAGTAAAGTTACAAAAAAATACGAAATAATACTCTTTTAACAGGAAAATGCCTGAATGAAATCCTTAACAAATAAATAAACCTGCTAAATAAATAAATAAAATATAGCAAAATATGGAGGAAAATGTAGGTTTCCTTGTTCACAAGTAGATCGGTACTCTCACACCAAAAAGCATTTCGTTTTTGGTATGAATATAAAGCTGCAAAAACATTACAAATTTAACAATTAAAACCTCAACCCAAAACTGGCAAGCAGACGCAACGAAAATGTTCTCCGCTTTAAGTGCGGGTGTTTAGAGTTAGGCGCCTGAAATTTCTCTACGTATCCCACACGCGAAACTGAGAAGGAAACTTGAAAGTTTCGCGGCGAGTTGTAGTTATTAAATAAAGTTTGTCTGAGGAGCGCATTACGCTGATGCAAGTTCTGGTTCCCGCCGAGGGTCACAGCCGCACAGTACACGTACGTAATAATTAGCGAGGTGTTTCCACTCGCAACTTGAGGGGAAAGTCTTACATATAGCAAATAGTTACAGAAACAATGCCACTAATGGAAACATTTGTTGGAGAGAAAACGATCAAGCGCATCGTACCTAAGTGATCACCGCTCCCATGAACATCAGCTACGCCAGAATTAAACATGCTACATGCATTTTTAATTCTGGCGTACTAAAATATTTAGATTGTTACAGTATGTTAATACCATTTCGGGATATGGATGTCGCCATAAAGAAGCCCAATTAAAACTAACTAAGCTGGCGCAGAGGCGCCAGTGTTAGTGCAGCTCAGTTAGTTAGGGTCTCTACCCAAAGTGGGCCTAGGCCTCCGACAATAAGAGCCTTCAACTAGGTCGGTCTTGCGCCAGCTCCTGCCAGTTATCATTAGCCTGGTGTCTCCGTAAATCTTCATCATTCATCATCATCATCTTCAATGTCTCTTTTTAGGCTCTTTTTGCCACACAATCTTCTCCCATTCTCTCGAGGTGACCGAGCTAACTTAGTCGATGCGCTTTAATTTCCCCGATGATATTAAACTCGCGCACGTGTTGTGGTCTACTAGCTCCCAGAAAAAAGTTACGAAATAAATGATAATGAGGTCTTGCATCTCTTTAAAAATAGAGGTTGTAGTAATTGAGTAAAACGGACGCAAAAAGGCCGTCCTTCTACTCCTTTTCAGTGTGCATAATAAAGTCCTATAAATATTAACATAAATATGATGCAAGGTGGTGTTATTGGAGGAGGGCCTTTATCCTGCTCCCTGAACCTACTCATGGTGTCATCAGGGATGACAATGCTTTGGGTGTCACCAACTTCCTGCTCACTGGGGAGACTGGGGGGTGTCCTCTCCAGCGGCAAGCAAGCCGGGACCAGGAGCAAGAGCACTGAAGACTTGGAAGCAAGGGTGAGGTGACTGACCTGTCCGCTTCTCAGGGTCCCTGAAGAGCAGGTCGTCGAGGCGCGCGGGCTGCGAGCGGCCCTTGGCGTTGACGGCCACCGCCACCAGCCGGAAGCGCACGTCCCACTCCAGCCCGCGCACCGTCCACGACGGCTCCTCCGACGTCAGGTTCACCCTGCGAATAAGTTCATAGTTAAGTTCTTTTTGATGCGAACAGCCAAGGAATGGAACTCTTTACCCGCCGATGTATTTCCTGAACGAGATCTCGATCAGCGCTAATAATCATTGGTTTATGTTGCAGCATTATTCATTATTAGAAACTAAATAAATAGACCCAGGATCAATTCTTTATTCGTGAGTGGGGAAAATGCATCAGTTTGAATGGCAGCAGCAACATTTCTCTCGCCTTAAGCCCGCCTCTCGTTCCACCAGTCGAGGTTTCATTAATCTTCCCTACTTAAGGCGACGGTCTTGCATCCGCTAGCACCGCACACGTGTATAATTAATTACGTAACATGTATTTCTATTTACAAAACATATTGCATTTCTGTGGAAGAGACCTATAAAAATAATAAAATGCGACTAAAATTTTCCCATTTATTATTCTTTGGCACAAATCTCGTCTATAGAATATAGTTTCATGTTTTTCTTCTTACGAATAACTAAACGTGGATCTGGCCTTTGACTACGAATATTTTATTTATTGGAGCCTGTTTACTTTGCAAAGTAAACCTCCCTTCGATTTTACTGAAAGGTTAGGCTCGATCTTAGGCTGATGGCTCCTTTAGCTTACAAAATTGGATTAGATAATATCGCTAGTTCTCTCTAGTTTTATCGTGTGTACCTATGTCACGAGAGAGTTTTCGATGAAAGTATACCAACATTTGTAACTCAACCAAAAAGTAGTTTATTGGTAAATGTACTTGTATAAAAAATGGATTAATTTTCCTATATCACCAGTCAAACAAAGCTGATTTGACGTACTATCGTCTCATATTATTTAAAACTAAAGCGTGGTGTGATATCTGTAACACAAGTGCTTAAGTATGTTACTTAATACGGAGTCAGGTCAATGATGAGATGTTGTTAAACTATACAAATATTCATATAATCTGGACTAAACGTGATGAACATCAGTCCGCTAGTGACCACGACCGTAATTGTAACGCTCTATATTATTCTGTGATGACGCAGTCGAAACTTCATACAGCAAGTACGATGTACTGGATTAATTTTTGTGGCTTTAAAGCCATTGGGATTAATCCCGATAGCATGAATTACTTTTCGTGTCACCATTGATATTTATATTTCTATGTCGGTGCTAGTGGTTGCACGCTTCGTACCTTTATGCTATTTCTTTGACAACAGGCACTCGCTGCGTCGGGACGATACATCGCCTTTTGTTAGTAAGTTGCGCACGAGTCGCCGCGCTCCCTGCGCACCCGCCTCATTTACTTATTCAATGTTTTAGTCTAGACACTCCGCCCCAAATAACAAAACATTTGAAACTATATTTAGGAAGGCCCGCGTAGCAGCAAAAAAGACGATGTAAAGATAAATCTCTATTGAAATAGAATCACAAAAAAATAAGATCATAGAATACAGTCGATTTTGTCTATTCAGATCAAAGGTTTATTAAAGAACGTATTTAGGTATCGATTGAGATTGTGATTTTTGTGCCAATGAATTTAAAGTTCAAATTGATATAAAAACTTTATGTACATAATATAACCTACTCTTATTACACATTTTAGCTTTTACGTAAATGCATATAAAACGGGCTCCTGTTACCTAGGAGAGGATTTATTAAATATTATGAAAGCCAAGCACAGACATACTTGAAATTGAACATTGATTAAAATAATCTGAAGCTTTACGTAATACAACAAGACGTTGAGCACGCCCCCTGGCGGCCTTCATTAGTGAACACACGAGATTGGAAAAAGTCATTAGTACACAGCCACAGCAAGAAATATATTTAATTACTTTTGCTACATCAATGCACTACCTCTACGAAGACAACTTCCTTTGATAGATTGGAAATATTAAATGAAAAGCATTGGCTAAGCACTCCGAAGTAAAGAAAAGTATAGGAAACCATCACTCGACGCTAAGTACACGAAGTTTCGTTACTTATATTTATTTAATTTCAAAAGTTTCTTCAAATTGTTGCGGTGAGTGTTAGTGAAAAATGATTTCTCGGAAATTTAAAAACTATTTTGTCTTTCTTTGACCGTAATATTTATTACTAGTTCTGAAGAGTTATTTATAAAAGATTTTGTATATTCTATTTTACTTACAGCTAAAGTTTTTTCACTTTCAGGGAAATGGTCAGGATCTAAAAGTGAATCTTTTTTATTTTTGTAATATTTGTTATGTTTGGTGCTTAATAAATAATTTCTTATCTTATCTTAAATACCATTACAATGTAGGTCTCATCGTTATGAAACTAGCAAGTTAAGTGAAATACAAACCAAAGTGGATCATAGATGTTCAAATTTAAAATTTGAACATAGAGAGTAAGGGCAGGAATTAAACAAAAGCCAACTAAAACAAAGAAAGTCGTCTCATATTTCCTTCTTTAATTTTTGATTCAGGGCCTCAAGCATGTGTCATTGAGGTTCGTTTATGATGAGGGAGAAAAACAGCGGCCCTCCGAGAGGTTATTCCGGGCTATCTCTGTGTAACGGCGCGTCATTTTTATCTGTCGCGCTATCGCGGCGACGACGCGACGACGACGCGCGACGTCGCCTTATCGCCTCTAAACAGCGGACAATCATCGCGCAGATTTACGATCTCTGTTACCTACGGGGACACCGCGGTAGGGGTGCGGGCCAGCTGTACGCTGCTATCGATACTTCTGTTTTTTTTATGTGATAGGTGGCACACGAACAGCGGAGACGGATGTGTTTTTGCAGTAACTGCACAGTTCTCTAGGAGAAATTAAAAAGTTGTGTAAAAGAATTTAGTAATATTAATATAATATTTTAGATGGCGGACGAGCGACTGGCATTATCCATAGACACTCAAATCAAATCAAAATCTCTTTATTCAATTTACTTTAAGTCCTTTACAGAACATTTATGAATGTCAAATTGTATAATCTACTGCTGATTCTGAAGGTCAATAACTTACAGCACCAGTGCCAAAAATTGTTTCTAAGGACTTTTGTTACGAATACCAGACAACAGAGGAATTAATATAATTAAATAAATAAACACATAATATTCCACCGTGACACTGAGTAAACACAAGTAGTCACCATACAGATGTTGGTCCAGCGAGGGGATTTTGTGTGAGATACGAAAAATTACTTAAAAAGTAGCCAGCATGAGGAGCAACAAGACCAGAGGCCAACAAATTATATCGATAGATGAATACTCCGACGGGCATCGCGTATCGACGCTACGTTTTTCGGCGCAACCCTACCCGTGACGTCGCCGCGGTACCTTTGATAGCTGTTTGGGGTGTTTCAGTCTCTAGGGCAAACAAGATACTGGTAGAATTCATAATTTTTCCAGGAAATCGATACTCTTTCTTTTGCAAAATATCTACACCAAATGTTGACTGATTTTGTTTGTGTTCTTATTCACTCGGCAGAGAGGGAACCTGATTAAGTTATGATTCAGTTGATCTGGTTAAGAGTCGACAGTGAATGTCAAACGGTATTCTCTCCATTGTTGTCACCGAAGCCGGGTCACCGAGAAGTTTCGGACGCAACCGGGAATAACAAGCTGAACACAATAATTTGAGAATAACCATCACCTTTCTTCTTGACATTATATTCCCCATTTTTTTACAAGCTTAGATGTCACCCGCGTCCGGAGCCCGATGAGGTGTCATTCGCCCTAACATCGCCGCCTTAATGAGCTCGAAGCGGGTTTAATTGTTGCTCGCCGCATAGGGATGTAACATGAAAAAAAATACTTTGTTTTTTTTCACAATGTTGAAAAAAAGACAGAAAAAAAACTTCGTTCGCCCTTTGTTTTTTTTTTCAGAAAAATAAAATGTAAATGAGATTTATGTAAAGGATCCATATTCCAATTTCTTTCATTATACTTAGATATAAAATAAAACTGAATTACCTATGTAGCAAATAATTAAAATTATTTTAATTTAAATAAAAACAATATTGAACTTATTTATAATGTTGCCAATATATTCATGAAAAATTTGTATTATTGCACCAAAAAGGTGTAAAATAGTACATAAATATTTTGATGTATTCTTGGATTTTTTTTCTAAAAAAAAACTTAATTTTTTTACAACGCAGTCACCGCATTGTCGCTGCCGCTTGTCGCGCTGTCGCACGCGTCACAAGTTGGAAAAATGTTTAATGGCGCAGCCCGCCCTTTGTCGTGTGTCGCGATTCTATTACTTATGCATGCTCTGCATTATGCCAGTTGTTCCCTGAAATATGACTTGTTTTTGTGAAGGTGTTTCGCGTTTGTTTGTCGAATCACATTGTTCTAACTTGCGGTGTCGGTAAACACGTTGTCGTGCACAGATTTTGCTCACGAGTAAACGTGTATGCAAAGAAATATGATGGATGATTCTTACATTAAGGCAGGTTATCAGATACAGTTAAGACTATTTTTCGCAACTATCTATCCCTCTATTTTCATCTCCCACACAACAAAAAAAGTTCGAGGACATTATACTAATGAAAACCACCACCAGCACGAACAATTTTCGTTTAATTTAAAAAAAAACCTCTCATACAAAAGTGATTGATGCAATCGTATCGGAGAGTGAGTTTTATTTTATAGTTTGCACTCATGTTCTTCAGGGATAAATGTGTGTTATCAGAAGTAAAGCGACCTAAAAAAATATACTAAGATGGTTAAAAAAAGCGGTGCTTTTTTAACAAGGTGCTTTTTCAATGATGATAGGGGATTATTTGTAAAGCGGTCCTTCCATTTAACAGTTAGTTAGAACGGTTTAATAAATAAAAGCATTAGTATATAATGTAGAAGACGCTATAGTATCATGTACTTTAAAGTAATGTTGATGATTCAGCCCAGTTATTTCCCAACGACACAATAAGTAGTTACTAACACGTTAAATGAGCTCCATTAAGCCAATAATACTATAAGACATACTTAGGCATTCCTTTTAACACGAAACCTACAAGAGAGCCTAAGTCTAATTAACGCCGTTATTAAACATAAAGTAAACAAACTGTCTGTTATACCCATTAACGTAACTGAACTACATAACATGTGGATTTAAAAATTATTAAATTGTATTTCCAGAAAACGAGAGGACTGCTAAATGTCGTCTTCTAATTTAACTTGGTCAAAAATAGATACATTAGATATTCATTAAATGCCTTAGACAGTAATTGGAAGAGGCTCTCAAAATGAGTTAGCACAAAAGTTCACATCGTACGAATCCATCTCCTAAGGCGACACTCGCGCGCTGCGTCGGCGGCGCGGAGGCGGGTAGCGCGCGCTGCCGCGGAGGTGGCGCGATGGCGCGTCGATGTTAATTCATAATTAACGCTGTTTCGGCAAGTTTAATGAGGGCCGGATGTTTACACGGAATCACACTTTGAGAGGCTCACCTGCCCTGTTATATTGTAACCTCTATATAATTATAAGTTACAGATTATTCGGAGGCTGGGAGGCAGTTACGTAACATTAGAAGGGAACCTTACAATCGTGCTCAGTAATGGAGTAATTCAGATTTTAGTACCGCAAAATGTTGTTTCATGAAATATAATAACACCAGAGCCGAAATACAAAATAAAACCGGCCAAGTGCGAGTCGGGCTCGCGCACAAAGGGTTCCGTAGCAGCAAATATAAGATTTTTAAAGGTGTACAATACTGTAGTATATTTTTTGATCTATCTTATAAGGTTCAGCCATCGTTTTCAGTGTAAGCACAATAACTTAACCAAAATTACAGTTTAAATCAACCTATCTCAAAACTATAAGAGATACTTTGATCAAACCAAAAATCGTTGAAAGAGTTAATTAGCATGCATCACCTCTATTTTTTTTAGAATTTTATACCCCGTAGTTATAAAAATAGAGGGGGGGGGGACATACTTTTTACGACTTTGAGAGCTGATATCTCAAAAACCGTTCACTTTAAGAAAAATGTTTTTTAGAAAACTTTATATCATTTTAAAAGACCTTTCCATTGATACCCCACACGGGTATGTACATCGAAAAAAAAAAATTCATCCCTCAGTTACATGTATGGGGGGCCCCACCCCCAATTCTTTTTTTACTATTTAGTGTCATATTTTTGTAGCGGTTCATACAACACATATTCCCATCAAATTTCATCACTGTAGTACTTATAGTTTCCGAGTAAATCGGCTGTGACAGACGGACAGACGGACAGACGGACAGACGGACAGACGGACAGACGGACATGACGAAACTATAAGGGTTCCGTTTTTGCCATTTTGGGCTACGGAACCCTAAAAATGATTCCGAAGAAAATTACATTTTCATTAAGAGTTTATTGTGTGTTACTAAAAACTTTTGTATTTTTAAAATCTTGTTTAACTACCTAATAATCTACTGTATAGCTTTGGATAGAAATACAAATCGTTCCGCTTTGCCTAGTTTACGTTGCAGAATGCATTCCAAACTTTGAAACGAGGTCAATGAGGCAAGTGAACGGAACTACGAGCCGAAGAGACTTGCATGTATCGGATACCCAATAGGGACTTGATCCTATTGAATTAGCTCTGGCCTGAATACACGATATTGATGGGCCCCATGTATATGGGCCAAAGTAACAATTTGGTGATTTTGAGTTTTTCATAGGAAATGCATCTTATTTGTACAATCTAAATTATAGCTTAGTGAACTAAAATAAACAATTTCTGTACAGAAATATGTGTTTTATTGGAGTAAATAGTCAATGCAGTATACATTTAAACTTACAAGAGCCGTAAAGCAAAGAAGCAGTTCCTTCTTACCTGCAATTTGGTCAGTTTTCTAGTCAGTTGATCTACTTTTAAAAAAAAATATCTGATCTAAAAATCACTACTCATGGTAATCGTCGTAAGGATATTACTGTTGGTTCGGTACCAACGTCATCCGGCACATTCGGCGAGGTTACGGCCGAACGTGCCACCGGGCCAGCCACGTATCCTTGCTCAATGTATACCGTGTATGTACCGCAAAGTTTTCTTATATCGTGTCTTCTAGACTTTAGTCTACAAAGTTTCAACTTTGTACCACCATCCATACTTATATACTTATATACTTATACTTATATACTTATACTTATATACTTATATACTTATACTTATACTTATATACTTATAAACTTATACTTATATTACTTATTTACTTATAATATTATAAATGCGAAAGTAACTCTGTCTGTCTGTCTGTCTGTCTGTCTGTCTGTCTGTCTGTCTGTCTGTCTGTTACTCTTTCACGCCAAAACTACTCAACGGATTTAAATGAAATTTGGTATACAGATAATCTAGACCCTGAGAAAGAACATAGGCTACTTTTTATTGCGAAAAGGGGGTTGTAAGGGGTTTGAAAAGGGGGGTAAAATGCTTATAAGCTAGATCACGCGTCTGATTAGTATTCGGCGGCGGCCTTGGTTAGGGGACATTATTAGGCGGGTATTTTTTACCCGCAGCCGTGGACCGTAGCGTACGGCGCCCTTGGGGCTACACGCTACGCCGCCCCAGAGGCTGCGGCACCTCGTAAAGGGCCCAAAAAAATTACATGCGCGTCGGGAGAGACCAGCTACTGGATCTTATAAGTAGTTCTAATTTATTGTGATTATTATTTATCTTTATGAAACAATTTAGGTATAAACATATTCTACAATTATGCATTATGTTTTATATATATGACCATAGCATTAAGTTCTGTAACCTTTTGTGAAATAAAGAGTACTATCTATCTATCTACAATCTCTACCTGATTGTTGCTATGGCAATTTGGATTCTTCTTTCTAACAAGTGAAGTAAAGGCAATAGGTTGAGCCCCAATAAAAAGGGAAACCGTCTATCAACAGTTTTAATGGATTATGGAATATAATCTTGTGAAACATGGAGAGTCTGGCATTGTATGCTCGGTACGTGATCGAAATAATTTTAAAGTAATGTAATCTATTTTACTTACACAGTAATCTTAAGTAAATACGAAGGTTACATTTTGTTGACTCGTTTATTCAACAAAGGCATGCTTACGTACTAAGGGCGAATTCATTAAATTCCGCAGTAATAATATTGTGGAATTTTTCATAAAACATTGTTCACCTGACAAAATTGTTGTAAGATTAAGATAAGCTGTTAATTTTGCCTGACAACAATATCCCGATTTTTTATGAGAGCGAAATTAATATAATTGTAACCTTGAAATTGTAGATGAACTTTAAGTAACACCATTTTTGTCGTCAGATTTATGCAAACGTTATGTGTGTCATAAAGTGAATCGCATTTTCTGCTCGATTGGGCCCTGGATGGTGGATAATTTGGAATAATAGTACAGAATTAATTTTCACAGTATAGTAATGCGATCACAAATTTTGCGCCACTTTCGTTTCAAAATAACTTAAACATAATATCGTCGTGGGTTCGATGGACAAACATTTGTGTGGTCTAATATAATGTTATTACGTATTATACTTGTCCTTTCTCTGTTGTCTGATATCTGGAAGACCACTTGTGTGTCAAGCTACTTAACACGGAGTCAAGTGAATGTATGAGAGATTATTATAAAAAATACATTAACAGGTAAGTGTCATATATTCCGGGCCATACGTGAGTGCGTTGGATATGGCGCTACTAGTCGCAGTCCAAGCGCGTAATGCAGCTGAGGGCAGGTCATTGCGCAATTTTGGAAACAATCCCGTGTAGCGCAGAGCTGCCTACAGCTAGGCTACATCTGCGCTAGGGCAGACGAGCAGACGGATCACCTCATGATAAGTGATTGCCACCGTCCATAGACAACCGCAACACCACTGGAGTCACAAGTGCGTTACCAACCTTTTAACCCCCTTTCGCCCCGATTGGGCCTCCAATACTCTTACTCACTTGGGCAAAACACAGAGCAGGCGCTATTTCTCTTCTTCTGTGAGGCCGTGGTATATCACTCCGGTGGAGTGGCCCATTTGCCTCTCGATAAAAGTTGGTCGCTAAGTGCGGCCCGGCCGCCGCTGCGTGTGCGTCCGACACGACCGCTGCCGCAGTCCGCGCACGTCATGCAGCTAAGCGCAGATTGCCGCGCAATATTAAAGCTTTTCCCTTCGGCTTAGGGCTGCCCACTAGCCAGCCCTCTACAGAGCCTATGAAAAAATTACGAATAAACATAATAATTTACGCAAATGTCTTATATTTGTACTCATCTTATTAGCCTAGGATAAAAGTTGTGTGATTTTGTATCATGCTTCATACTTATTTCATTTTCAAGTTTAAAGTAGTATCTGGACGACAAAAACGTTTGATAAATAGTATTCTCCGTTTCCTTTTAAGTTGTACAACACATCTGTTTTTTGATAAAGTGGATAATATTTACACGGGGAATCACTTGAAATTAATCATAGCTACTGGCGGCGGCGATGACTATAAAATGTAACTAAAACACTCGCAACAATTTTCACTTTCAAAAAAAAAAAACTAAATCCGAATCAGTTAGTCCGTTCTCCTGAACTACGATGCCACTGACAGACATGTACGTACATATACCGACAAACACGTCAAATTTATAGAATCCCGTTCGTTCGTTTATGTGTTTTAATTTAAAAATAGAGAATAACGCTAGTAAAATTACGTAAACAAGAAACTTAAATTCCTGCTTCGCATTATTTCCCAGGCACTTGGCACCCCTGCCCCGCCCCCCGCCCCCCGCCCCGCCCGCGCGGGCTCATTTCGCGGCGACTCAAAATACAAAACGGCGTTGTATTATTAAAACGTCTTCCGTTTATTGTGCGCCAGGTGAGTTCAAAAAGAAAATGATTACGGTTAATACGAAACGCATTTGCTTTTGTACTTGTTCCTGGGGAGTGAAATGAATTTGTGATTTGGCGAGAGTCGCTTGTTGATTTGACAGGTACCACTCAAGTCGCGATACCTCAATGTCAACAAGGTTACACTTTTTGGTGGACATTTTACGCAGCTGGATCTTGAATTAATAACGCTCACTAAAGATTTAGTTACCATCATTTATCGAGGAAGATGCTTTTGAATTTAAGGTAGGCCAATAAGCTGATAAGTCTATTTTATCGTCAAGCAAGCACTACCACCTAGAATCTATATACTCCATCATTATCTGAGCGTATCCCAGTTGCGAACAAACCAATCGCATTGAAGTCTGGGATACGCTTGGACCATGATCCTTGGACCTTTGTTTTGAGAAGTTAAGTGATCACAAAAAGCAACTGCAGGCTGACTTTCGCACTAAGAAGAACAACAAGTATCATTCTTAAATACATTTGCTACACCCTGATACTGAAGAAACCGAGAAAGAATCGTGCTCTGATATAAATGGGCCAACTCGAATGGAGTGCATGCACCTCACAAAAAAAAACAGAGTGAAGCAACGCCTGCACTGTGGTTCACGGAGTGGCTGAGGGCATCGGAATCACAATCCAGGGACTGCGCAATCCGTGGGGCGACGGAAAGACTTACGGTGATTTGTCTCGTGTAACACAGATGGCATAAAACAATGACCTGGGTCTGGAGCCGTCGGAGTGGTAGACCTCGAGCAGGAAGCGCTGCGGCAGGCCGCCGTCGAAGCCCGCCACGCACGACACCTCCACCGACTCCGCCGTCTGGTTCCACAGCGAGCAGTTGCGGGGCGGGTGCGGCTTGCCTGCGATGCGAGAACATACCATCATCATCATTTCAACCAATAGACGTCCACAGCTGAACACAGGCCTCTCCTAATGTTCTTTATGCAGATCGGACTTGTGCCGCCTGCATTCCTGCGACCTTTAGTAAACAGACGGTCTACCTTGCAAAAAAATATCAGTACTATACTGATTGCATAAAGCTATTTAATTTTTGTTAGCAATTTATCTTTATGTCAATAACGCACTTACCAAAATCACGAACACGATAGTAAGTTAATGAATAGATCTTGTTTTTTCATCCCATCGTTCACCTCGAAGAATTTTTTAGTGCTTTTTTATTTAAGGTCGCATCCAAAACTATCGCTATGAAAACCAGGGGTACACTTAGACCTTGATCCAGGATTTAGGGAATCTGGTAATAGGTGCAGCGACTACCATCTGATCGTGACCATTTAACAGGGGAACCACATCAACTGAATCATGGTTACACGTTTTAGAAGCTACCTGAAAAGTGCAGGTTCCCTCACGATGGCCTTTTATTTAGCATTCCGAAAATCAATTATCAGTCATGTTGTCTACTTAAAGAAATCATTTGAAGTTTAGAGAAGTATATCTCACCCGCTGCCACCATTTGGAAGACGCACGGCGCGAGCTGCGTGCCGACCTCGTTGGCCGCTGCGCACGAGAGCGTGCCGTAGTCCAGGTCGGCCACCGGCGTGTACCTGGCGAACACATTCACATACAGGAAGGAAAAACAAACGAAGAACTGACGATGTTGTGGACTGTCAAGACTGTATGTACGTCCATTAATTTAATGAGCCTTTCTCATTAAATAAATGGAGTACGAGACTAGATAATGTGGAATGTGATTTGATTCTACGCTGTGGTGACGTATCACTTTTGACTAGGGTTTGCAATCCTCCAGCGCTGAAAAAAGCGGATTTTCCCGAGAAATTGCAAACCCTAATTTTGATTGTGATTGCGTTGCGTGTGTTGCGACCACATACACGCAAAGTGTACTGAATCAAGGGGGAGACATATTAATAAGTGCACTGAGCAAGTGCGGGCGCTGGCGCTGGTAGTAGCACAAAATAATTTTGTGGTAGTAGTAACCTAGTTGAAATGTCTAAACTCAAATTTTCAACTATAAATGAACTAAATCATCAATGTGTCAAAATTATTCATGTTGACTTCATATGACAGATTTCAAAAAAGGTTAGGGTAGCGCTACTATAGCTTAGAGACTAGCATCAAAACCTGAAGGACGCCGACAACAGTGGCCTTACCATGAGTTTGAAATACTATCCTCGCTATCGAAAACTATCGCTTTGTCTCTTCAATTGTGATGCATTTCAAAGAGACAGAGTAATAGTTTACGTTATGTCAGTTTTCGATGTCAACTCATGGTAGTGCTACAGGGCAGACCTAAAAAGCGATAGAGTAAAGATCTTAACAGCTTTACAATCGATTGGCCGCAGATGGCGGTGGATAGGGATTGTTGGAGAGCCAGTCTCTCAAACGATCCCTATCCAGAGGCCTTTGCCCAGCAGTGGGACAATATAGGCCAAATAAAAAGATAGAAAAAGTTAGACATTTTCTGTAGATGCTGCACGGACTCACTTGAGGCTGGAGGCGCTGCCGTTGGAGGTGTATCGGTCGGCGGCCACGTCGATGGTCTCGCCCGAGTTGTTGAACTTCCACTTGAAGACGGCGGCGGGCGGGTCGGCGTCCACCTCGCACACGATCACCACGGACTCGCCGCGCGCCGCGCCCACCACCGACACGCCGCCGTTGCGACACGACGGGGAATCTGATCAACAAACAATGCCATTAATGATACACACATACTACAAGTACGTAGCGTAATTTGCATCAGCATCGGCGAGTTTAGTATTTATTGCCGTTTCCGTTTTGGCTTTTTGACGAAATTTAAACCGCTCTTTACACATACATTTATAGATCTTAATACCTACTAAGTAGATAGAATATAAAACAATGTAGACCGATAAAATATCTTTATTTAACGTAACGCTTACGCACAAAAATGATTAAGTCCATGTACATGTTCGGGTTTGAACCTACACTTCCATGCGAAAGTACGAGTACGGTTATTCATATCCATATATTTAATATTACAAATATGTATGTATAGTACCTACTAAATACGTGCCCCCTTTTGAAAGACATAGTGTAGAGTTTTGGTTTAAAACGAATGCTGTTTGTGACTTTTATAATCTAGTCTATTCATCTAGTCTCTGTTAGTCTATTTCATCACTTCAATCTTTGTTACATTCTATTTATAAAAGAAGTCAGGCAGATACAAAGAAAGCATCGCAACCAGACATAGTTCACAAGTAGCCGGAGCGCGAAGTTGCCTGCACCGGTTAGAGTTGGGGCACGGAGCACAGCGGGTCGGCCCACTCGCGCAAGTAGGTCGCGGTGACGCAACGAGCCCTAGATATCGCCACTCGATACCGCGGGTCTACCCTGTAGGGTCGCGGGAAGAGGTTGCGCGGTTGTTGCATCAATACAAGACTGCATTCTTAGCTTTCAAACTGTAAGTTTTATTATAATATAGGGGGCAGTTGAACAGACGGATCACATGATGGTAGGAAATTTTCGTTGCTCATAGCATCGCATCTCAGCAAACACCAAAGGAATCACGAGTGCGCCACCGACCTTTTAAAACCTCTTAAGTTGGACTTACGTATATAATATGTGCCCAATAGGGAGTAACTTCAAAGACTTTTCAATTATCTTAAATACTTAGTCCTGGAAATCTTTTAAAAAGCAAGTAAAACTCTAACAATGTTTAACACTTAATGCTCATCCAATTCTCTCGGACCTTTGTTTTAGCAAAGATACCAGCGCAAGTTCAACAACGCAAAATAAGACCCGTATAATTTCGCTCGAACCAATTTAAAAATGGTACACTCGTTAGCCGAGGACTCCACGTCCGACGCAGCGAGCGTGACGCAAACAGGGCTCAGATATCAGCGCGATAAACCGAATCTAAAATCGAAGGGATAGCGAAATAATCGAGAAATACGTGTACACGGGAACATAGGTATCACGTGCAGGAGGCCTAGCGTGAACTTTCGCAGAAATCGAAGCGTCGTATCGTAAACAATTTGTATGAAAATGTCAGAGGTCCCTCTAACGCATGTAAGTAGAACGAAAAGTGACCGTACAAATGTCAGAAAGGATAGTATCCCAACGTGAGCGTCCGTCCACAGATTATACAAATTACGTAACCAATACACTAGGTACTGTACTTACGTTTAAGCAGCAAACTTTACTAAAAATTACTCCTTAGTATAAGTAGACTTGTTATTGTTTTGCCGACTTTCAATAAAATATTTTTTATCAATTTTTGAAGGAAAATGGTATGATGATACGGACCTCATCGAAGATGCTCCATTCTGAGTGAGTACTAGCGTAATGCGAGTGTGGGTACGATACGTTATCGTTACGATTTCGTGAACAGTTCATGCTAGGCCTGCTGGAGCCTCGGTCCATCACGTAACGGCTCCGGCTGATGAGATTCAGGGGATTCTATTATAGGAGGGGCCGGTTAATGTGCCCGATTGCGATATTCGTCGCATGTCACCGTTCATTTATAGCGAATCGCTGGCGATCGCGTTTCTTTCTCCATTTCACTTTACGTGATTCGATGGCCCCGGGTCCGATAGGTAGCGCCGTGACGTCACGTTAGTGCCCACTTATAAGAATCGATTTAGTAGGGAGCTATTACCGAGCCGGTGCTAGTGGGTACTTATATTTTTTTATGTTGTTGGTTCTGCACATGGGATCGGAAATGCTTCAGACCAAATACGAGTAATGTTGTTTATTTGAAATTCTATTGTGAAGACTATCAACGCAACACATTTGATACAAAAGTAGATACTGACAATTACTTTTATTGAGGGTATTCGAATCATCAAACTTAAAAAAAAGATTTGGATTGAACGCCGAAGGCGTTTTTTTGTCTAAAGTCAAGTGTCATTTTCTGTAAGTGATAGTATATTTTACTAGCTGTGCTCTGCGGTTTCACTTGCATGATGTTAAAATTATCATTGTATTTTGGAAATATACAAGATATTTTTATAAATATTGCCTTTTCATATATTCTGAAGTTTCATCAAAATCCAATTAGTAAGTATCTTTTGCGTGACAGAGATACAAACATACTTACACGCACACAAACTTTCTCTTCATTATTAGTATTTGAAAATAATGCGTATGAGTATCAATATAACAATTGTATTCGAGCTAAGTTTCCCCTCAGAATGACGGCTGCCCACGCTAATATGAGTAGTTCACTCGTCATTATCACCTGACGAGGTGTGGAACTGTCCCGCGACACGCTCGGCAAGCAACGAGCGCCGGCAGAGGGCGCGACCAATGCGCGGGACACGCACGTCGCACGCGCATCTAACATCGCTCTAATTATGTATGTCATCGGGCGAATTTGTCTGTCGCGTCCACCGCACACGAGTGATTGCTAGGGTTGATAGTGACAGATCTATTTGAATTTTTCACTGAAATGAGCAGACAACCAGACTTATCTAAACTAAACCTGATGGTGAGAGGTTGCCGCCGCCCATGGGCACTCACAGCACCAGTAGCTTCACAAGTGAAAATTTAATGAATTAGTATTGTCATGAATGCAATGGCTCTGTAACTTTAAAAAGGCAATTATAAATTTAAAATTAATTATTATTTTGTCCTTTTTCAGATAGATGTCCATTTCCGGACAAAACTATCAACTACAGAGCGAAAGGTGTTTATACAGGTAAGTGTTTTACATTATTAATTTGAAATTTATAACCCTCGTTGCGAACCCTAACGCCGTCTCCGCATGCGGCATGGCGTGGCGCACCGTCATCGCGTCATCCACGCCGAATAATTAGACGATTCGCGAGATGCGACGCGACCAGTGCGGTGCGGTGCGGTGACACGCGCGATGCGGCGCGCGGTTACATGACACCTGCACTCGGACGCCCCTGTCACGCCGTTTGAGAGTAATTAGTAAAAGGGTGCTCACGCATTTTGTAAAGGAATATATCTCGACCTGATTTCGATGAATTGCAAATCTTACACAAATACCTGCCTAATGTTTTCACCGTTGGGTCAGGCTTACCTTGATGCGGTGAACAAAAAATAAATATTAATTTAACCAGTGTTATGACTGACGAATAATATTTTCTGAAACATTTTAGGAAATATTCTTCTTCAGTGTGTGCAGGATTATTTAAGTAGCTTTTCTTCACCGCTGAGCCACACTAACATAGGCAATAGTGTGTAAGTGTAACATTTTCACTTTTCACATTTTAATAGACTTTGGCACAAAATTAGCCTGACATTTTGAACTTACATATAGGCTACATTTTACTGACGGAAAATATTTTATTCCCACGGGATAATCAAATAAAATAGTTATTTTTATTCTAAAAATGTGAGTAGCCATTACTTTGCAAATGCAAGATGACCAATGAACTCTTGTGTCTGCTTCCTAGGGGCCTCACTCAGAGTGGACCTATGGATTAACGTAAAATTTTCATCAAACTCACTTAATGCGATAAAGATAAAAACTTGCATTTTAGCAAGAGCTCGTCACAGTTCGTGTATGTGAGCATAGATGACTTATGCCCATTGATAAAGGTCACGTCTATTTACCAGCGAAGGAGTTACTGCTTAACTTTCTTAAATCTCTAGCTAGGAGTAAAGTTTATATTCGAAAAGCGCAACGCGCGCTGGAAGGGATCTCAAACAATAGCAAAGGAGTTGGCCCAAGTAATTATGTCAGGCGATTAATAATGGACCGGCGGTCGCGAAGGGCCGAACTTGCCCGGCGAGGGCCGAACTTACGGCCACAGCTGCCTTCAGTTGGCCTTTATCTTCGGGGTCAAATAATGGACTATTGTAAATAGAAGGCTTAGATTTGCATTGCGACTTTGTCTTCGGATAATCCAAAAGCTAAACATAAGGACACTTAAGCCAAATTTATCACAGTGTATTTCTTAGATCTGAAATATGAATTTATTTTAATATCTGCGTAAAGGCAGACATTATGCAGAAAAAATATTAGAATACTGGAGAAGTTAATACAGTTAAAAGCTTTTTCAATAGAGAGATTTGACTATTAATCCTTTTATATTCGCGACGTAATTCCTTATTCATAAAGTCACTATTGGCTTTAAAAGCATGACTTTCCTATTCTTTTAGTATGCTTATTGAACGGTAAAATTTTATAAACATGATCACACGAGTCATTTTCTCATTAATAGTATCAACCTGCATAATGGACAAAAGGCTCCCATAAAGTTTGGAATTTCCCTGTATTCGTTTTAAAGCATCCCAAGGAACTCGCTAACCTCAAACGGTTATCAGTTTATTGTCAGTTATGGCCAGCCCACTGTCACTACAGCCATCTTCTTTTGGGTGCAAGAATCAACACGCGCACTCTACTTCTTCAATGAATACATCCTCCAAGTTACAGGTCTACACAGTTGAGGCTATGCGTTTATCCATCAGTCAGGACAAAGCATTCTATATATAGATTGGTCTCGCTTTGCGGTTCGTTCTCCGCCCGGCCTTGTATGAGGTATGGCGGGTGAATATTCTCGCCCAATACTCACCGGCCATACTTCATACAAGGCGGGCCGAACCTCCGTCACAGCGTCAGTAGCACGGCTGGTCCTGCGTCAGCGATTTGTGTTGTGGAACGCATCGCTGCGTTTTGCGTGTGCTCGGTGAGATAGACTAGGTGCTACGCTCCAACGCGAACGATTCGCTTGACATGAAATTTGTGCTTTTAAAAGTGTGATTTGTACAAATTTTGAAATAGGCTATTATTCAATTACAAACAAAGTTGAATTACAATTCCTAGATTTTTGTGTCAGTTTTAGTCATTTGAATGAAAAAAATCAAAACCGGTCGTGTCGCTTAGGTTTAATCAATAATCAATTGCAATACATATTATGTATGACGAAATAGTGCACATAAAAGTATATCAGTAACTATATAAACATTTTCACCGCTTGCCGCCGCTAGTGGATCTCCAAAACTGCATTAGACCCACAATTTACACTGTCAACCTTTTTTGCTTGCTCTCAAATTAGGGTTCCGGTACCCTCACTAACTCAACGATACAACATCACAGGCCCGAAACGCTGTGAGGCCGTGGTATCACTCCGATCATGCCGGTTTATCATTCTAAAGCGTTAGCTCTTCCATCTCGCTAATGATCTTTTGAATTAAGAAATGAAATGAGTTTAAAAGTGTCAACTTATTAGCATGTACCCTCGCCTTGTTCATTATGCACGGGGAGGATTTGAGCCGCGACTCGGTAACCTGTCCTAGAGCCTATGCCTGGGTTAAGTAATCGCTGCTAAATATTCAGCAGCTCCCGGGACCGTGCGCCGACGCAAATGCATTCGTTTAGAAAATACATTTATAAATTTGGACACCACAACTACTTACTTTCGAACCTCGCGCCACTCCGCCTTGGTTGAGCGAAACGGCACGGTACTACTGGCCAAATTAAGTTTGAATAAATGAACGCAAAAATAACACAAATAGACTACAAACAAACTAATACTCATAATAAAGTCATTCTTTGAGATTTCCTTTTCATGGCAGCCATTAAATTTACTAGATATATCTCTGAAATTGACCCATAACCGCATCTCAAATATACAACCCATGTTTTCCATTTTTTAAAGATATTTCAATGTTTCTTCAGTCAAGGCTTAACTATATTTTATATATATCTTACATTTAATCTAATAAAAGACAATACCTAATCACTTACTTTAGCCCTATTAGATACGTTACGCAAGAGCTATTCTTGTATCCGTAGTCCACTTACATAATTGAGAGCGATTGCAACCCAGTGCGTGAGGCGTGAATTTCCACTAAGCTATATAACAACTTAAACTGCCAATCAGCTGGTTTTAACATGACATGAGTCTTAATCTAATCTGATTCTAAACCAACACCGTGCAATATTACAACTTTGACTTATGTAAATTTAATCTAACTTTGAATCACACTCGGAGTATAACTCGTTCGTGCAACCCGCCCTGACAAAATCCGATACCCGCCGAAAAGTCTCTGTTTGACTGTCAAACAAACACTGCCGAACAAAGATTAAATACTGACGGAAGCGAAGAAACAAAGCATCGGGAATAGGCGTTCGCGGTCTTATTCCCGTAGGAAGGAGGGAGGAACAATACGCCGCGCCATTACGGGACGAGTTAAATCACTAATTTTTTGCCCGGGACTGAAAGGCTGCTAAACAATAGTCAATTATGGCGCGGATAGAATTGCGGTGATTAACCAGCTTGCCCCTCCGAGAGGCTTAGGTGCAGGACACACGGCGCGCGGGGCTGGTGCGAGGTGGCTAATTGGTTTAGATGAGGATAGTTACTGAAAAAATAAAGAAAGACGGTCCAAATAGCTCAGTGAATAATGAATGAGAACCTTCCAAACGGTAGATACTCGTAGATAGATAACAGAAACAAAAGCAGACAGTATTTGTTATTATACTACTTACCATATTGTTATACATAATTAAACATATTTTTACAATGGAAAGGTAAAACTGACGAAAGAACAGACCACGTAGGAGGAAGGGGCAAGCAAGATTATTTAAGTATATAGTCTGACTCCATGCTCTCTCTGAATTAATCTAAATTAATTGATTCACTCACTGCAGCATATTCTATTCAGCTGATCATTTGAAAAACAATATAATAGTACCAACATAATAATACAGAGTGTACTTTATTTTTAATCACGTTCGGTTTCTGTTAAAATCGAAACCGCAAAATCCGTATGTGTGTAGCTTTTACATACTATCTTATTACTAAAACACCGACCATACACGGGGGAGTATCATAACAGCACTTTCTGTCATAAGTGAGTATGGAATAACGTGTTGCTCTGAAGTCACAATCGCTCGACTCAACTCGAAAAGCTACGAGCTCTGCGCGCAACTCGCTACCTTGAACGCGAGTCCTCACAGTGTGTCCCGCGCCTACGAGAGCCGAATTAAACAAGTCTGTTTGTTAGTGCAGTGACAAGGCGCAGGTGGGCTCACTTCGCGGCTCGTTGCGCCGATCGGTCCCGCCTCCCCCTGCCCCCGTATTACAGGTAGGGCTGACAAATTAGAAGATTGGATACTATATTATTATGTGGGACATGTCACAATTTGTATTGAATACTTGTACTCTTTATCACCATTATCATCCTGGATGTATTTATGTCTAGTAATACATTCTTAATTATATTATTATTACAGTATTAGGAAAATTGAGAAAGAGATAGTAGGTGGCTAAATGGGATGGTAAAATGTTTAAGAGGCCTTTAATCACCAGTGGGTAGACGTGGGCTGAAAATGTTGATCATGATAAATGTACTTATGTATCTAATTTGATCTAGAAAATTTATATAAAACCTAAAGCGATTTGTAATTATTATACAAATCAAATTTCCATTACTAAAATTAATTGCTAATATTTTCGAAACTATAAAGCTGTTTCTTGCAAGTTTATGCTGCTATCAATTGAAATTTTATTAACGCGAAAATCGTTTTCCAAAAATCGGTTTTGTCGCCATTTACCCATGTCATCATTCTACTTAGATCAGTAAGATTAGCTACGTAACGGAAATCTTTTTACAACAGCCAGCCCTGAAACGTGCAGCCCCCCTCCTATAATGGCCGCCGATCTATTTCGTCGATTGTAAGATATGGCCCTGACAAAATAAGATGGGAATTTTTAATGGCTCCGCGCGCGCTCCGTATATCTCCAGCTGAGTGATCAACTCTTGTGTGAGGATGTTAGCTTTCGATATAAATGATGAATGGGATAAAGGATTGGCTTTTTGTATGTGATCCTGATAAGACGTAATAATTTGTGATTCATTTTTGGTATCAAGTGTTCATTCGCTACCGCTTAATGTCGTGGCGAGGTGTCTTCATATTAAACTCAATTTCGATAGTTAAAAATTACTTATTGAAACATTTGCCATCTTACTTTCTTGGCTCTTAGGGGAGAACCAAGGGAACTAGATCAACTGGATCATGGCTATATTTTTTTATGATACACGAAGGCAAATTGGCAAGCGGTTCACCTGATGGTAAGTACACACCAGAAGAAGAAAAAAATATGTGTCGACTTATGTGCCATGTTCCTTTATATCGCCGAGCTAATTGGTGATGATTGCTCGGGCCCTAACCGTCAATCCATTCATAAAGCGATTTTTTTTTTAAGATTCAAAATAACTAATTCCTTCATCCAAAAAAAATTTTGTGGCAACATAATTAGCCATCCTTAGAGATAGGAAATACTCGTACCTTGCAAAAATTTTGACCTTTGCAATATAATCGTTTGAATAATCAAATCGAACGATTTACAATTCAATTCTTAAGATTTTATATGTGACAACTTTTATTTAATTTGACTTGTCAGTTTACTCTCACTAAACATAATATATTATTAGTAATTATCTGTAGTGCACAGATATGTTGCGCACGTGTAGTTTCAAAACTATATTATGTAGTTCTGAAGCTAAACAGGATAAAAATAAGTTTCTACATTAGGATCACGCTCGTGTTTAGCCGGGCGTAGTCAACTCATCAAACTTTGTTCTCATATTAGTTTGTTTTGCATTCCCCAGCAAACACACACACACACACATACATTAGTGACGTCATTCCATATCACTAGACAGACAACACTCATATTGAGAGATATATTTCCGGCAAGAAGCAGCACCTGCCCTATGTCTGAGTAAGAGCACTGGAGGCCCAATTTGGAGGTTATGAGAGTTTAAATTTTGGCAGTGCACTCTATAACATAGTAGGTAAACTTATGGAGTGTCCATGGCCGCTTTTCACCCTACGTTGAACTCAGCTAGTGGTCTGCCGCGCTCTCTGGTTTGCCCTCTAGCTCTCCATATTTTGTGTATAAGGCGTATTTGTATAAAGTCAAAGTCAAAGTCAAATATTCTTTGACTTTGACTTTATACTGCACACGTGTGTGGTCAAACACAAGTGCACTCTCTATTCTATTACCGATGTGACACAAAACCGTCAACTTCTAGACTTCGGGCTGGCGCTGAGAATATCTCAACCGAAAAAATTTGGTTCAAATTTTAGCCTGACCTGGGAATCGAATCTGGGACCGCAAGCGCAGCTGTCGGTTCAAAGTGCGACCAACTACCCACTACGCCATTGAGGCAGTAAAAAAACTAGTAAAACGTGTTAGACTTACTGCAGCGATTTGTTCACCACAGCTTCAAAAATAAAACTAAAAATAAAATCCAGACGAGCGAGCAAAACAATTATTGCAAATCCCCAGTTGTACATTGACTTGACTAATTGGAACACTTTCAAACACAGCCTTCAGCCCGGCTCTTATCGCCGACAATAATAAACTACAGCACAAAAGTCGCCGCAAACCAACCAGAGCGGCGCGTAAACGAAACACAAGTCTAAAGGATTATTTGATACAAATACTCGTAAAAAGCGACGCCACTCAGCCCGGGATCGCGGAACAAGGAAGTTTAGCCATTCAGTGTTTCCCTTCAGACGGCGTCAAGGCAAACGCCGAGAAAAACAATTAGAGGGAACTTTCCCTCCGGAGGACACGATAACGCGAACAAAATACTGCCGGCTAGGGCGGGCCGCGCGCCGCTCACCGGGACTGCATCAACCGGTTTATAAACTTTAAACAAATTACTTTTAAAAATACCCGACATTTAATACAACAATTTGTGGCGGCGGCCATCTTGGATTTGAAATTTATCAATTTTTTTCTGTGTTTTACTACGCAGGACCTTTTATTTCAGTCAAAACACATTGTAACTTTTTGTGGCTCTCCTTTTGCTTAGACAAAGGTGAGCCAATATCCTGTACGACTCCTATAGAAAAATAAAATATTACTTCGTAACTACTTAGTTACAATTTTAAGAAGTGATAAGAAGCTACTTGGCTTAAATATTTAATATATTAGGTTATCAAAAAACAGAGAAATTACAAATGAAATCCTTCAATTAGGTACATTACACATAGACATAGAACAAACACACGTGTTAATAACAAATCTTCGTTTCAATGACTTATAGGTATTACCGGTACTTAAAAAAACAGCAATCGGTAGAACCTGCCGCAAGACCGCACTATTGGGACCGCTCCGGGTCGCCGCCTGCCACCACAATGCTTCTTAATTTGCGCACCGTACGGTACGGTACCGTCCCAAACAAACAACTGCACGACTTCCTCGAAATACATAATTTTAGAAACAATACTGTGCACTTTTAAGGAAAACACTGTAAAAGAATTCTAAGATAGGTACAAATTCTATTGTGGTCGATTTAAAATGGAGTTTTAGCTTTTAAAAAGCTACTGACTGACTAATTAACACATCACAGACGCGGTTTCAAGCCGAGCTTCCGTTTGGTCGTGGGAATGACTTCGGTCGAGCAGGCCCATTCATGCCGAAGCGCGTCTTTCCAATGGTAAAAATTAAGTGCTATAGAGGAATTCTCTAATTTGCATTTAATAACTTATTATTATCGACATTTGATTATCGTAAAGAGCAAGTAGTCGTATCTATGGATTTATTTCGGGATTCCCCGCATTGGACGAATAAGCTGCTTCAGTATCTTCCAAAATGATTCCAGACGAAGCACGTAAACTTTTACGCGGTGAATTTTTTAGTTTCCCCAAGAAACGAGTGCATCAAGTAGATAGGATTGGAAACTGCACGCCCCGGGCGCGGCCGTAACTCCGCCCGGCTGTAAATCATTACCCGTGATGCAGCTGGCGACCGGTGGATACACCCTCGATACTGGGATGAGCTCTGAATATATTATAGGGCGTTTGAGACCGCTGACATTTAATGTAGTAATTATAACAGGCGTATTCAGTGATGCCATCTTTAAATATTTGATATTTTATCAAAACTAACGTCATTATAATGCATTACTCATGATGCAGCTCATGATGAAGCATGATGGCGACCGGTGGATAGGCCTTTGATACTAGATCATGACGTATGAGTGTACAATTGAGTTCTCACATGGACAACATGCTTAGACAGACCTAACATTTTTCACTAAGTTGTCCTCGTAAAAAGGCTAGAGCCATGTTAAAAAAAGAAAAATCAGTGCAAGAATGAAATCTCAAAATGTTCTAAACTACGACTATGATGAGTGTTTCAAAGCATTACAGTGCAGCATGCGTGCGTACAGGGCATGTGGGGACACTGCAGTAAACCCTAAATAGACTGAATACTAAGCCAACACTATTGTTTTGCGAGGCACAAAAACAGGCGACGACTAGATTATACTGAGCGATGATTTACTCGTCGAGGAAGTGCAGCTAAAGTTATCGCGGGCCGCCGCGGCCGGCGGGCGGCGCTGCCTGCCGCGTCCGGACTTAGGCGACTCGCGACGCAAATTTCAATAAATTCTAATATCGCACATTTTGCTCGAGCACATACCTCCATTCCAACTCGTAAAACGTTGAAAATATGTAGCGGAAATTTTGCGAATATTTCAAACGGCAGAAGTTAACTTGAAGGTAACTGTTACACATACCC
The DNA here is from genome assembly GCA_014851415.1 of Cnaphalocrocis medinalis. Lineage (NCBI taxonomy): Eukaryota > Metazoa > Arthropoda > Insecta > Lepidoptera > Crambidae > Cnaphalocrocis > Cnaphalocrocis medinalis. Next base: position 1,650,862 of record CM026277.1, on the reverse strand, counting down.
ATTCAATTTCTGCTATTATTAAATTTTGTCGTCGATGTTTCGAAATCGAAAGGGGATCTTTTTGCGTGCTGCGAAAGCGTTTCGTCAAATGTTGATTTCTAATCAGTTTTTTGCTTAGCTTTCGGAATTGTTCTGTTTGCTTTGATGGCTTCGCGAAAAGGCCTGCGGCTGTTTAGGGTTCAATAGGAGGGTTCTAGGCAAACAAATAAGCTTAGGTATATTCTTTTCCTCGTCTTGTAGTCCAATTTGTATCTTATGTAGGTTATAGCATCGTTAAACAAGTAACCCTCATTAAATCACTGAAATACTCGTAACGTTCAGTCGGAGGACGGTGTATGTGTAATATTGCGGGTTTCAAACTGGATAAGTACAAGGTGTATTTTTAACCGTCTTACTTACGTCTCGAGGAGCACTATACAGATGAAAACAATATTTTTTCCCGAGAAATAGGGTCATAAATTAAAAAAAAACTTTTCCAATAAATTGCATTAATCAGCTCATCATTTTTGAATGGGAATGTTTTTTTTTTGAGATCATACCATTATCTGCCCGAAGAATAAGGATATTGCTCTCAAGGTCATAATATGGTTATGTCAGGTCTAAGAGAGAGAACAAAGTTACAAATCAAAATATGGTCGCAGTGACTCATAAATGAACGATCCGCAAATCTTCAAATAACCTCAACGCCACCAGATGCTTAAAAGTTACACCAGTAAGGGAAGGCACGTTAAAAAAGGTAAGCAGCGCACTGGTGTTGCAGATATCCATGGGCGGCGGTAATCGCATCAGGTGATCCATCAGCGTGTCTGCCACCTATATCATAAGAAAAAAGTAGGTACTCACATTTGACCCTGAAGTGCAGCTCGTTGGAGACGGTCTCGCCCTCGGCGTTGAGCGCGGAGCAGGCGTAGCGGCCGCTGCTGTGCCGCGTCACCTTCTGCAGCACCAGGCTCTGGTTGCTGTGGAACACCTTCGCCGTGGCGTTGTGCGCCAGCGGCCGGTCCTGGGGGCAAGCGGGAAAACATTAGCGATACAACCAAGGGGAAAATTATGATGAATGGGTTTTGGGAGAGCCATGGCATGAATGGGCCGGCTCGACTGGGGTGATACCACGGCCTCACAGAAGACTGGCGTGAAGCAGCGCCTGCGCTGTGTTTCGCCGAGCGCATGAGGGTACTGGAGGGTAAAGGTTTTTAAAGGTTTAAAGGTATGGGCGGCGGCAATCGCTTACCATCAGGTGATCCATCTGCTCGTTTGCCCCCATTAACATAAAAAAAGAAAGACATTTAGAAGTGAGAGAAACATGACTGTGTATGACTGCACCAGCCTTTGTTGACATTCGGACTCTAAAAAAACATTGGAATAAAAATTTGGGGATTAAAAAGAGTAACTGGCGAGTTTATTGCCGGATCTTCTCGTCAAAATTAACTTTACGCTACGCATTATGTCTATTTATTTTTCTGTAAGTATATGTAATTTATACATAGGTATCTAAGAATAAATAGTTTTAAATACTTTCTTTATTTATGACGATTTGTAAGTTCTGTTTATAGCGGGATAGGTCTTTGTAACGCAGCTGCGCAGTACGAAGGCTGCTTAGGTTTAGCAGAGAAAATTCATAGACTGTTGATACCTAGGAAAACCGTACCGTCCCTAAAAAAAGTTCACATCAATGACTAATATGATGATAATATGAGCGTCCACAGTGGACGGTTGTCATCAATGCTTATCATAAATTCGTAAAAAAAAAGAACAAATACGCAAATTCCCAGATATATCCTCGTTTCGCGTCATAAAGCAGAACTCAACAACAGCCGAGCCGTGACGCGGCGCTCAACGTCTCTTTTTTTAATTTCCCTCCGAAACAACGCAGTCATCGGGTAAACAGTTTTTGTTTGCACTTTCGGCGACTTCATTAGGAGAAATTAAATTTGCCGAGCCGGGAACCCGCGTCCGGGCCTCGACCTCGGGTCAGGCGCGCTCGCAATTGCATTTGGGGTACGAGCGTGGAATCTTGAAGACTGATAAACAGGTAACTAAGCTTAGCTGCTAAGTCGCGCATGCCCAATTGGTTTTATTGGGTTTTCATCTGATAAATGGAAGACGAGTAGAGAGATCACTTGGTGGTAAGCGATCCTGCGACCTGCTACACTAGTGGAGTCAATTACTGTACTGCGAACCATTAAACTTCCCTACCCCCTGGATTTGACCTCCGTTACTTTCACTCATTTGGCGACACAGTGGCACTTGGTCAGATAAGGTTTTCTGTGAAGCAGCGTGGGTTTATTTTTAATTTTTGTTCTTATATAAATATTAAGATACTGACTTTTTTCTTTTATAAAATGGTTAATTTTCACTATTTAGACCTCATATGGAACTGCGTTATCGGAATTGAAGTTGCTGCGGCGGCAAAAAAAATTACGGACATCTGTTTTAAGAGTCCTGTTATTGGGTTGCGGGACCCTAAAAAGAGGCTACAATAGTTACCTAAGTATGCTTCCTTGACTGAATTAAAAAAGACTACCAAAATCCCCAACAATCTTACATTCAAATAACTGACCCACTTTCCAAAATTTAATTATATTCATCCTTTAACTCTTAAATCAAGCAAAAACGAAGAGGCGTATGACAATAAGAAATCCTTTTGTGAGGGGCAGAAATAATCAGCCCTCGAAGACGTAACGAGTGCCTTTGTCCGAGCCCGTGGCGCCACTAATGCCGCCTTTGTGCGTACCTGCGCCACACTCCGGTAACTAGCAGTGTGGTAACGTCGCTCTATGGACGAAATAGTCGAAAATTACAACGCACTTGTGACTCTATTGCGGGCACATTGCGAGAAGAATAGACGGCCGTTGGGAGAAAGGTCCCTGAGTGGAAGCCGCGTGCAGGAGGCCGCAGCCGTGTTAGGCCTCCCACTAAGTGGACCGACGATCTAGTGAAGCTCGCGGGAGTCCCTTGGATGCGGGAGGCACAGGACCTTGTATAGAAAGTTTTGAGATTAGAAATATATAAGGTCAAAGTAGTTTATTGCATGAAGATCAAGTGTTTAATTTGATAAAACTATTATGTAAACATATCGGTTATCATTATGTAGTATAGTATAGTAGTAATTATAGTACTGGTATAAACGTAATATAGACTTATGTAACTTATTTTACTGTTAGTATTTTTATATTGTGCTCGTACCTAGATCTACTTAACCGAGAGAGCTGATTGAGCTCTACTAGGTACTCATCTCAAGTACTTACATCTCACTATAACAAGATTAAACAGTCGGGCATTCAAGCAATGTGACTTTGTGGGTGAATGTTAGAAACAATACCATGGTTATGCTAGCAATAGGTATATATTTACTCGTGATCTCACTATCTGTTAGGAACTAATATCGCTCATATTACGGCTAAGCTAAGATTCAAAATCGTTTGTAGTTGTACAGCATAATTTTGAAGGTTGCTCTTAAAAGCACGTAGGTGTACAAATATGAACCTTACTACATTTGACTTTAAGTGTGAATATGAATGAGAAGGCATAAAGCTCTATGATAGTTGAGAAGATAACACAAATACTTTCGTAACTACGCGATCAGTACCAGTTTTCTGCTACAGTAATAATGTGTCGTAGCACTCGTAGCAGTCGTAGCATACCATTAGAAAGTTGCGCGTCGCGTAACATCTCCTAGGTTACGTATTCTATTGTTAGTTTCGCTGGTGCGCTTGCAAAGAACTCTAAATAAAGGGCGCAATGGGTGCTGTAAAATGCAGAGCTAATACAAGTGTCGCCAGAGGGCGCGGTCGCGTGGTGCGAAATGAACCGTCCGGCTCACCTGCCTGCAAGATGGATGGCGGCGCTGCCGAGCAAACTCACGGGAAGGTGAAAACGTAAGGCCGGCGGAATTGCATTGCTATCGGAATAGTGCGGTTAAAGCAACAAAACTGTTAGGGTAAATTGGATACTTCTGGATAATTGTATCAGAATGTTGTCGTTTATTCAATAAAGGGACATAGTTACAGGACATTGAAATTCAAAATTAAATAAGATAAATACTTTAGGCAATACATACCAGCTTAAATGTTTTTGTTTTAAATTAGATCACTCTCTAGATAGTGATATAAGGCAAAATAGTAGTCGTAGCCCAGCACTCCTAGACCCGAGACAATTTTTCAAGCGTTAATGTAATTTAAAGCTAAAGTAAGTAGCAAATTGCTAACGCGCTAATCATGTTTGTAGATTTCTTAAGGTAACGCACTCATTCCACAGTTGTCTTCCCCGCCGCCGTCTCGCTCGCGCTGACGCGCTAACCATGTCAACTTAACCTCTGAGGTCGCGTTTAATGGCCGTTATTTATAGTCCCAGCCATTATACATAATTTAATCTCGGAAAAGATCTTGAGAAGCAACTTAATAATGGTTAGCGTGAGAAATAAACAGCATTAGATGCAATAAAGAGATTGTTTTAATTAGATTAGATGTGATATTTATTTAAATCTGATATTTAAATATTACAATTTCGTTGTCTATCTCGTATAAAGTAAACAAGATAAGGTAAAACACAAACACTAACGTACGCGCGTAACTTCACTAGGTGTTTCAGGTGTCTGACATACGGGCGGTGGGAAAGGCTTACCATCAGGTGATCTGCCTGCTCGTCTGTCAATTGCCAGATTAACAAAAAACTGTGAATTACACGCTTACATGAGATGAGAATAATATTTGAGTATTATTAATACTGTTACTCCCGCCGCATGTTATTCTGCAGCTATTTAAGATTTTCGGGCAGATAGCGCTTGCAAAGACTTTCAATTTATGCTCGCTCTTTGTTTAGCGGCTAATAGAATCGCGATACGGCGATACCACCGCATTAGCTAAGTTTACACTCACAATAAAAACACGTTCAACGACGAGGTTCCCTCGGAGGCGCTTCCGCGGTTCAGTTTGCACACCAAGTGTTAAAAAATATGTGAATTGATGTAATCGGGCCGGTCAGACGACCCGTTTAGTGTTGTTTGAACACCAGTTAAAACGCAAGCCGCAAATTTAACGCCGCTACGTACTTTCACAACCTTTTAACAGGGGAACTAGACCAACTTAATCATGGTTACACTTTTAAGATAGAATCCGAAATATGCCGGTTTTCTCTGAGGTTGTAGAAATACACACATAAATTATTTGACGCTCTCTAATTTATTTGATTCAATTTAAAAAGGGTAATTTACATACATTTACGTCTGATATTGATACTTTGTAAAATTAACAAACAACACTCAAGCTCGAGCTATTAAAGAAACAATAATTACGAAACAGGAGACCCACCTTACGTCCCGGACGGAGGCAAACGTAAAAAGCTCATTTACATGGGGGCATCCTAATGAGCGAGGCGGAGCAACTCGACGCGGACCCCCTGGCGGAGTAATTAGCGTCATTGCTGCGAGGGCAGGGGGTTCCCACACGCTCGGACCGGGCGAACACGAGGAGCGGGTGACGAGGGAATTTGTTGTAATTATTGTTTGAAAAACTTCTTGGAAGGACATCTCTTTTCACGGAAACATCTCAGTGTTACAACAACACTAGGCTTTCAAGTGCGTCTGTGGTGGAGAGCATTACCTCTAAAGCAAGAAGGTTAGGGGTTCAAACCGTAGGTCCACTGGCGTGTGTGAGGATTAAGCACTTTAATCTCGCATTATTCACGGAAGTAAATTTTTAAATAGTCTTGCGCCTCTTCGGATTAGCGCTTGACACCGGGGGTGTAAAATTAGTTGCTATCACGGAATTAATGAATTATTCTTCAACATTGTTCGCAAGCGGACCATTCAGTTTTTATATTGTGTTATTGCTGATTATTTGAACGTGCTAATCACTTTTAAGTTTTCCATTACGTAACTTCAAGTAGTTTTTACTGGGCCAGACAAACCAAAATATTATTTCACAAAGTGGATCCCACGAAGGAGCTTAAGGTATCGCGAAATAAGGGGATAGCTTTATCTAATAATGTCTTTACTGTGTCTAATTGTACCCCTAAATTAATATTATTCTAAGAGTTTATAACAGACCAATTTGAGTTCTAAAGTTAAATTAAAATTTCCATTAGTAGAATGACTACAAAATGCATAAAATCAGATTTTCAGTTCCAACATTTTATAGATCAACAATAACTCAAGATTATTCAAAACCAATTTCGGAACTCGAAAAAAATATTCGTTCGCAAATCGTAGCACCATACTCGTTTGTTATTCATCGTATAAAAGTAATCTTCAGACACTCGCCCCGCGCGCCCGCGCCAGTGATGTGCCGGCGCGACTCACAAAATAAAAAGACGCGAAGTTCGGCTTTAGCTGACATTGATAAGTGTTAGTATCGACGAGTTCATTCGCTTGCTTGTCAGATAGTTCATTGTATCGTGTCACTCCCGCTACCCCTTCAGTATATACGAGTAGCTCCGTGTCCTTTAGAGCTCGCCTTATTTGTATGAAGATCGAAAACTCGTGTTTTTTGATATCGAGTCTTCTTGAGAGCTCGACCCATCTTGAGGTTCTTACATAGATTAAACTAACGAAAAAAAAATGCTCTACAACTGAACCACTAGCCGATGCAGATAGCATAAAGCATTCTACGACACAAATAAGAAGTATATCTCCTATTAACACCCCAACAGCGTCAAGCTGACGGATAGTTTGAGCACTTGATACTCGAGTTCGTTTTCAAGTTCGTTTTGAGTTCTTTAAAAGATCGGATTCTGGATCTCGAGTCTATGCGCCTTCTTAACTCAAGTTCTCAAAAGTACAACTCAACGCTTGGAGGTTGGTCCACCACTACTCGCCTCACACGCCGGAGTAAGACTCCGCAGAACCCTGCGATAGCTCCTTGTTTGTTTAAACGTTTTTATTTCCCGAGGCCGCGAAGCCCGAAGGGCGCGCCTAATTGAGGGCCTAGTGAGGGCTGACCCTTCTAAGAAGGCATAGGGTTATCTTATTACATTAAGATTAACTAGGATAGCATAACATTCTAGATTGAATGACATCCAGATTTTTAGGTAGGATTTTAGGTAGTGAGTAATGCCTTACGCTTCTTGGTTCGTGGGGTCGATCCTCTATTTTGAAAACACTTGTGTTATAAAATTTGATTTTGTCTGGGTGTATCTCTGTATAATATGTTACCGTCTTTTATTTTGATACCAAGAAAAGAAGTTTTTTTCCTACTTACTTTGGCACAGGTCGATCTATGAGATCTAATAGTATATTCTTTATTATAATTACTTTTGGATGTGAACTTCAGCCTTTTGGCCCATAAAAAGGTGGCTGACTTTTCATCCATATTCATAACTTATTCAAGTATAAGAAGAAAAATCGAGTCCTATAACAGCTTACAGGCTGAATATGAAATTGCTTTTCCGTGTGTAGTAAACATTTTAATCAACACATGCGGTATAATTTAATTACATACTGCAAGTGGATTAAAGGCTTTCAACATGTATGATGGAAAGCAACGTTCACTGAAACTCATGTTATGGCTTAGGAAAGGGTCAGCAAATGCTTAATCAACCCTAAGGTGCATATCGAAGTAATAATGCAAACAATATCTATATATTCTATACAAAGGTGGCCCTATTGCCACCTCTGTTATGTAGAGCCCTGTTGCACAGCGGGGAATTCGGAGTGTATTTATGTGATAGGTGGCAGACGAGCAGACAGATATTTAACTGGAACGGAAACTGCAAACTTCCATTGTTGATTGTCGTATTTGAATACAGAGGATATACCTACACTATTTTTGTACAGTTTAGGTTTTTCTTATGAGTCGTCAGCGCAAGTTCGCTGCTTGAATTGACAAACCACCTGCCCACCAATATAAATAAACTACCGGTTTTTTACTAAGCGACACGTTTTTTGTAGTGGGATGCTATATTTTCACTTTATTTATCTGAACTGAAAACGATTACTATTAAAATACTTAACTCTTAACACACTCAATTTTTGAAATAAATACTTGTTAATATTGAAAATAATGATTTCTGGGAAATTGCTGTGGCTGGCTTACCACAAGACTCTTCTAAGAAAAAGCTTCGTCAGAAGCTGCAGCCTATCGTAGTTTCCAGAGTTTTTTTTGTATGTTTTAACTTCTACGAAAAAGCGGATTTGTTACTCTTAGCTCTATTACAATTCAACGAGTAATATTTAAATCAAAAGAAATCACCTTTTCGACCGATTATTATCAGAACCTGAATTTATATTTGCGAGAATACAACATAATTATGCTTGTTAATAAGAAGTGCTTAGGTAAAGTAGTCAGTAAATAATAAATAATACTTATCATCGGCCCATGGCGTTGCCCAAAGTCGTTTGCTCTAAAAATGATCCACGAGAATACGTCTTGTTCAAATGAATTCTTTAAAAAATAAACAAAAGAAAAATAGTTGACAACTAAGACAAATGTCGCTGTAGTCGTTAAAGTCCAAAACCTCACTGTCCTCGACTGCTCTGTCCACCGAACAGGTGTTCCACGGGGCGGTTTTCCCATCGACACTAACGGAAACGCGTCGAATCTTGATCGCGGAATCAATCCCGCATGAAAGGAGTACGAGTGATTCAATCAAGGCTGTCCATTATGCCGACGAGCTCCATCGAGGCACAATCTCGCGGATGATCACTCCCCCTCCCCCTCGGAAATAGCGCCCATTAACGAATAAAGAGAGAGAATTTTCCACCTGATAACACTGTTTGCTTGTTCTCGCAGGCACTCGCCGAGCTGTTATTCCGTTCGATATGAGCGCTTGTGCCGAGAGTGTTTGCGCGCACTTGAGACAGATGTATCTTGAAGCACTCATTACTTTGATATGTGCTCTTCGTAGATCAAGTGTTATGACAATTAAAGCTTTTATAAATGCTCCTAATGAACAATACTATAAGAATTGTTTCTTGAAGCGACCTGTTCGTATCAACATTTCATTGCAGTATTTATTGAATCCAAGTGTAAAGTGGAGTCCTGTTTTTACACTCCTTTTTTCAATTGGTCCATTGTGTAATATTTGTATAATATCGTTATGCGATGGCAGCTTGTGGATGGTTGTCGTTTTAGAGGCAGGCTAAAAAGGGTGGCGTAAAGATTTGGATCAATACTCTTGAGACTGGCAAACTATGGCGACCTTAGGGACGATTTGCCCAGCAGTGGGATCTTGCACTGCTTGACTTCCGACCGTATCGCAACAGTGGTAATCACAAGCGATTTTTTTTTTTTATAGTAGTATGTCATTTGGCAGCCAATCGCGGCACCGAATACTGCAGGCTGGACAGAACATTTTCGATTCGCTTTTGTGTATCCGAGTCAAAACATCCATGAATACAGTTTTAGAGTCACCCCGACTCAATACACGGTGTCTGCGTTGGTTATTCACTAGACGTAAACAAAGCTAACCTCGCGCAAAGATTCACTTAGCACCAGGCCGCAGCGAGGAGTGCACTCTTTGTCTGGGGACTGGCTCCACGCGCGGATTATGCAGGAAACATGCAACTTGATAAGTGTGACGCCATCGCGCTGACATTCAATTATGACTCCACACCTGAGCGCCGCTGCATTTGTTTTTCGCGTCTTAGGATTCCGTCCTTAAAAGGAATAATAAAGAAACGTTATGAGATAAGCAACTGGACCGTAGTCGCCCAAGATCGTGAAATGTGGAGGAGGGGTAGGGAGGCCTTTGCCCAGCAGTGGGACACGACGGGCTTTTAATAATAATAATATGAGATAATGATTAACCGAAGGACAGCCACGGTTTGGCATGAGTGAGCCGGTCCGGGCGAGTGAGTGCAGGCACCGGCGCTCCAATTACAGAGGGAAGGGGAGTTTAAAAGTTGGCAGCGTATTTGTGACTTCACTGGTGTTGCAAATTAATTGCTGCCACCCATGGGTTATCCATAATTAATAATAAATTTTCACAACATCTCATACAATAATCTGACTCGGTACTAAGTATTACAGATATTATGACTGTTATATGATATTTAGGAAACAGAAATATAATACTTCATGCAATCGATTTGGAACAGTAAAAGTGTGTGTGTGACACAAAATACGTGTTCACATGTTTCATACCTTTTATTACTAAACTCATATCACAAAGAATACTTACGGTGTATCTGTCGCAGTCATCTGGTTGAAATAGCTATTTGATTGGATGACTAGCGCGTTTATTGAATAGCGACGTTTGATTGAATGACTAGGCCCAACGTTGAATGAACAAGCCTTACTCAACGTCCAACAAATTAGCGTATTGAAACATAGCATCCATTGACATAATAAAGTACAACCACCAAATTCAACCAGCAAAAGGCAATCAGAACGCCGACACAATATTATGTTGTTTTCAGGAATAACTAATCAAAGTATACAGAACCATCATCTCGCAAAGCCAGCTCGCTCTTGTCTGATTTTTTTCTGAGTCGCAATCCAAAGCCCCGACGCTTAAAAGACAATTTGCCAGGGGTTTTAAAAAGAAAAACATTGTTTTTATCGCGTTGTTGGTCTGTAGGTTTCAATATTGGTAAAGTGTTAATATTTGTTTGGCTTAGCGGCGTAAAAAAGGAGTGTGGTTTCTTACTAATATTTTTATATTTAATACATAAGTTTTTAGGGATGAGTGTAAGCATGAATAAGCAAATATTCAAAATAAATTATTGACAAAATTTATCGTTTTCTACAGCTTAAAACTTATCTTTCAAAGAGATCACGCGCGCTTTCAGATGTGTCTCTAGAGATCTTCTACTAAAGTTATTCAAACATCTACAACATCAAACAAATACCTAGTTTAAATACCATAACCTTCAACTAGAAAAACATGGCCGTATTTTCAAGTGGCTTCACTAAACACTGAGAGCGAGCGACAGTCGCAGGTCTAATATTTGGATTGTATTAGATAAGTTCTGCCGCGAAGGCAATTACGGGACTGTCATAACAATTTAGATTAAATTCGGGACTATCATCCAGCGGGACTCGAATTATCCCCGTATCGAGCCGCTTCTGTGCGATACACCCGCTTATATTTTAAGAACATCTTTTTGGAGCTTACACAGAATCTAGATTAAGAGACAGTTTTATAATGTGTTTCATTGAATGTAATAAGGTCTTCACTAGACCGCTTTGCTTTGATGATTAAAGGACTTTTTCAAGGAAAAGAAAAATGGGCTGTTTCATAATAAATGGGATAAAAAGTATCAGCTGTTATCCAGGATTAGGTACTCTAAATGAACATTATGTTTCGGCTATATTTTTCGGTCATTAGGTTTTTTTACTGTATCACCATTTTACATGCATGTGATAAGATATACCTTTCACTTTGATATACCCACACGTTAATTCACCCCAGACCCTATGGTTATTCGAGATATATCTACCACTAATAGACCTTTATTCATATTATGTACCACTAGTGTCAACGTTGTTTTCTTTAACTAGTGAACCTAGTGGTAGTATTAAAGATTTGAAAAAAATATAATTGGGTGCTAAAAGTCACAATGTCGATGACAAATACGATAACGCGACTCGCAACTAGTTGACTAGTGTTCACTGTCTGACGCATTTATTAACGCAATTAATCGAAATTAGCGGCGAGCCGATCAGCGCCGGGCTTGCTTGGCTTTATTGTGCCTGTAATGGACTGAATAATACCGAAATTAGCATATTGATGCTTATCGCCTAACAATAGGCCTTCCGAGCAGGAACGACATGGAATCTTGACATATCAATATTCGTGTCCTGCGAACAATTGTCGGGAAATTAATATTCATGTGTACATTGATAGTATGAAAGCGTTAAACGGTTCTGTTGTTTTAGGTTTAAGATAAATCCTGTTGGGAACATTATTGTGTTCCGATAAATAGCTCAACTCTATCCTTTTAATCTGGGCGTCAATATTATTGGCTCGATTGTTATATAAAACGCTTCAAATGAAACTGTTTTTTTCGTTCAGGCATGTGTTTTTAAGTTTCACTCTCTTTATTAACTGATCAACCCTTTGCACGTAGGTTCCTAATGTTATTTCAATACCGAACAAAATTTAACTATTTTTGGCAGGTATAAATTGGTAGACTGAAGGAGATTTCTCACAGACTTTTACAATGTAAATAACGCGCAAAACCTCATCTCAACCTTAATTTGAAAAGTCCAGTATTGTCACCGCAAGACCTGCCCACAAATTAGACTCATTCTTCCCATTTCAAATTAAAAACAAGATCGTATTTCAGACGATTTTTGTAAGAAAATCCCAATGGAGTAACACTGTTGCAGAGCAGACCAATGCTCACATTAAAAGCGCAAGTCTGACATCAAGACTGACTGAATCCAGTCTTGTTTTCGCACTTGAACAGCCCTAAACCCAGGGTCCGCCGAGGGCATTAATTTAATAATCGGCATTACCCCGGATCCTGTTATGCTCGGAGCAATAAAATATGATTTTGCATTAGACTCGCCGGCAGCTGCCCGGGAATAAGTCATCGCGGCGCGTCCCGAATAATTGTCCAGATTATAATATATTATATAAATTTGTGAGGAATTTACGGCGGGCCGCGCGCGATTTATGCGATGTCTTAGGGCGGGGACTCACGGCGCGGCTGCCGGGTGGACGCGGCTGGAGGCACACGAGTTTACATCATCTTTAGTATGTTTGAAGTCGTAAATCTATTAACGACAAGGTTTAACCCAAGGTTTAGCACCATCAAAATATAAGGATTATGGAATAAACTGCATTTGTCTGATATCGTTGAGGTTGTCCAACAAAGTTTTCAGAAATATGTAAAGAGGACATCCATTGAAAAACACTGAATTTAGAAGTAGGGTACAGTAATTAGGCTAGGAGCGTACTTCTTTCTAAAAAGCTGACCGTACTTCTGTGACTTTTCCCTTTCGCAGATTTTCAAGGGAGGTAGTGGTCTATTACCATCAGGAATCACTTACTCATTCATTGTTAGCACAAAAGACAGTTTTTTTATGAGACAGGAAAACATACGAGCAAGTATTCATCTGAAGGTTAGTGATCACCGCCGCCCACAGACATCAGCTCCAGCAGCCGCAGCGGCCGCGCGCTGTGAACCCGCCCCGCGTGTGTACCAGTGCGGCGGGCCGCGCGCGATTTATGCTCCGTCTTATTATTTTGACAGCTCATTCGTGGGTAGTTGATGGCGGCTCGTGTGCGCCCCCTACACCCTCTAATTGATGAGCCTAATTTGAAATTTGCTAAGCAACAATAGGCTCGCGCGGGAAGTATGACAATAGATACTGTCGTAATAAGGAAACTTTTAAATGGACGTCGTTACTTATAATTACGGCCGTGTTATGGGGCTTACGAAATTAAACGTGCGCTTATGATTACGAGTATGATATGAGTGTTCTGATTCGTTTTGTTTTTCTGTTTACCAATATTACTCAGAAGGAATTTGTTTTGTTACTGGTCTAACTTAATTGTGTTTGAAATAGAACGTCCTTTTTACACGCACCGTAATTCATTTCAAATCAGTTGTTTTTATTATAGCAGTAGCTAATTGGCTCTAATACCGAATTCTAATAGAAATTTACTGAGCCATAGAGACAGAAGAGCAACAGATTTGTTAAGACAATTTGAGAGCCTGTAACCCCATTTTTGTTCCCGCTTCAGTATTATCCCTGTCATTATAATATTTGATACGCTTGGATCGTGATCTAAGATTTGGCAACACCTATAATTTTGCACTAAGTATACTAAGATATAAAGAATGATAATAGCGACATTACAAACCAGATGCCTCTATTTTTGTTAGTATTATTACCTATTTGATCTGATTCTTAACACATCAGTTAAGATGAAATGTTTAAAACTTAACAATCACAAAGCGATTTTAAGATCTTCAGGTAGGTACTAATGTGCGAACATTTGTAACGGTCAAAAACCTGTGTGTTACATAGTCAACGAACAACAAACATAAGAATAGTTTTTAACGGGGTTAAGACCATGCCATCACATTGTAACTCATGAAATTACGAGTTACACTATGACAATGGAGCTTGCAACCGCGGCAAAATATCGGAAACCTCAAAAATAAGGCACATAGTTATAGCGATCCCGTTACAAACTATTCTAAAACTTGTTCAGTGCCAGGACGGCGCGTCTCACAGCGAGAGAGTTAGTATTCTTCTCTCGCATCATTCGCGTTCCCGGGCGGGTGTCGTCAATCAAGGGAAATATTAAATTCGGCGATGGAGTGCGCCGTGACCCGCCTGCCGAGCGCTTGACGCCGAGCGTGATGATGATTAGACGGACAAAAAACTTCATTATCTATTCATATCTTCATTTTTTGGGGCACGTTTTGTAACTTGGAAATAATTGGCTGAGAGGTTATAAATTAAAGCAATAAAGAGAAGGAACACATTGGGCCCTAGAGGGGAATTACCTTAAATCCATTCAACCTTAGTTATTATTAGGTATATAGCCATCTTTCATGTAAGTTATTAAAATACCTAGTATTGAACATACAATTCCTTAAGGTTTTGTAGATATCATGCACCATAAACGAGTGAATCGAATATACCAAACGCTACTGCAATTTAGTTTGCATCCAGCGCCATCTATTGGTAGAATTTGGGACTGAAATACTATTCTTAATATGCAAATTTTTGTGTTGTATAACTGTTAAACGTGTGCAACATTAGAGTATATATCAAAAAAAACTTTTGAATGCGAATTTCATCCAAAACTAGTAATGTTGCAAGTTCATTAAAATCACGAAATTATCTTAACGTCATTTCCTCGACTGTACATCGAGTGAAAGATGTCTGAAAGTGAAAAGTTTTGCAAAGTCGTCATGAGGCCATCTACCGGACTTCAACTCAAACACTTTTGCACAGATTTTCATCCTCGGCCTATCGTTTTACAGTGTTTGTTTTTCCTAAAACGTTGTTTGCATTTATTAAATCGGCGAATAAAGTGCTGCAGTTTGTAGCTTGTTTTGTTTTGTTTGAAAAAAGCTGGACGAATGTTTTGTTGGTATGTTTGTGTTTTCGTTTTTATTACCAGTGTTTTTGCGACTACACACTATTCAATTTATCGAAAAACTTATTTTAGTGATTGATATTGATAAAGTCAGAGAGAAAAACTGTAAATTTTGGAACTTTATCTATTTGTGTAGCAATGATGCTGTTTTTTCCTAAATAAAAAAAAATCACGAGATGTACTTTTATTCATGTAGTCACACTGCTAAACGCTAAGCAAAACGCCGTCAATTAAAAAAGGAACTGTTCATTCTGATTTGAACAAAGTCTAAACATATTTTATTAGGTAGCAATATGCAAAGCGCTCATGGGCGCCGCCGCAGCGAGGTCTTGCGGGCGCCGCAAGCCGCGGCTGTAAGATGTCACGGCAAACATATTGCGCAGCACTCGACACTCGCAGTAATAATTTATTGCTTTCTCTCGATTTAGGTTCGTACCCTACTATGCAGTCCTCCCAGCCGATTTTCCGCTACGACGCACAAATTTAACGAATTGCTAACAAGACTTTAACACGCAGATGCTGCCCGTCAATTAAATTCGGCATAAAATGAAATTCCTGATACACGGTTGTAGATTAAAAACATTTATAAAGTAAATTTAGTCATTAATAAACATGAATAAGATTGTTTTTATACTAAAATAAATGTAAGTAAACGTATTATTATAGTTATTATATCAACAATGGATGACATAACGTAGTGTTTTTTTTTTCATACTAGACATAAATTACTCGTATCAAAGAGATCCTTAGTAGTGAGGAACATGATGCAAGAATGAGAGGAGTTACCCTCTTTATCTTTGTCAAATAATCCCGCAATGTTTTAATTACATTTCTTGAAGAATCAGCTAATACTGTGCAATATTATTGAACGTGTGAAAAGCACATAAGAATTTATTGCTGGGTTTTTTTGTGGCATGCATTTGCCGAACTTGCGATCTAAAGCGGTTTCTAATTTACGATTTTAAAACTTCGCGTCGAACTGGTAGAAAATACGAAACATCAAGCAATAAATACTAAAATGTACTTGTTGAATACGCGTTTGGTCCCGCTTATATCAATTATTGCGATGTAAAATACAGACGCATTAAAAACCCAACCGCCGGCCACTGCATCACAGGGGCTGCAGCATCATTGTAATTATTACATCCGATGCTACATGAATTTCATCGTCATTATCTACAAGCAATAATTTTCGTTTTATCACAACATTACTCATCAGTCAGTATTGCAATAAAATCGCACCGAACACCGCTAGGCACTGCGTTTACGAGAGACCCCGAATTTTGTTTATATTTACGGCATTGGAATGTAACTCGCTTTAATAGCCAGCCATTGCGATATAATAACGGAAATTGCTGTATTAACCGTTCCATATTTACCGAAGATATGAAGTAAACGTGAAGTGCGACAGTCTGAAAACGTCGATGTAGAGTATTGTTTATCACAGGCAGATAAGTGTGGTTGGACCAAAATATTTTATGAGTTCATATACATATAAAGACTACTAGTAAGATTTTTGATTTTTTATTCTCTCTCTGGTCTAAACGTGTCATTCCCAGTTGCAAGCAAAGCTGTCGATTCGGAGCTCGGACGATTAGATTTTGATTCAGGATTTTGAGAATCTGGTAATTACCAGTATTATTAGTACTATGAAGCGACTGCCCTCTAACTCTCGCCACCTTTTTTAAACAGGGGAACCAGATCAAATGAGTAATAGAACTATTACACATTTCTGAACCGCCGCGCAAAGCTAACGTTGATTTGAAAAACCCAAAGGTACATGCTCGGATTAGAATCTACAATCTCCTACAACAAAGAATACCCCTTCAACTTCTCATATAAATGCTAACCTATGGTAAACATGGTACTTAAATCTCTAGATATTTCTAGGGAAAACTGAGGCAAAGCTTCAATATTCTTTCTTCATTGTTTAGGTGACAAAGCGCAGTCATCTAATAAGCAAACGGCCGGCGAGTATGACGGGCCCTCGCGACTATCACGCGGCCATTACGGGACAAAGGCGTAACGAGAGACAAGCACTGGCGCGGGCCCCGGCGCCGGCCGCGCTCGCGCCCGTCAGTCATGCTCCATGGGGTTACACTAACGAGGACTACATTGGATTATCGCTTATCAGGCGCCTATTATTTTTCACCCCTTTGTCTTAGAAATATATTTTTCTATTATGGACTTCTTTAGTGTGAGGGCAGTCTGCCAATCATCATTTTCTTGCACCGCTCCCAGTTTATCTGGAGTCGACGCAGTTTTAATCCTTTCTATTCCATTTGTTAATTCGCCAATATCAAGTAAAAATACATGATGTTTCTGTGCAACATTTTTTTATAGATTCCTTTACCAATCGTTCTGAACTAATTTTGTTCTATGACTTTTGGAATTCGACTCCCCATACAACATGAACAAGTTACGTGACCGGCTTTATATTAAAAGTTATTTTTTTGTGCCAATTTCCATAAGTTATAGAACAAATGTTGTTCAGAGTGGTTGGTAGAAGAAGCGGTTAAAGGGATGTAAATTTTTACAGATACAATCTGTATAATGGTTAAAACTATTGATATTCTATAAATGAAATGTAAGTAAATTTCCCTTTCACTACTACGTAAATTTCCAAAGACACAGTGCGAGTGCAGCCCAAACTTCCCTCTGCGACTAGTTGATTGTGTAAAACAAGCGAGTTAAGAATGGTTGCGCTTGCGGCGCCCCGCGGCGGCGGTCGCGCCGGGGGAAATCACGGCGACTGCCGCGCGAGCTGCACTGTTTACTGAATACTCACTGAAGGCATAGTCACAGATTATAATAATAGTTGGCATAGTCTAATAATGAGGAACTACTCGTATACAGTGTAGCCAAGTCACCAAATGGCGGACCGGGCCCCTTCCTCCGTCGTTGTAACCGATAGATGAGCCGCTGGGCCCCTCCGTTGTAGACGCCGTTTTTGTGGATTCGCAAAGGTCATCTCTGAAAACGGACTCTGAACAAAACTAATTGGTGACCCCTGATATAGCCGCTCCCTGGCACCTTATAGTTCATCACCATCATCATTTCAGTCAATAGATGCCCACTCCTCTAACTCGCATCCAAGGATTTTCCGGCACTTTCACCAGTTCTGGGACGTCGGTCCATCTTGTGGGGTGTCTGCCATGGTGCGATTCCCTTTACACAACCTCCACTCGATGACTTTAAGCCCCAATAGCAGATTCTCCATCCAATGGGCCGGCTCGATCAGAGTGATACCACGATCCCACAAAAAACTGGCGTCGAAGATCGTCTGCGCTTTGTTTCGCCGAATGAGTGAGTGCACCGGAGGCCCAATCCGGGAAACTTGTGACTTTACTAGTGTTCCTGCAGGTAAACAATCGCTTCCCATCAAGTGATCCATCTTGTTGTTTGCCATATCACATATAGCAGGTGAAATTATGTACCTACGTACAAAGATTTGATAATCCAGAGGAGTAAGTGTGAAGTATACACCTCGCCCGGTATGTAACCTACTCATATTATTATCCTCAGCTATCGTCGCTCAGACAAGATGTATCGGAGGTAATCTCATTCACGCTAATTAGCTCATTGTCATTGCGCGCTAATAATGGGGAGGCACTGCCGGGGCCGACCCTTGGATATAACGCGCCATTATCAGCTAACAACCATCCGTTAACTACAACAATATCAGCCGGCAACGTATCGGCGACCTCTCTGATCTTGCAGATGTTCATGGGCGGTGGTGATTACCACAACAGGTGACCCGCTTGCTCGTTTGCCGACGGAATAGGTACTGGAACTACAGTGCTTAGTTCTAGCTACAATAAGACGAGGCACAATGGATGTTTGTACGTTAATCGTCGCACCTGTACCAAAAAGGACAGGATATTACCCGCGAATTTGTCTCCCGCCAAAAAAATAACATCAATTAAATCGTATAACACTTGCGCAAAAATCCAGGCCGCCCCAAACGACCGCAGTAAATTTCGCCACTTTAATTCGCGCGTATCGCGGCGCGGCGGACGGCCGCCATTTTTCAAAAACAATCACGCACAAAACAATGACGCGTGTCGTCGCAGCCAAACAAATGGACGCCTGTAAGCGCCGGACAAAAGTAACGCAAATATTATTGGGCGCCACAATGCCGGCCAGGCGCCGCCAAACGGCAGGTGCCTGCCAAACGGCGTCAAGCGCCCTTGTGTACACAACCGGCTTTTCGCTGACAAATAGAAGCGACATCTCATCAAAATTATGTTACCCGGCCCCGTTACAAAGCCATTTTCGTGTTTCTAAAATGTAAAGGATTTCCACACGAGTATTGCACGCGGAACAAGGTAACACAGCTTTTTGTTGGCAGGTGGAGGCTACGTTTACATGATAAATATTCTACTAAATCATCGCAAAGCCATTTCGTGTTTTACAAGGTAATTTATTTTAAGGTATTGTGAGGAAGTATTTGACCGTAATCTCACGCAAAGATGAAGGAAGACACGGCTTATGGCGGTACAGTCAACGTTTGTAATTTATACCTAAACTTTTTGTTTCATATTCAGAATCAAAATGAGGCAAAAAAGAGGGCCATAAGGCCCAGTAAATAATCTTAGAATTATATGATAGTCTTAGTTTGACTATAATTTCAGTGTTTTAAACAAAATTTGTTAATATAATTACCATCAGGCTAACTTCAACTAAGAGCTGAAATCATTTTCTTGCTAAACGAAATTCAGCTATATTACCAAAACACCGTGTACTATTCACAAGATCAAGATAGAGTCTAATTAAAAGAATGCCTACTTCTATTAACAAAGCGATTTTTTCTTTAAAATTACAAAGGAATCCTACGCTTAGCAGCATCTAAATACTAATTACAGAAGGAATCCTTTCTTCGCATCTTGGGTTTGCTAACATCGACGTTATTCTCGTACAGGGGAAGGAAAATCTCATCAAAATAATGCTGGCGGCCCATTACGGAACGGTTCTCGTGTTTACGTTTCAGTTACCAAAATGTAAAACACCGATAAAACGTGCAGCGTAAGGGAAATTCCCGGCAAAAACATTGCCTCGTACGTCAGCGTGCTCACAGCGGGAAAACAGAATGGAAATGATGACGTAATAAATATGCACGCCGCATGCGTCTCACGCATCAACGTCATTCAGACAAAAACGAAACGTCAAAAGCAATCGCATTTGAAACAAGTCCGCGCGGGGACGGATAAGTGGGTCGACCTGCGAACAACAAAAACGTGGAAACAATACAGAAAAACGCGGGTGGAGGCGGGCGCGGTGACGCGCGGCGCGGTCCCAGTAACAGCGCGCGACTGATTGCCCCTGAAAGGGTGAACCGAAACAAAAAAGGAAAAAAACATAAAAAAATACTCTGTACTGTGCTGATTAAAACACGAGCGACAGTACAAAGCGATTATCGGACCGTACACGGCGTCTATTACTTTATGCCCTATTGTTTTCGCATCGCCGATGGATTAATTTGTAAACAGTAAATCTTTTGTTGACGAAATTGAATTTTGATTTTCGCTCAACGATTACGGCGCAGGTTGTTATCGTGTTCCGATACGTTACACATGTGTTTTGTTTGTTCGAGGCTCATTATCATAGAATCGATTGTTTAACAGCCGTAGATCAATGGCAATTGTTTCTTTATTTATTCACATGGACCACAAATTAACTGGTTCACACACAATGAAATTGTAATTTAACATATTTTTCATTTGTTCTTTTTACTACAGGTTTTTTTATATACTACAGGTTAGAGCTTTACTTAAAAAATGGCTGTCTTATCAGTTAAAGTAATTTCTACCAGTGGCATTTGCGCAAAGGATATTTGTTCTAAATTAGACCTCATGTTTAGTGAAGATAAGATTTAAGGTCTATGTGCGAGAAAAGCCTATTCCCTGGTCCCTGGGTAGCTAACACTAGTCCTGTTTTCTGATGGAGAACTGATCTGAAGAAAAAAACTGTTGACATTCCAGACTTCGGTACCGTATCTGGGTATACCGGAAAAATATAATATGGATTATGTACTCACATCGTGGAGCCACGACAGCTTCCTGACGGGAGGGTTCGCGCGGACGTGGCACTCGAAGTAGACGTCGTCGCCCTCCTTGATGTCGCGCGCCTCCAGCGAGCTGCCCAGCCTCAGCCAGACTACTGGCGGATCTGTGTGAACAGGATCTATGTTAGAACCACTGTACAAACAAGCTACTCTTGACTCAGATGAACGCATGGCCAATGAATGTTACGAGGAGCTAGTAAGAACAGAGCTCCACAGTCTAGCCCATCGACGTAGAGTGGCTTGCCTGTCGGTATTTTACTGGTTGTACCCTGGAGATGTCCTGTCCTGCTGAGCTACAATAATTCATTGCACTATCCAGGCAGTAAGAGCTTGCCACCAAGACAGTAAAAAATCGTGGGATCATCCTATCTTTGGTAAAGTGGTTTTCCTCCTCCTTCTTGATGCGAAATTCCAAGGATTGGAGCTGTCTCCTTGAGTCTATTTTCCCTAATGATTACAACCCATATACGAAGCTATTGATTTTTGTATAGATCCTTATTTCCAATCTGAAAAGACTTTAAAATCCTTCAAAAAGAGACACACTTGGGACTCCTCTGGTGTTGCTGAATGGACACCCATGGGCGGCAGCAATCGCTTACCATCAAGTGATCATCATCTGCCCACTATTTCACAAACAATTCATCCAGCATGCTCACAGTAAGACTGTGTGAATCACAAACTACTCACAAACAACGCTAATAGTCCAGGAGGTCTCCAGCGAGAGGGAGGTGACGTTGGGGTTGTCGGCGCGGCAGGTGATGGGCTTGCCGTCGTCGTCCAGCGTCGGCACGAAGCTCAGCACGCTCACCGTGAGGTTGTTGCGGTGCTCCTCCTGAAGACAATAAACAACAACTGTTAGCTTGAACAAAATGTCCCATAACCGGCCATCATATTGTTCAATATATTAAATAATCCTATACATTTAAAACAATAGTTTTCCTCACTTCTTCAACAACACTTCCAAAGTAGATAGATCCTGAAGTAGAAAATTCTAAACGTAGCTCGGTCTCCGCTTTGGACGCAACTGGGGATAGCAGGATAAGATGTGAAAGGTCTTTCTTTCGTGATTTCAGTGTTGGTCCCATAATAGATATTCAGTTTCATAGGATTCCATAAGCTATCATCACCTGAGAGCTTTTGCACTATTTCGATAACTAGTTGTATGTACAACATGCGTATTGTATCTGACCTACATCCAATCGAACCCTCCTAAAGTTCCAGTTTTAAACCGGATCCTAAAAATTACGATCTAAAGCTGGGATTGAAAAACGAAATCCTATCACGATTTCATTTTTTGCCCAGCGCATGTCGACGAACAGAACAACCGGATAACGAACGCGATGTAATCGGGACATTATTGATATTAGCGGGCAAATCCGGCTGCTCCACGAGTGGTACGGAAATTTCTCCGGCAAAGGATTCATTAGATTAGTTAAATAAGAACACAAGAAAAGTATAGCTAAATCAATAAAAACCAGCAGTGCAAGTTTAGCAAGGGTCCCAAAGGGTACGTAAGTATTTTACGGTTAAAATATTTAAGGAATCAATTCGCGTGGTTTTATATTATTTTTCTGTGAAATTGTGAAAAAATAATATTATGTTAATCTCATTTGAATTTGTAAGCTACAATTTGAAATTTTGAACCTGTATAAAAATTAATTGTACATGTCACTTGCTAAAAGTTCTAGGTCAACGGAAAATACCTTATTGGTTGTGATGTCGTGTGTGTAAGTAATTAAATGTTTCTTTATTTTTCCTACGTAGTTATCAGATTTAGTCCATAGAAAACTGATATCGGGTTTCTTAACGAGAATCAAAAGGTTACTACGCACTGAGTAATTAAGTATCAAATAAAACATGAGCGTCCTTTGTCTCTCGCTTGAGGTCTAAGTCTGATTGGCTACAATCCCCTGTAATTGGTTCCTTGGAACTTGCTTGTACAAGCACATTTGTACAGTCCATTATTATTAATGACTATCGAATTCTCATTTTGGTTTCATTAAGGCTGCTGTTCAACCCTATGGTTTTGTCCGAATGTTAACAGGGTGAATGAACACCTTACAAGTAATTCAAATGATAAGCCTGAAGTGTTAAATCATTTTCAAGTTACGCGAAAATATTATCAAATATTTATTGAACAAATCAAGGACACAGACATTATTTTATTTGATAGGTGGCAAATGGATCAATTGTCAATATCTATTACTGTAGTAAGAAGTTGTTTCATATGGATTAAGTAAATCAAATACCGTCTAACCCAAAGTCTTACTTCATTGTGATTTGTGCCAACGCACCAAACTTCCCCTTCTCCATTGATCTTCACTACCGCTCTGCTGTAATTGTATTAAGCTTCGGCTGCGAGGGCGCAATGAGCGTCCATTGATTGTCACTATTAATCACCGCGGTGCGCCGGGGCGGCGGCAGGTGGCGCTGTTTGCGCCGTGCGTCATATCGCCGCGCGTTTGATCCCGTTCAAAGCAAAGGGATTCGGATTGGATGTAGGATTAGGACGCTCGATTTGTTTGCCGTTGGTAATTTATCTTTGTGGGTGTCTTCAGCGTAAATTAGGAGTCGGAATACGAGGTGGGTTTTATTTGTGTTTTCTTTTATTTGACAGGTGGCAGACGAGAAGTCAGGTCACGGTATGCTATTGCCCATGTACACTCGCAATGGGGCAGTGCCAATCATTTAAGTCCCTATGGATTAGGCCAAGCCATATTTCGCACCGTTTTTGTAAGGCCACTGGTGGTGTAACTCCTGTCAAGCCAGCCCATTTTTTGGTATGTATGTATGTGATTTATGCATCTATTTACGCATGTAAGTAGTGTGGTACTTTATACATTGTGAGTGTTTTGACAAGTACATATGGGTCTTATCTTGACAATGATAGAGAGGTGTATGAGAAGAGCTTAGAAGATAATAGAACTTTAACAGAAATAAACCAATATTCCTATAGTAGGTTAGGCAGCCAATAGTAAAAACCCATAACAGCTCCCAACCAAAGCAATGCTTGAAAGATAATTACTTAACGCCGACCTCCTTACTCCTCGAAGCAGCACAAATCTCAAAACGAAATCCACGCGGCAGCATATTAGAAGTGCTGCATAAATTTGGGCGGCAGTCTTAATCACGGCTGAGTCGGCGCTGCAGCTCATAACAGCTGGCGCGGCGCCAGCGCCGGCTGCCAGCGCCGCCACGCACGACGCCCAGGCACACGGATTTTTAGGCGTTTGCCTTAGCACAAGCAAGCGACCATACAAACGCAATTTATCCAATAGTTTGAATACATCCAATGTGCCGGTGGGCGGTTTGAATGTATTTTATTTTTTATTTTCCATATTAAGGAAAACAAACAGCTCATAATAATACAATATTAGATAAAAATGCAACTTACTCTACTCACTAGCTTAATTAGTTTCCACTATTAGTTTAAACATTGTTAGGTTTGCCGTATACTTTAACAACTTTCTAAAAGACTAGTTAAATATGCAAATAAATAAAATTTAATGTTATAATATTATATTGACCTGAATCTCTATTATTATGTAGCTCAATCACTCGTATGTTACGGATATCAAACGATAGAGGAATCACAAATAGAATCTTAACAAACAAGTGTTCATCACACAATATTTGATCATGTCAGCTCAGAGATGTCCACAGCTGGACATAGGCCTCTTAGGTGGTTCTCTGCACATATCGGTCCCGTGCTTTATAATTATGATGTTAACATACTTATATTATATCATTTTCCAATCTCTTTAAAATATATTTTCTTTCCTATTAAGACTAATCTACTTACAATAATAGATTTTCAATAAAATTAATATGCATTAAGGAGTTGACCTAAATATTTGTTCCATTTTCTACATCCCATGAATTAGCGCTATGTGCAAATGTCAGAACTTGCTGGTCAGTACATTACATGGCCCATGTTTGCAGGGTTTTCCTTTTCCCCGCACACGACTCCCTCACAATCTCGACACATACACAACAGCGTTCATAAGGGGCAGGAATACGGAATGATTCGCGGCATTATAGCGGCCATCGAGGCGCGTACGTGACGATCGCGCCGCGGCAAGCGATTTATTGCGCACACGTGATCGCGCCGGCGCGATGCCCACTGAGCGATTTCACTGACCGGGCATAGACAGGACCAACAGATACAGAAGCCAACCTCATGTATGAACATGACTTTTCATACCTGCGCTCGACATATCCCGAAAATTTTCAAAGATGGACTAAAGCTGAACAAAATAAGCTTTACCCTAGTTTGAGCTCAAGTGCAAGAGCATTGACAATAAAGGAAATATCAGGGTACACATTCCAATTCTTTGATCTGTTATTAGGATGAAACTGGAAGAATGGTAATTTGAACTTAAGAAACCAAATCAAGAGGACTATGTCCGGCCGTGGTATATGGCCGCGTCTCTTGCCAAATTCGTTATTGACAGGATTCTAAAGCTGGTACTGATGCCAATAGAACTCCTGATAGAGGCAAATCGAGTGAAAATTAATGGAAATGAAATACGCTTTACTAATGTTTACCAAATTCACGAAAGAGCCGTCGATCATCAACGTGTGTCAAGTCACTCGTTCTCGTAACTGATCATAACCGTTTCAAGTTGACGAGCCCATGAGCAATGTCTTCAAGTATGTGTACATCGCTCAAGCGCTCTTTGTATGTAGATAGATTTCTGTACCTTTCTGTTTTATGACGGGACGATCCGATACTTCCGAACGGAATGCGAGCTGAAGCTGTCGGTGCATTGCATTTATGGGATTATTTTGATTCAAGCTCAGCGCAAATGGCAAACTTCAAATATCGTGCAAAATACGTACCAATACATATATATTTAGATACGAGTATCGGGAATGGTAATCGCAGATTGTTCAAAAAAGAGTTTGCGCGACATTTTGTATTTCTAATAAGGCAATAGACTATTCTATACAGGCTTGTGTGTAATGTTGGTACTAAGTTACTCTCTTTTTTTGGAACCTTCAGATCGCAAAAGAGTTCACAGCCCATATTTATTTTCATAAGACAGGTTACAAGATTCCTTTTAGCCAAATCTTTCTACAGAATATTCAGGAGAATCCGTGCACAAGGCGAGCTTAACCTGCGAAGCGACCTGTACTATAACTCGGGCAGTTTACGGCGCCGCCGCGCTGCGTCACGCGTGGCGCTAAAGTCGATTTTACATAACGACATTGTTACTATGATAAAATTTATTTGCGACCCTGGTTTTTTTTTCGATTAGATACTTGGCCGCATCCTGATAATAAGTGATGACATCATCAGTGGGTGGAACATATGTGTCTTTCTTCTGGAAAACATAACGTGCTGCCAGCCTTCAAACTCAAATGCACATATTGAAGCGCATTAGTATTTGCGACATTAGTTTCTCCACGATCGGTTTGGTTAAAGATAATGATTATGGTTAGCGATTATGACTTGATAACCACAACTGTTGGAATTTTTGCATTTGTGTTAAGTTAAAACATTAATTTTGTGCCACTCACATCGTACCTATTGTAAATTCGGCTTAAGTCCTCGGGCGCGGGTTGCGTCACGAACGTGCCATTATCTTTCTGCTTAGAAAACGGAGTTTGCATAGAAGAAGGGGTTTTAATTTTTTGAAAAGTTATAATAAGCTTCTTTTGCTGAGTAAGTACTGCTTATTACAAATGATGGAGGCTTTCGTTTAGGTTTTATTTCGTTTCTCATTGTGTAGAATTCTTAGGTCGCGAATTTGTAGCTTGTTTGTACATCTGTTTAAAGACATTTTTAATTTGATATTGTTATCGAAAGATTAAATCACAAATAAATTGTGTAAAGAATTACTTTAGTATCTCAAAAACTGTCTTGAGACATCACGATTTGAAAAGCTTATTTATAAACTTAACTAGCACTGTTTGATTATGAGGCTTGACGTCTTCGCTCAGTATATCAGTATGTATAATGTAGCATTTAGGAAAGTAATAAAGTATGTACATACTAAATATGAAAGTAACTTCATATGTTATGGGTGTTTAGTTACTAACATAAAGGTACCACAACAATAACAACACACATAGGTAATTCAACATATTTCAACGAACTAGCAACGACTGCAAATAAGATTTTCTTATTTCCGTTGACAGGGTTTTTCCGAAAGGTTACTAATGTAGTATGCAGCTATAAATTAAATTGAAAGCGGAGAAGAGTAAAGAGGGCCATTAACGAGTATCTCCGTTTAATTAGCTTCGCTTCCGCGCGGCAATTGCGTTTGGATCGTCCGCGTCGTCCGGCCGGGTCGCGACCGGCGGCGTCCGGCGCTGTCGTCCGCGGCGACGTCCGGCTTTGTTGTCCACCTTGGCAAATGAGTGATTTGAACTGCGGATGCATTTTGAAACGCATGAATTATTATGAGAAAAATTAAGGAACAGATAGAATATTTTGTATTTTTCGAACGTAGCTCGGGTTTGTGATCAGTTGATCACCAATTCGCATTAGGTATCGGTAGATGCGATGGCTTGTTGTCTATGATGGAGGCCTTTGCCCTGCGCTGGAACAGTATACCTATATACAGAGTTCATGTCTTATCTTTTTCAGTGGGACAAAGGTGGACTAGCAATCCATGCGGCAAGATATCATCATTTACCATCAAGTGAGATTGCGGCCAAGTGTCTGGGTATTTAAAAAAAGCCCGTTTTGAATCCTACTGACCCGCTAGCGCTGTTAATCTATCCGTTTTCCGTCACTCTGCTTTTACCCACTAATCCCAGCACACATTATTTAATTCAAAATGTAACGGACTAAAACAAAATAGATTAAAGAGTTTTACCCGGATCCGCAGCAGCGAATAATCCGGCATTTGTGTCATGGCGCCGTATTTTATTTACATTTAGTAAATCAGCCGTTGTCGAGCGCGTATCAATCGGTTCATTGGCAAATATGCCTGATTTATGGCTTCAAAACGCCCATTTGTTCCGCACAACACTGACGGATAACTTCATATGAGCGCTTTATTGAAATAACATTTGTGTTTATTAGCCAATGACGGGGTATTCAAATTATTTTAGTAGCAGGACATAAAACACTGCCTTTACAAGCCTGACTTTTGGGTCTATGGCAACTGTTTCTTTCCAACGATATCTTGGAAATATCACCGAGCGGTTCCCGGAAGGTTGTCTTAGATATATTATGCTTTTGTTGGCATCACGATCATGTTACGTACATGTGATTCTGGATTTGGGAAGTCTAGTAATTATACGACGCGACTGCTGTCTAACCTTTGCAACCCCGTTACAGGGGGGCAGACAAACTGAATCACAGTTACACGTTTCAGTAACTATTCGAAAAAATAGGTTAGGTACATTACGATGTTTTCCCTCAGTGCCGAGCAAATATGTAGTTTGGAAAAATCTATAGCTATAGCTAATTCGAGCATACTAATTATAAACTACGACCCCCCGATTCGACAGCGCATTCTTATGCTATGAGATACCGTCGCTCTTCAAAGGTCAGCAGAGCAGACGAACCAATTAAAATGTTCAGTTTTCACTGAACGTTTCAGTCTGAAGGAATCATCAAACTCTACACTCTCCTTAAACCCACATAACCAGTTAATGACCGGTCAGAGCTCATGATTTACTGGCCGTTCTCAGTTTTTACGCGAAAGCGCATAAATTACGCCTCCTTCTCTAATTAAGCACCCATCTCGCTCTTTACGAGCGTTTAAAATGACAACTGCTCTTCCAGTTTTAGAGGTCGCTAGGCGGAATGAAAAACTTTCTCCGAACCCACTTTAATTGACAAGTAAATTACTGGACACTTTACTCAGAGGTGGGGCCGGTTACAATCGATGTGCATAGGCGGCGGTGAACACTCACCATCATGTGATCCGCTTGCTCGTTTGACCCCTTTTCTCGTTTAAGCATCTCATTTAATCCCGCACTCCGTCTTGTAAGTTTATTATAACAGGTTTAATATTACATCTAATTTAGAACAGTACATAAAATAGGCTACCTAGTTTTGTAGAAAACGACGTAATGAAATACCTAGATATTATTTTACGGCACCTACAAAATTCCAAGGTACGGGTCTGCCTCGTTCACTCAAGTCTCTCGTTCGTTAAACGCCAGTTTCGCCTAACTAAGCCATAACTTCTGCCGCAGTCAGCTATAGAAGAAGTCGGGGCGACACGAATGCTTAAAAAGTGCATATTTTTATTTCGCCATTATTCGGTTTAGTGCTTGTATTTTTTATGAGTGCATAAAATTCACGTCGTATTTCCTTATGAATGTGAGAGTTGACTCCTATAAATGTTTAATTGTTTAACTTTTTACACGTTGACCTGCCTGAATAAGGTTAAGGGATGTTGAAGTGGTTCTGCAAAGTTTTATTTAATGAACAAGAAAAAACAGTTTTATTCTTTTAAACAAAAAAAACAATGTTTCTATTCAGTAAGTAAAATGTGTTTACTTGTGGATTTTGTAATTTGATTCCAGGGCCCAATATTTTTTCCATCCTCTAAACAAGGTAAAAATAAATACCTATTTCATCTTCCATACATCCTCAAGACTTAAGCGTTACAACATTATAAGTAGTAAGATTTTTCGGCTTCATTAAACCAATGGTTAAATTCGGTACAATGGTTGCAAATTTCATAATGCGAGTAATTTGGCTAGTTACCGCACAGTTCCTTCCTCCATTGAAAACTTTCATATGTTAAATCTCGAGTTAGTTAATATGTAAAGGACTCGTTATGCCAAGTCACGTCCTGAGTGGAGGAGGAGCACGGAAGTATTTTAACGATGGAGGATGACAGAGACAAGAGATGAGAGTTTTGAACATCGGGGATATTAGACGGTTTTGTAATGTAATATTTCTATTTTATGATTTGTAACTGGTTATCCAATCTCACCTCGTCCAAAGCTGTCACTTTGGAGCCTCGGCTACGCTTAAACCATGATCCATAGTTGGAAGTCAGGTAATTACATTGAAGCGACTCCTGTCTGACCTTCGCAATCCTTTAACAGGAAAACCAGACCAACTGAGCCTTGAAGAAACTATCCGAGACGTGCAGGTTACCTCGCTTTGTTTTCCCTCACGCAGTGTTATTTTTTATGTGATAGGTGGCAGACGAGCAGACAAATAATGTTAATAGTAGACACGAACATAATATATTTGAAAAAAAAATGCAGAGGTGCATACTAGGAGTCGAATCTACGACATCCCGAATTGAAGGCGCGTTCTTATCTACTAAGTATTAGCTCACGTTTTCGCTCAATTTTACAAAAGTAATTGCTTATAGACAATTTATCAAATATTTTAGAATAGGCACTTGTTGCATTTTTTTCAATTACCTAGCTTGTAATTATAGGAATGCCGTATTTGATGTTACTTTAATACCTCGTGATTTATTTTGTAAAACGTATTAATTTAAGGCGCAGCGAGATCCCCACGCAGTATCGTAACTCAAAGAAAACTCGTAAGAAACTTCCACTCAAAGTTATTATCTTCTTAAGTCAAGTTTGTGTTTAATTAAATCAAAGCAGACACGAAATAAACTAGTTAGCTAACAAAGAAATTAATTTACTAGAAGATTTTACGTATGAACGTTCAATTGGTAAACGTTTACAAGTTGAATCCACGAGTATTTATGAATGAAATACTGTATTATTAGCCCTTCCAGTAGAACTTTCTTGTTTTACTCCTAAATATTCCCGGAGCTCCTTCAGCTAATAAAATTCCACAGAATTAAAATTGGCAGGCGCTGGACTTTTTTAGCTATTGATAACACTGCACTCAACGTACGAACCGTGGAAAGGCTGTTGTCTATATAATACTGGGTAAGTACAACGGCTTTTAAAGTCTCTCCCGGACTTATCGACATAAGAAAGCAAATAACTTTTGATAGAAGTTTATTCATAATAATGTTTCATGTCTTAACTATTCAGGAACCAATTGAGAGATAGTGCTCATTGGATAAGAACGTGCCTTCTATATGGGGGACGTAGTTATGGAGAGAGAAACATCGTGAAGAAATCCGCACGTTTCGTATAGTCTCTGAAACATGTTACCATTTATTCAATTGGTTGGGTTCCCCCGTTAAAAGGCTGTAAAGGTTAGACGGGAGTCGCTTTCTTGTTACCAGACTCCCCAAATCCTGGATCATGATCTAAGCGTACCTCAGGCTTTAAAGCGACAAATTTGGACGCAACCGGGAATTACACGCTAAGATGAGATCAATTCCGGAACCAGTTCAATTTAGTATACATTCAATTACAGAAAATCTTCCAGCCTCAGGTGCTCAAATGAAACTGCGGCCGGAACTTAGTTGAATATCAAATAAGTGGCGCAAACCAACACTTAATATCCAGGTACTGTATGAATTCGCGCTTAGCACCTAATGGTACGAGGCGAGCGCGGTTAGCAGCGCCGTCTCCTGCACAGTGCGCCCGCTTGGCAATTTGCTGGACCAAAATTCCCGAATCACGATTCATATATTTTTATGCTGTGTACGGCAATCAGTCAGTGATAACTTACAGGTACACACCGCCACGCATTTGCAGAAGTCTGATGCATAGCCGGCGTTAACTCATCATAATTCTTAGGAAACACTGCCATTTATTGCGTAATAGAACAATAATAATAACCAACTATAGTCACGCAAAATTTAGTTCAAAAACAATAAGCATATTCCCGGAAACCTTATATTAATTAAAATATAGTCAGCCTATTAAATGTGCGAAAATGATATTGTTAAACAAGTTAATCAACTGCATTTATGATACCATATAATACTAATTTGTGACAAACAATAGCGATATTTCGGTATTTATTTAATACATATTTGCGCGGTTATATTGCAATAAAGATTAATTGGTTAGATTCAACAAATACCATTATAGTCTGCATTGTTATTAGAATACGTATTTTTGTGCACGTATTCATATAAATTACGTACATATTTTAAATTATAATGCCATTGCATGTGTGACATAAAATATAAGAATTTTATAACTATACCGTTATTGTGTGTTGCGTGAGTTGTCGCGTTGTTTTAAAATTATAAGTTTAAAACCAGAGATTATAGTTATATGAAAAGATTGTAACTTCGACTTATTTTACAATCGGCTATAATTATTATCAATTATCACTTGACATTGGCAGAAATTACCCTCTAATAAAATAAGCTAGGAAACCTTAAATAGAAAAAAATATTGTAAAACCCACAGCAATATTGCTGTAATTTTTTTATTTGTATATCTACTCGTACGTTTCTTACTAAGACTTAGTAGGTAACGTGTGAACTTTTTACCTAATACCTGATACGAAAAATTAATGAGGTTTAACCAGCGCCAACCTCTGCACAGTGCTCGCTTGGCGATTTGGCTAGGTAATGGGTTGCCCGGAGGGACGTAAATTTCCATTTACTTCTACACCTATCGGTTATTACAAAACTAAGGTAAGATTATGCAAATAAACCGTTTTGCCCGTCTATCGATAAATAAAAACAGTCTCTATTATTATTATTTGAGAAAGCAATATTTTGTAAATAGTTACACTATGTGCATACGCATGCTAACCATTGCTTAAAGACACGGCTAAAAAAAATCATTAATGTCTTATATCGGATTCCTGGACATATTTTGAGTCGCTTATCCATCGGAGTAAGTATAATAACGTCATAATTATTAATATTTTAAAAGACATCATCCATTGTATTTCTTATGTCATAGCGACAATGACTGGGGGTTTTTCAGGTTCCTATTTTTAATAAAATAAACAGTATTTTTTGATACGCCTACCAAATAAGGATTTTAACACTGTATTAGGACCGGCAGCATTTTTTCTTTTCATTCCATACTGTCAATATCCTATAGAATAAATCACCACCGTGCAATCACAGGTGTAACGACACAGTGGAACAAATGGGAAAAAGTCAGGACATGACGTTTGAACTGAACTCTGTAAACCTAGTTTCCGCGCGTGTTAGCTCTCAACTAATCGCATATTCGGCTGTAATCGAGTTGCCCGCGGCGGCCGGCGGCGCCACTGTGCGGTGACTGGCGCAATCAGCCCTCATTGACTGGCGAGCGGCGTAAGCGCAAACATGCCAACTTTAAGTACACAGCTGCTCTAGTTATTTCAGTGAGGGTAGTAGTGCCCTTTGCGGACTGACCATGTGAAAATTCAAAGTATTTTTGTTGTGAATGTTGTTAAGCCATAGCTTTTAAGTTACAAACTGCCCTTTTGACTTGTAATTTCGTTGGAAATTTGCTATTTCAAAAGTGATTAGATACCTACACCAAACATTTTGAAACATACTTTTGCTCGACCCGAGTTCGAACGCGAGACCCCCAGGTCATAGCTCGGAACTTAAACCACTAGACCATCGTAAACGTAGTTTGAAATATCTAAATAATTAAAAAAAAACAAGAGATTTTATTAATGTAATTCTAAACTTAACTCAGTCCGGAGCCAGAAAGTTTACGGTCTTGTACCCTCGTGCCGGCAAGATCTTGTTCGTCCTCCTTGGATACAAGGATTTGATACTACCTACTTATAAATCATACCATGAGGATAAGGACATAGAAAATGTAATTTGTCTATGCATTATCACAATCCTTAGGTAAGTAGAAGTAAAAACTTTTTTAAAGCAAAAACAAAATAAGATAATTACTTATTTAAAGGTGTTAATAGGTACAATAAAGCCGTTTTTAGATGAAATATCGTAAAAGTATGTTTATTTCCATGAAAGCCATATTAGTGATTCGGTGCCTAATCAAAAAGCCCGCGTGGGCGACTACAGGAGAGCTGTCTCTTCTGTAATAATAACTCAGTTGTGTTTCTAAAATTATTTCCGACTTTAAATAGAATAATTATTGTTAGCAAATAACTTCTACCCACGCTCAAGTGACAGTTGTGTTAACAATATTTAAGTACCTACTTTCCGCGTTTGATTTTTAACACTTTTTGAGCATATTAGCGGGATAACGAGCAGTGGTATCGGAGTTCTAGGTTTAATTATGGAGTCACGCAAATAGTTTTTTTTTAAATGAGAGGTTCGAAAGGGGCAAACAGTTGCCCATATTACTCTCCATCCCTTAAACTATCTCCACTTAAAAATCACGTTAATTCGTCGCTACGTTTTGCCGTGAAGGAAAGACAAACATACAGACAGACACATTTCCCCATTTATAATGAGTATGGATACGACCAAAAAATTGCAACTGATATAAAATACCGATCCAATTAGACGAATAGAAGTGTTAATAAAACCGAACAACAAAATGCAATGTCCAATAAACTATAACGATCAGAGTCGTCATGTCGGAGGCGGACATGGCCGCGATTAATTAACGCGCCATAATTAACAAGCGAGGCTAATTGCATTGATTGCAGCGAGTCACAATCACAGTGGAAGTAAATGCAGTGACGGAACTAAGGCTGCTCGGCGAGTTTTACGGAGGATGTTCTATGTGCGACATTTTTAGCCTACTCTTGCGTTAGGTTAGTGCGTTGCGCTGAGTTGTGTCGCGTATCACTTGTCCGGTTAAACTTTTTTGGCAACAAGTAAGTAAGCAAGCGAGCAGTTATAAAATATTTTAAACGTTGCAGCACCGTAGTAATGTGGGCTCAAACTTACGGCGAGGTTTCATTTTAGTGCGATTCACTGCGTTGCGTCGCGTTAGCGCGTTATTAATGTATGGAAAACAAAACATCGTTGACACCAGACGCAACGCACTTATGGGCCTCGCTCTTAGTTCTTACTTCCGAATACCTTGTTGCAGAATTGACGTGAATACGCGTTATTATAGTAACGGTACAGTCCGCCTGCGTACCGTAACGCCATATTGTGTATTCTTATTTATGATTTTTTATTCATGAAAACACGCGGCAGATGATAAAGTATTGGATTTTTTGAAGTAACTGTTATACTCGAAAAAACTCGTAGCAGTTGGTGTCATATTTCATTCATACATTAATGATGTTCGCATTGGGTACATTTAGGACGACTGGCACCTACGTACTGGTTTCAACTGCCAGCGGGATATTCTATGAAGATAAACCACTGGTCAGGTATCATGACGTACACTGTGCCACGACCCACCTGATTGGTCCCGCTTAAACCCACTCCGCGATAACCCAATTTGTCTCCGAATCCTCGTCGACTCGACGAGACGTAAAAGGCACAACGTTCCGTTCCACGGAATTTTATTGTCTAATTAGCCGTGTTTCATAGCGATTTATTACGTTTTAAATTATGCACGAAGGTGCTTCATTTTATCTGGCGCTCCAAATTGCGGCCGTTTTCATTAAGAGTCGCGCTCGAAAATAAATATAATTTAATTATGGCTGTCCGCCGGCGGCTGGTAAAAACTGGAGGGCCTTTATTAGTACCATGCTACCCGCTTAATGGCGGTACCTGCGAGGGACAACTATTTGATTGTTTGCAGAATCTCCGCACGGGTTATTTTGCTGGTATTTGTTTACCCGGCGGGAGGGGAGGGCTCTGCCAGCGCGGAGGCTTGGAGAATTTATCTTTTCAACCTAGTTATTTATGGTAAGGGAAAGTGGTTGCGGAATTAATGTAGATTCTTCATCATTGTGACCGTATTTAACGGATAAGGTTTCATGAGACAAAAGAAAAAAAGAAACTATTGGAATTGTCATAGACATAATATTTAGGTAGGATACGTAGCGGGAATTAAACCAAATATACTTGTGGACTCTTTGGATTCGTGGTTTGAATCCGAGCATGCACCTCTGAATTTTTATATCTGTGTGCGTATTTCTAACATTAGCTCGGCGGTGAGGGAAAACATCGTGGGGGAACCTGCATTCGTCGGATATTTTCTGAAATGGGAAACCATCATTCAGCTGGTCTGGTTCCCCTGTTAAACGCTTGCGGCCGTCGCTTCATCGAAAATACTAGATTCCTTTATTCCTGAATCGTGGTCGAAGCGTAGATACTCCGGGCTCCAAAGCATGCGACTAGGAATCACACGCACACACACACACAAGATGAATGAAAGATTGTTATAATGACAACATAATGTTACCAATATTTTAATTACCATCATATCTACTTGAGTTTAAAATGTAATTTTATTCCTATGTCAAATCTACAAAAGTTCCAATTTGTAATTTAAAAGTTTTCGGGAGTTTCTCAGCAGCACCATACAAGGCGGCAGGGGGAAGCTCGAGTTTAAAGCAGGCAAACATCGCCAGTGATTGCCGCGTGTTGACTCGCGCTAATCACACCGCTCATTATCGATTCCTTCACACTATTATATTGCCGATATCTTTCGATTTTGAACAGATGTGGCATTAGGTAATTTAATATGCCTGTTACTGTGAAGTTACAGAGCTAAAACATAAGTAATAGTAAGGACGGCCTACATGGGGCAGTGGCTAAGGTGTTCGCCCGAAGCGCGAAAGGTCCCGGATTCGACTTCCGGTGAAGTCAATTTACGAAACTACATTTTTTTAAATTTTCTTGGGTCTGGGTGTTCTGGGTTGACGCCCCCAGTTAATTATCGCCACCTTGGTACTCATAGTACACATACAGGGGTTATCCTAGTTTGAGACCAGGTTGATTGGTGTGATTGTGTGGCGCATTTATATTACACCTAGACATTAAATAAACACATATTCATGACATAAATGTTTATCCAGGGTAGGGTTAGAACATAGGTACGACCTTTGGCATTGATGACATATACCATAGGTATCTGCCATCTTGCCAGTCTATCAGCCGTTCATACTAAGCAGGAATAAATGTCTATACGGCGTACCGAACGCTCTGCACTCTTCAGCTCGTCTGTTTGCCCGTCCCATACATGTTGTTACACCGAGTTTGTTTGCGTTAATCGCGTGGAGTGACCGGCGATGGGCTGGGAGTGGCTCTCACTGCTTTGTCATCACGTTTCATTACTGTTTTCTTTGGCTGACGAGCAGACAGATCAGATGGTAAGCAATTGCCGCCGCCTATAAACACCTGCAACACCAGTGGAGTCACAAGTGCGATGCCAACCTTTTAACTTTTCCCGCTAGTTGGGGCTCCGGTAACCTCATCCGCGAAACATAGCTCAGGCGCTGCTTTTTTTAAATATATTTATTTGTTCAAACATGTGTACAAAAGGTTGTTACATACAAAATAGGTTTCAACATGCTTGATGCCGGTTTTCTGTGTCCTGTCGAGCTGGTTAATTCATG
Organism: Cnaphalocrocis medinalis; assembly: GCA_014851415.1. Classification (NCBI taxonomy): domain Eukaryota; kingdom Metazoa; phylum Arthropoda; class Insecta; order Lepidoptera; family Crambidae; genus Cnaphalocrocis; species Cnaphalocrocis medinalis. The sequence continues at coordinate 1,613,582 of CM026277.1, read as the reverse complement.
CTGAAGCGTGGTTATGCTACGGTCAAGAGATTATAGTAAATATAATAGATAATTTGTAATGTGTCTTGTTATGCCGGTGTACATACTAAAACCCCCTAACTCTTTGGCGCGTCTGTTAGCTCCTTCCACACAGGATTACACAGTTTTGTTTGCGCTAATCAAGTGTAGTGCACGGTGTCAAGCTGTGAGCGGCTTTGGCTTTGTTAGCTAGATTACCTTAAAAATGCAGCCAGGAGCGCTGAAGATGAAAAAAATAATAAAACAATTATATACTGTATGCTATTAATAGCTAACACTACTGGGTGTCACGTGCCTCTAGGGTCTGCTGTCGATTGTCGATTGATGTATTTATCCATTCTACCATCATTACTTATGCATTCTACCCGATGGTAAATGAGCTCGGTCGACGATCGATCTTGGACCTGGTAACACCCTTAGAAAATAATATGCTCTTCTCTCGGAAGTTCGCCTATTATAAAATAGGCTGAAGTGTTAATAGCAGGTTCAGCACGCGCCAAATAAGAGTTGTCGCGAGTTTGATGTAATCCACTCAGCTGACGTTGATCCCCTCTCACACAGGCTTCGTCTCGCGGGCCACGTCTTTCCTTGCCGGGATTAAGTTTCGACTAGACTAGTTCAGGCTTCATCTTAACGTGTCGGTCGAAGGCAATTATGATTTTACTATCGTTGTAACTTAGCAGATATTCTTGACGGTTAGTTTAAGAGGAATAGTGTCAAAAAAAGCATACATGCTTATGAATATCTGTGAGATCAGAGAAGTGCTAGTACTAGTAGCTAGTATGTTGAAAGTCTGTGAGGCTTGAAGTGACAGTATTGCTCAAATTCCCCCTATCGTTACTATTGGACGTTAAACTACCGATTGTATTGGCGTTAATATCTACTATACTATTTACACGTATAGCATATCAATAGTCTATCAATAGCATAATAATAGTCTATTGATAGTCTATTACTATTGAAGTCAACGTCATCGACTGATGATGTTGACTTAACTAATTTTTAACATTTCAAGCATGAACTATGAATCAATCAAAATCATGATTCATTAGCCTAACGCAATCCACCGCTGAACGTAGGCTTCTCCAAATAGTCGCCCCTTTGATCGATCTCCACACTTGCAAACAGTTCCTGACAGCCATCTTGCGCAAGTCGTCCCTTCTCTTGGCCTGAAGGAGTAACCGATTATGATTCCAGGAATGGAGACCACACATCGAAACGTGGCCGTATCTCAATAGGCCAGCCCACATCCACTTTAGCTTGCTAATGCGGTGAGTGGTTTGGTTGACCATTGGTTCTCTGCCATATGTATACCAATGATTAGAAACTCATTTTCAGCTTGAAACTAATAATTAAAAGGAAGGTTCACTTGGCTATCACTAAATTCAAAAATCAAAGACTAACTTTCTTTTAAGCAAATTTAAATAACCTTTTGTGAGAAAGAGCCTTTAAAAGACTCACAATGTTCCAAAGAAATTGAATAGTGTCAGAGCCAGCGGAATATTCCAGTTACGAAGCACTTAATAAATTCGAATGTTCAGTTTCTTTTTTCCCGTCCCCCGCTGTTTAGTTTCAGTGACTGATTCAGCTGGTTCTTTTCTAAGCTAACCTAATTTTTCATTCCCGCTTTCCTTGGAAATTTATACTCAAAGCTGTCTTTGGAAGCCAAATGAACATAGACTGCTATTTAGTTACTCGAGCGTAAATTGAATTCGATTTTAATTTGAACGTCGAATACCGTCCGGCGAGTGGCACACATAGACGCCTATATGATTGGAATACCAGGAATTTATACTAAGGGAAAATATATTTTCGAATATGAATATTGAATACAGGTTTTCGTGGTAAATTACCTAGTTATGAAGGTCGTTTTGTATCGCAGAATGGTGCGGTTGCGGCGTCAAGTAGACTGAAGAACGATAAATGGAGTTTAATTATACCAATTTTTCGCAAGTAGGCGATCAGCTTTTTGCGTCAGTTAGTCGTCAATCCAAATTTGTTACTGAGACGACGTGGCACGAAATTATCTGTGAGTGTTTGATCGTCATTTAAAAATCAAATCGAACGACCGGTCAAATCTGAAGAGCCGGAGCGGTCCTAGAGAGTGGGAAAATTTAGTCAATGTAAAACCATTTCAGCGACACAGTTTCAGGTCTAGACTGACGTGTAAAGCTGATCGTGAATGCCCACCCTAAGTCTTATGAAATACGTACAGCCACTCATCAAAATATACAAAACTGTCAAATTTCTTCAATCGATTCTCATCTTACTGTCATGCACATTAGGTTGAATATCAATTGAGAAAATTTTACAGGTTGTGGTTACCTGATGTGTGGCTGACTGTATAATGCCCGGCCACAATGTATGACCTTGAGTTCGCAGAATACAGTTTTAATATAATGTGACCTATTTTACAAGTACGCAAACATCCCCACTACGCCGACCGCTAAAGTTACGTGCTGGGGCTTGTATTAGGATTCTTTTACTATGGCATGACTATCATTACCCTCATCGCTGGCTGAAGGCGGCGAAGCATCCCGGAGGCCGCACGCCTAATTTGCCGAGCGCGCGGAGAGCCCTTAGCTCTAGACTCGTTATGCACGTTACGTCGCCTTACTTCTGCTTACCGTCAAATTAGCTCGAGAATTTCACTCGTCTTGCTGGGAATATTCGAGACGGTTCCGTCTTACATGTCCGGTAAACTAGTGCGAATTTAGACGGGTTTTGTGGTACCACTGAGGTGGTAAATAAGTTGGCGAGCATCTATTGACACTTTTGGACCGATTGGCTTACTATGGATCGTATTTGTAATTTCGCCTGATAAAGCATAATTGAAACCTTGAGCCGTGTAACTCAAAAACTCTTGCAAACGCGTTGGCGTCCATTAAAATCCTATCTTGTTATCTCTTACTTACATCGCAAACGGATCTTATTATAAATTTCCTCATACAACATCTACTTACCTAACTTTTAAAATTGAATGGTGCCTTAGACATTTTCGTGAATTTGAACTGCCATTAAGCATATTAGGTGCAACATAAAATTTTAATATAGCCAGAAGGGAAGTAGCCACGCGTACTAGTTGCGTCCCGCTGCTTGCTCCGCAACGCAATAATTTCTTGCGTCGCAAACATTGCAAAATTGCCTCCAATCTCGCCTTCCCGTTATTGGCAACCTTAGCGTACGTAGACAACTGGAAGTAAATATAAATTCGCTAATCAATCCGGGTTTTCACCTGGGTATATTCTACACAAAATATATTTTACTTACCAATGGTTTGATAGGCGGACAAAATTTAAACGTGTAGGTATGTGGATACAAATATGTGCAAGTAGGGTCAAGTGTAAAAGTCGATTTCTGATATATATCCATCGCGTTGAATAATGAGTAATAAATTAATGCAACTTACACATATCGATAATTTGTAACCTTTTTACTTCAATTTATTAGCATACTATCTAAAATGTACCCTATGTACGTAGTAACTAGGCTTTGTGTGGCCAAACGTTGCTGTTGGTTCTAATTTTCATTTTTCAATCCGCTGTAGTTTTGCTGCTCTAAGGCCAGGCTCCCGCGTTCCCAGGGATGTAAACATTTGGCGTGCTTCTGCGATTATCTGCGCTTAAACAAAGGATTTTCCGTTTTTAAACTTGCTTTTCGCAGGCATATTGCTTTAAATAGGATTCTATTGTTTACAATGATTCTGTCACAGAAAAATTAAAGTACAAATTGTGAAATTCATCAAAACTTTAAAGATTAAACAAATATTTTTTTACGCGTTCGTGCAAGCACGTTCGTGAAAGTTTTTCCAGCCGCCGCAAGATGCCTAAAGAACTATAAACGCATACTAACTAAATTTTTGACGAATTTTCAAAAGTCGTAGAACAAAATGTCAAAGATGTGGTTAAAGAGATCTAAAAAATTTCAGATACACCCTGTAAATTATTACTTGTCATTGTGTCTCGATTGGAGATACGGAAGCAGCTACATATTGATTTATTCTTTATTGCACGAAATAAAAAGTAGAATTGGCGGATTCAATGCCTTGCAGCATTCCCCTAACAGTCAATCATTGGGCGAGTCAGAAAATTAAAAAAAATCATATTGTTGTTGACTGAAGTCTGTTTTGTTACTACTCAGTGCATGAAAAAAATCACAAGACGACGTAAAAAGAATGGAAAAACAATATATTTTTAAGTAGTGTTTGATCGCGGTCCGGGGCCGGCCGCGTCGCCCGCGCAAACATTTGCCCCGCCTCCGCCGGGATTACCTCCCAAAACAAAGTGCATCCGTTTTATTAAAAAAACTTGCTCTACAATCCTTTTGTGGTATAGGAGAAAAATTCATTCAATTTATTTTCTCAATAAGAAAACATCTTTGAAGGTTTGTTGACTAATGTTTCACCACAATTTTACGTGAGGGAGAGTGACAATGATGCCTAGGATGATTTATGTTACTAGTAGCCATTTTAAATTGTCTTTCTAACTCATAGTATAATTCCTCCAAATGATTCGGCTACAGCGACCAATCAAAATGATCAGCCACGTACGCAGGATTTATTATAATACTCAAGTGTGGACGAAAACACTTTAAATCGACTTGCGCTTGGGGTCCCAGGTTTGTTAAAATTTATTTTAGAAACACTGACGTACACTCGTCTGGCGTGTAACATTTCCATAATATAGAATATTTAGCATAGAAGTTCTTCATTTGGAAAAAATTAAAAGGTATTTTATTTATATTTAAGTAAAGTTTCTCCTATAAACATTAGGTCCTAACTCGTCTTTCGCAAAATATATTACCACTTATCCATTCTACCATCAATCGATGCCCTTGACGGACAAGAAGGGTTTTATTATTTAAGAGGAGCAGACGGATCGCCTGATGGTAAACAATTGGGTCTCCGGATACCCCACTCACTCAACGAAACTCAGCACAGGCGCTGCTTCACGTCGATTTTTCTGTGAGGCCGTGGTATCATTCCGGTCGAGCCAGCCCATTAATGCCGAAGCGAGGCTATTCCACGGTTGACAGTTAGGGTGACTTCCACATGCAGCACCGGGCGTCTGGTTGGGCGAGCTTTTGAAGCTTGTTCCGTGTAAAACAAATAACCAATGTGAAAACGGTCTAGCTTTGTTTTGTTGGTGTTTGCCGATCCAAATTCAACAATCCGTGCCGCCGGTTGATTTATTACCTTTTTGACATTCATAAATATTGTTTATGTGGCAACAATTCTCTACTTCAATATAAAACTATTAGCTTTTATAAATGAACTCTGAATTAATTCACCCCCATTTATCAACACATTGTACCTTTGAAAATAAATTTGTCAGTAGTGCGGAATCTTTTAAATATACGCATTTGCGTGCAAAAAAATACACACACGCCGCAATTAATTTGAACCAAAAGTTAATTACGTTATAACAATGTTTGAAGATTTTGGCACAGTACTAGCTCACTTTAGACTGATAGTGATGGTGAGCAAGAGAAGAGCTCACATTTCAATTAGGTACAAAGAACGCGATGGACTGCACGGTTGGTTTGCCATGCACGTGAGTTGCTTCGTTTGAAGGGATTCGTACTGCAGGACGAAGGAAACTGGTAGTGTTCTATATCACATGATACGGAAGAAATATGAGCAACTGAACTTTTTAATCTTCATCTCATCTCAGGGTGGTAGTCCCGGTTGCGTTCAAAACGCGTGACTCAGAATTTGTAGGTCTGGTAATGACAATGATGCGACTTGACGTTAGAAACGCGCAGATAACCAAACCAACTGGATCATGAATCACTTTCTGAATATTTTAATGTGTGGCATACAAGCAGACGGATAACCTGACGGTAATCAATGTTACTGTCCAAGATCAATAGAGTCAACAATTGTGGGTAAGTATCCAGTTTCCGAAACTCTCCTAAAAGTGCAGTTTTCCTCGCGATGTTCCTCCTCTTCGGAGATTTGATGCTATCAGAGGCAGAAAATACCATAATTATTTGACAATGACTGACACGCATAAAAATGGGGAGTCGATATTTTTGCGCGCAAGTGTATATGAGCACAAACACCCACTTTCATTAGGAGTCTGACCTTCAGTGGAACATTTATGCGAGTAGAATATTATTTTAGTTGAGTAGTCTGTTTCAGTCGCCGACAAAGAGCTTGTACAGCTACTTAACAAATTATTATAAGACAGAGCGACGTTAATAAAATGTGCAGACCCGTTCATTCTTTAGCGAAATTCTTGTAGGGGAACCACTAGGGTTGTCAAGAAGACTAACAATAAGATATGTACTCAAGTTACGTTGACTGGCCCGATGACGTATTTGGTAGTGACCTCGCCCCTCGCCAAAGGTTGTGGGTTAGATTCCCACCCACAAATATTCGATGAACTCTTGTGTTTGTTTATTGTCGTAGGTAGTGTAACAGTTAATAATAGGGCGAATTCTCTTGTCGGAGACCATGACCCACTTCGGGTCGCATTGCCAGCTTAAGAAATAATGAAGGTATCTCTACAAAACATTGATATTTCATACTCATGTAGTGTGATTGCATCTTTAGCGTATCACCGCTTTAATTTTGGCAAAAATCTATTGTTTTCACAAAACGTTAGCATATTGACTAAAATCGGTTTTACGGTTGATGTAAATCAAGAATGGAGTTTGAGCCAGATTATTGTTTTTTATGTGATAGATGTCATGGTAAGCGATTGCGACCGCCCCTAGACACCCGCAACACTAATTTTTAACCCACTTTCCCTCCAATTGAGCCTCCGGTATCCTCACTCACTCGATGAAATTCAACAATCTTCCATACATCTTGCATCGACTCGACTTTCCTTTATTTGTTTGAACTGTTGCGGTGGCCCTGGGCGTCATAGTCGCAGGTTGTGCAGCCCAACGAGCCCGGTGATGGAGTGCCTAATAAGGCGCGCTGGCCGCTGGCTCATGCCCGCTTATTTACAATACGACTGGAATATTCTTTAATCGGTGATGAAATCATTACAAGAATAGTTCTATAGAATTTTCGCGCTGCATTAGGTATAACTAACTAACCTTCAAACTTCGTCTGTTTTGTATGAAAATAGAGCGGCATCTTTAATTATATGACCACCTCTGCATGTATCCGAGTTAAGCAAATATAATGTAGGTTAAGCTTAGTGGCTGCGACAAGTTCTCGTTAATTCTGGAGTGACGTCACAGCGCGCGGTCACGTCCGCGCGATAACTCGCAAACAATCGCGGAGAGCGCGCCGAACACCGGGAACGGGAAAGTTCTTTAAAATATGCAAGAATTATAGTTACAGATTTATACAGGCATTGTTGTCGTATATCACTGCTACATACCAAGATTTATCCTTTAGCTTTATCTCTCACCGTGTCATTGCCAACGTCCTACGCGGTTATTTCGGAACCCGGAATACGATTGGAATATGATCCTGGATTAATTACTTGCCAAAGACAGGGTAAATTCAGGGTAAAACGGTAGTAACTGCCGCTTTCAGCTCTTAAGCCTCTCGAATACGGCGTACCTTGAGAAATGCACAGTTGAAGATTGTCAACCATCTAAATTATGAGGGAACTATTGTCGAGCTGAACGATGACAAAATGCAGAAATCAATCCGAACAATTTCTCAGAGTCCTTTAGTAACCTGCCTCTCCTTTTTGTACGCGTTTCATACAAGCTTCGAGCTTAAGGCGTGTTTGAATGTATACGAATGAAAAATTGGCATCTACGGTGCACATGACCTATGATTTCCGCTAAATACCTTCACACGTTTTTAAAAACAAGAGGTTTTGATCCATAGACGGGTGGACAACGCACTGATATCATAAAAGGCATATTTAGGCTTTCTATTTTTTTTTGCTTTGGAACCCTTATAATAAACGAGTAGTAATTCTTTCATAGTATTTCGTAATGCTGTTATTTAGATTAGCATGCTCAAGTGGGTCATATTCCTTTAGTTTACTGTTCTAGTACCATTTTAAAGTCGTGTGTGGGCGGAACTACTGCTAACCTAATTCTATAAACCGCTCAAAGTGATAGGTGCCTGCTTAGAGGCCAAACACGCTCAATTAGCCTGCAATTATAACTTCAAGTTTTCTTCGAGTAATTACAGTTCTCCGCGAAGGGCGACAGGGAAAGCGCAGGCTTGTTGACAGGTTTTTTCAGCCACAGAAACGGTTTGCTGTGACAAAGTTAATTTAAAAAGGTTTTCTATTATTTAGGTAAGAATACTGCAGAATATTTGAAGTAGAAGTACTTATTTCTATTAACTAATTTACGTAATGTGAAATATTTATTATTATGAAATATGTAGGTACCTGGTGGTAGGACCACACTGAAGAAGCTCTTACAAATGGTTAGTATGGCGTGGTTTTTACTCTGTGCAAGATTTTTTAAATGATAGGGACAGTCAGCAAATGGCAAATCATTAAAGTAATTTATTGATAGGGGTTATTTCATAAATAAAACGTGTAATTATTAAGTATGTTACTGTTTAATCGTTAAAATTGTGTTTGCATGCTATTGGTTAATGGCTGGATAGGTGATCCTGTAAATGTTATTATTACGCCATCATTTTGTACACCCTGTTCAAAAGCAAATAAACCATTATATTCTATTCTATTCTATTCGCCTTCTGAACATCAATTAATAATTATAGAAACGAGAATTTTAGAAATACAGTCGTAATAAATGTATTATTTAAAGAACTAGACAATACAGAAATTTTATGTTAAAACTGTAGAAAAGCTGTCTCCATACATCAAATAATATCATTACCTAAAATAACTCCAGACGTTCAACACAGTAGTATAAATTAAAATTAAATATTAAAAAGTCTGTTTTTTTTCAGATAATCATTGTTACTATGGTTCGAATGAACACTGAATTTAGCAACATAATATTCGGTTTGCCCCAAAAAAATATTTTCATACGGTAACTTATACATTCCTTTTAAAACAAGGGGTATGAAAAAAGTTTCCCGGGAAAACACTTTTTGTGGCAAACCGAATTCCACGCGAGCAAATTTTACTATCATTATTTTGTGTAGGCGCCTGGTTGAACTATTTATTTTAACTTGTCTATTTTCTTTTGGTTTGCTTCGCAAAATAAATATTGAGTGCTCAGCAACTTCGAACGCGAGTAAAAGCATATACACACAGAAATTCAGCGCTACGTTACCTTGATATCGATGAGTCCGTTATACAGCGTTTTATAACTAAAACGCTGTTTAACGAGAGGCAAACAACAGCGGAGAGTTTCTACTTCTAGAAAAACAAAAACTATAGGTGCCTGGAATATTGATCACGGCCTATGAAAAAACCAACTTCCTGTAAACGGCGTGCGCGAGACAGAGTTCCATTTCTTTCGGTTTAATTTAGCCCTCACGTGAATGTGAGGTCATATGTACATTGTACAGGCCGCGCATAGAGCACACCTCTATTATCAACCTTCATGCCTTGACATAAACCTGGTTTTTAAAGGGTTATTTTTACAATCCTGCGCGCGTGATAACTTGTCTCCATTTGTTCCCGAATTAGGCAGTTTTTCACTGTAGAAAGAAGGGGTTGATGAAATGAGACTATTGAAAGTAAGGGAGAAAGATAAAACTTTTTCTTATTAATTACATACTAGTTCTTAAATAACATTAATCAGAAATTGACGCGTACTTTCATTCTATTCATGCGGCGGTGCATGGCGTCGTCGGCTAGGCCCCGGCAGCACGTGGCGTTAAGTCCCGTTTTAATATTTATAGTTACAATACCTTTGAAATCTGGTTTGATATTCCATGTCGCCACTAGTAGCAACTACCAAAAATCGAAACTTACAGTTTATTAGTATTAACTTATGAGGAGAATTGGAATGGTCATGCTCGCTCAAACGTTCCTGAGGTGGTGGCGCTATGTGGCGGGTCATTACATTCCCTCTGATATGGTTGAGTGAAATGGTGCCGCCTCTGGGGACTGGTCTGCTCCGGTTTACCTCATTCTTAGCTTTTAACAATTTTCTTCATCTTAAGTAGGTATTGGATTGTAGGAAGCGGTATGAGGAAAACATTGTAATGAACATTTTGGCGATTAAAAACTGGCGAGTTTCTTGCCGGATCTTCTCGTCAGAATCAACTTTCCGATACCGGTGGTAGAATCGCATTATGTCTATTTATTTTTTTCTACATCTTATGTATCAAGATGTATATTTAATTTTATTTAAATCATATACATTATCTTTAAACAGTAAATATTTTCTTTATGTATGACGATATTAGAAACGGGTTGTTATCAGACCAATCTACGGATGATCTATTGGTACAGTTGGAACTTGAAAGTAATACGACGCTTTCCAAAACGAAGTCTAAGTAAGTAACAAGTGGAATTGGTAGATCGTGTCGAAACATTTAATGAGAATTATTTATGTTAACATAAAGTCTTTGAATAATTTCCAGCCTTTCTTATCTTTTAAGTCCCATGTGCGAAAGCCCTTAGGGTAAGAAACATTTTGAAATAATCCAGGTGGGTTGAGGCTGGTTTAATATTTTAGAGGGACCTTTGTAGTCTTAATATAATCATAACAATATTATAAGAGGGTTTTTCTGAGCATTTTATTGTATGTAGAAACGTGGTGGTTCACCCGAAGCTTTTGTTGGTGGCTTTACGAAAGTGACAGTGTTATTGTGTCAACATAATTACTCCTATAGAGCTAATGTATTAAAAATATTTTTGAAATGTAGCCTACAGTAAACACGAGCATAATTGCTTTTTATTCTCACATTGATTGGGGTAAACTATAATTATATTATTACGAGTAGGTACATATTGGCCATTGTATTCAGTATCAACGGCTGATTAGACTTTTTAGATTGGTTATTGATTTTTTTTTTCGTGTTAATAATGAAGTTGAATTTAAAATGAACTATCGCTAACAATACATTAGGTATTTGGATTCACGCAACCTTTTGAATCGGTACCTTTAGGGACGGTAATCGAATTTATCTGCCCCCTAAGAAAAAGTTATAATTTTTATCATCATTTATACATTTTTCTAATGCTTCTACCTATACTGTTTTTGGCGTCAATCCACCATTGACACAATCCTCTGATCTAGATAAATTTAAGAAAAAAATTAAAGGGCATCTACTGGGCAATCGCGTAACATCTTAGACTTCGCCGATGCTTTCCATCATTTGCGATTGTGGCCAAGCGTTAGCCTATTAACAATTAAATAATCATTCATTAAACTACACGTACCACACATAAATTCATTAACTGCTTCCAAAAACCACATTGTGACCACATTTTATTGATTTAAAATTATTAAAATTTCAAAAGCTTCACCGCACGTTGGTTTGGTTTTGCGTAATGGAAACAAAGCCATAAGCCGTTTTCTTTTAGTTTTATGTGGTATAAAAGAAATCAAAAATTGCAAACTCGGTAAGATATAAAAATGATATCTCTTTTAACACTCAACATTGACACAATGTGTGTCTTGGTGACTTGCTCATAAAAGAATATTTTTACTGGACTCAAGAAAATATCACACCAAAAAGATGGCCGTCGGTTCTATAAATGCGAATGTGCGTGTTGAAAACCTATTCTCCATAGTTGCTAGAGCAAGTAATATAAACCGACTCACCTGAATGGCTTAAGTTATTCCGCCCTTGGCGTAAGATGTTGAGGATTTGTGTTATCTCTTCCCTTGTAACCCCACCCCCCTCCCCCCACGCTCCGAGCCGCGTCTGTGCTTTGCTTTTCGAATTATTTATTCAAGGCGCTATGTGAAGTGACGCTGTTTATTTCATTAGTGACTGATCGATGCTAGTACAAAATATAGGCAAGACTAGAATAATGTCGGGAAGAATCTCGAGTGCGATATATTGAGGTGGATGACTCGACGGATGGAACGAGCGAAAATAAAATACGTCCACCCAAGATCTAGAAACAAGGCCGGAGGAGGATGGTGATAAATAATCTTGAGTAACTAGATAATTTATGGCTCTTGATATCTGACTAGACCAAAACTAGGTAGGTACCTACTATTTATTATTTGCTAGGAATATCTTGCAAAAAGTTTTGGAAAAACGCTTATTGCATTGATGAATGAGGTTGAGGTGTTATAATTAGATCCCTTTGCATCATTACCCGTCAGGATTTTTTTTATTTTACATAATATTATGTACTTATTTGGCCATCAAAATTGTTTCTCTAAACCTAATAGACCGTTAAATTGCAACATTACATTACAATTGGCGTATCTTCAAGTGCGTGTAGTGCGCCGAGTGCGTCTCGCCGCTCAGGGGTGAACCAGCACCGCCTAGTAAATCTGGAGCTCGGACGCCTGCGCCCAAATTGTGCGCGTGTTGATGCAAATCACCTGCGGCTAGGGCTGCCAAGCGTACTATAATATATAGTATTGTACTATATTTCGGGACTCCATGCTATATACGGTTGAAAAAATATATAGTACGCAAAAAAACTATCTTTCTGTAATGATTAAAATTTTGCTAAAACTAATAAAACTTGAAGGTGACCAAGATCCTTCTTGACCTGGTCCATCCAACGATATCTGGGGCGCCCCACTGTGCGCTTCTTGGTCATTTTCAAAGGCCGGATTGGCGAGAGGTGGCTAAGAATAGAGCGGAGTGGCGAATTTTCATGTCGGACGCCAAGATCCACTTCGGGTCGCTGAGTCAGTGTATTAATTAGTAAGTAGGTAAGTAATAAAAAATAATTCTTTTCTTTCCTATATTTTGTCGAAGCGTACTTTATTTTATCAGCGTGTTTTTAAAAAATACTATATTTGGACAAAAAAATGTTAGCAACCCTGGCTGCGGCGCCTGCGCCGAACGCTTGGCGGCGCGCCCGGCGCCCGCGGACTAATTGCCGCCGGTAACTGCTGCAAAAATTGCTCCAGTGGCTCACGGGTGATTGAGAGAACTAAAACAAAGGTAGCCAAATGGAAAACTTTTGAATCGCATGAAGCAACGGTAAACTATTAGTTTTAATATTGACTAAATCCTGAACACAAAGACATTTGGTTATGTGTGTGGTAGTAAACGAGCAGACGGATCATCTGATGGTACGCGATTGCCGCGGCCGGTACACAAGCAATACCAGTAGAGTCACAAGTGCGCTGACAACCTTTAAAACCCTTTCCCTCTCTTACTCGACGAAACACAGCGCAGGCGTTGCTTTACGTCGGTCTTCTGTGAGGCCGTGAAATCACTCCGGTCGAGCCGGCCTATTCATGCCTAAACGTGGCTGTCCCACGGTTAAAATATTAAGCTGTAGGATAAAAAGCCTTCATGCCCAGTATGACGTGCTGATTCCGGCCTTACGTCTTTTTCGACATCTGCCACACCTGAGGCATCATAAAGGCACAGATATGAAAGAACTATAGTGCACACTCGGGTTTGAACCACAACCAAATAGAAGGCATGTTCTTATCCATTGACCTACCATCGCTGCTTTTGTATGTAAAACATTTAGTTTTCTAAGAACAAGGGGATTAAAAGTGGTCTTTATTAGATGACAAAGCGCTAATGTACCCACGGCCCTCCAGGGCTCTAACCGCGGCGCTGGCGCCCCGCCAGGCGGTACGTATTCATAAAGGAATATTTCACACTAGATATCGACCGCTCTTTCACTGCAAAGAATGTATGAAAGTTAATGACTGTTAAACTGCTAGACATGTCTTGAATGCTAATTAATGAAAGACAAGTTGACCTACCGATTTTTCTGATCAGCTGGACAATTATAGGTTAACATTTTATCAAAATATGCCCGTCAGCGTCAAAGCTAATAGGGAAAGTGAAAAGGCGAAACACTTGAAGAACACGCGAAGTAATCGACATCAAGCGCCATCTATTGGTCCCGAAAAGTTATATAGATATGCTTTTAGTTTCAGTTTATGTACTTATTTACTATAGGAGTGTACGAGTAAACACCCAATGTCAAATATTGTCTAAGGAAATATTTTATTGGATAGATTTGAGTCATAGTGATAAGAAAGCCTGAGCAACGTATTAAAAGCTTTAGACGTACACATTTGTTTGTTTTTCAATGTTGTGAAAATTGATTCATTTAACTAAACTTTCGTTTGAAGACCAGTTTTTGCCCCTTCATGAAGATTGTGTGAAATAAATTGAAGTTAAGTAAAGCAATTCAAAAGACGCTAAATTTTCTTCTCTCTCTGATGAATGCACATACACTTAACTTACATAAATGGCTTTTAAGATACATTCCCGCGGCGGCAAGCCTTTGAACGAGGTAGAAAATGTGCGCACCGCGCGCGTACTGCGCGCGAATTCCTAATGATCAAACACCACGCGCCGAACGCAACGTGCTACAGGTTGAGCGCAAATTGGTTATGTGACGCAGATAAAATTGTCAGGAAAATAAAAAAAACACAAATTTGAAAAACAAGCAAGCTGGGAAAAATACATTATCTACTGTTTAGTTTTGGAAAACAAACAAAAATACTCACTGCAAATTGTTCTTTAGTAACTACAGGCTTCACATACCAGGTAGTTAACTTTCCCTTGTAACACGTAACATCGTTCGCTATCAACAAGCACAGCCTAGCGCATTCCCCCATTATCTGCACCACACCATACAAGACTAGCAAGAATCTGCGGAATGCCCGTATTACACAGTCGCACGGCGTAATCAAGTGGGTTAAGCGCGATTTGAATTTCGCAATTAGAGCGGTAGCAAGCGAATTTACCAGGGCTATAAGTCCCGGCCGAGTGAAGCGCATAACGACGTTTTAGCCTAGTGGAGATGGACGGCGTCACTGAGGAGTCTAATCGTCCTTCGAACTACGGAACAGCGCCATTTGATATTTGAGCTGCTGCTTTTATCTAGCTATATCAAATAGGTTTTTTTATTGTACAAAACGGCATATCGTTATCTCAGCATGTTATTGGTAGACGAGAAGACGGATCATTTGATGTGAAGCAATTACCGCCGCTCCCATGGATGGACACTCGAGGAGTCACAAGTGCGCTACACCGGATTGGGCTTCAGAGCAGGGGTAAGAGTTTGGTGCCACTTTTTAGACCTGATAACCGGCATCTACCTCTATTTTACATGCAGCCATCCGTTGCTGCTGCGCTGCTAGTGACCTAATGTGAAACTTTCTTTATATGAATCCTATTATATGAGGCATATATGACGTAAAAGTTCCAAAGTACCCGTAATTGCAATTTTTCGCGAGCTCCTTTGTTTGAGCCGCGCGTCCCAAGCAGACTCGTCTCGGAAGATTATTCAACTTTATTCACAATCTGAGTAGTTATCCTCGCAGACGATTGTTCTGGGCTAGTGTTGTAGCAACAGTTGTTTAATGTCCCCATATTGATACCTAGTTCGTCACAAAAATCAATCATACAGTCGCTGATTCTATTGAAATCGACATCCAAGAATACGATAGAAAATAAAGAGATAGTATTTTAGCGATAAGGTTGATACTATCGGTATCGGTAGTAGCATGTCATTAAAATTCATAATACTGATAGAGTAACCATCAAAAACAATACTTGTCAAAAAAACAAGTCTCGCAACTACCGTAAAAAGTGGTGAGATCAATGTTTTGCCAAGTCGGTTATTCATTTATTGACTTGGCAATCACATTCGATAGTAGTCGTAGTATATAGTTATTTCGATAGTAACGATCTTTAGCAATAGTATATCAATCGATACTAACGATGGTATTGACAATGCCGAATCGAAAGAATCGACAGTTTGGCTGATATTTGTAGTTACTATCGATAGACTATCGTTATCACAACATCACTATTCTGAATTCTGTCGCGTGGAATAAGAATACTTGTTAAGTGCTCTTATTGTTGCGCTTTCTTTTAAAACTGCTAATATTTTAAGTGTTTTAACTTCTTCATAACATTCACTTGAGATAACTTACTCAAACTTGTAAGGCAAGTTGGTAAGTAGTTTTAATTAAGGACCTAAATCATAAACTTCTTTAAGTGGAACGAAACAAGGTAGACAGGCCACCATGCAATAATGGTAAGGGACCCTGTTTCTAAAATTCGGACGTCGTGGGTTCTAAATTTCTAATCTCCCCACAAGAAAGATAATAATTTTTGTATTTTTGTGTAATTTAATTCAAATAAATTTATTCTGGTTATAATTACAATGTATGTATGTATTCATTAAAATCATTAAAGTTAAGGTAAGCGATGAACAGTGAACGTGCCTTCAATACCGGAGGTCACAGGTTCAAATCCGAACATGTGCAGAATTCGGGTAATTTTCATAAAATTCTACTTTTGTATAATAATCTTATAATGGTTTACAAAATACATCTTAGTCTTACAAAGTTTCAACAGTATAGGTTTATTAATTTCAGCAAAAAGTGGTTGCGACATACGGACGGACAGAGAGACATGACGAATCTATGAGGGTTCCGTTTCTTGCCATTTGGCTACGGAACTGTATAAAGACCCCACGTTGCAGTTACAACCAACGTGATAGCGTGACATCATTTACACTTTCAGCTTTAGTGTTAAAGGATTATTCTATAAATAGTCCTAAATACTTCGTACAAAGTTTCGAGTTCCAAGTTGGCAGCGCGACACAGCCAAGTGCCAATAACAAAATTTCTGATATAAACTGAAGCAACAATGCACGGCGACGCGATGATAGATCCATTCGCGCAAATATTTCAAATCTCCCGACGCAGGCACTTAGGTAGCGCGTTTAGCGGGCAGCGGTAATTAGCTCCGCTGTACCCGCGTCCGCATGCCCGCATGCCCGCATTGCACCGCCGCACGCATTGTGTGCAGGTGTGTGGAGCATTTTATGCGGGAAGTGGCAAATATTCACTCCGCTGAACTCGGTAATGCGCCTGCCATTTCTGGTGTTTTATGAATCAGTAATCAGGCCTGGTTGAACTTGCTCTACCGTGTTTTACATGGGAAGAAATTTACGCTATTAAGGACGGTGGTGTAACTGAAAACTGAATACACCTATCTCATTAGTATTATAAACCGACAAAAGTAAAATAATGAATAAAAGGAATGTATTTGTCCAGGTTGATACGAACCTACGGCCTTCAACATTATTGGAAACAATTTAAAATAATGTTTTGTTGTTAAAGAAAGCCTCTCTAAAGTAGAGGTTACAACTAAGATACGTTAAGTCTCATCAAGTAGCGATTCCCTACTACATCGCCAGTTAACTTACCTATTCCATTTATTGGCTCGTCGTCGAGCGGTTCCGCAAACACGAGCGCTCAGGAGCTGTTTGCGCTGAGCGAGCGGCCGAGAGCGGAGCCAACTAAATCAGTTTTTGCACGAATCGCCTTTTAAAACGATTCTCCGAGCACTTTCAGTTTCGCCGATGCGAAAAACACTCCGTATAAAAACATCCTTTAACATTCTTTTCTAATCACCAAAAAGGGACTAAGATAAAACGTGTAAACAAACTCCAAAATTAAAATGCCGTTTTGATACGATTGATGAAGGAAAAGCGACTCAATATTTTAGGGTACAAGGTTAGGTTTCGCGTGTGTTGGGGGAGGCAGGGGTTTACTTGCTCGCTTTGCAGGCGCGGCCAAACATTGCCGTCCTAGATAACTCTCGGCCCGATACGGAGCTGAGACTTTCCTACGTGTGTTACAGCAACAAGGATGTAGGTATTCAATTAGATTACGTTATTGCTTATATAAGGTTCTGATCAATCATAATGCATATTTATTTATTTAGTACAATTTTTCTTACAAACTAACAGATGTCACCATCCAAAATGATTAGTTATATTATTTACACCAATGTCATAATCTTCAAATTAAGACCTGACTGAAAGGTGAACAGATTTTTACAGGATTTATAGAATACACCTTGGCTCTTTCTTTCATTAGTAACCACTTCCTACTCAGCAGCTAAATGAAAGCAAAAATGCTTACTACTCACCCAATCCATACAGGCTGATTAGGAAACGAGGTTAAAACGATTCGGTTTCCGGAAAGAAACCAGCCGGAAATGAGAGGAAAGGATCGTGGCCCGAGGGCGAGGCGCGAGGCAAGAGGGAGGGGAGAAGGACATCTTTTGCACCTTTCGCTCTGATTACAATCTTGCTTTTCATCTTTTTGCTTGGTAATTTACTCGCTGATCCTAATTGTTTCCTGCTCCTCCCATGGTCGTATTACAAAGTTAATTTTAGACATCTTGAGTAGCTTAACTTTGTGTGTTATGCGTGAGAATTAGTTTAGAATATTTTTTGTGTTGACATACACCTTGTGTGTGAGGTTTGATTGCCTTAGTGGTAATGGTCAATCAAACCAAAAATTGGTACCTGAGTGTTTCTGTTCCTCAGTGTCTCTCAGGTGCCACGTCTGGAAGTTGGTGGTCTTGTACCCCTTTTGCCTCGGAAAGTACGTTAACTCCTTGGTTCTGCGCCTGATCCCTCTTCGGTCATTTTACTATGGTGTAAAAACACGTGATTCTACCGAAATATGAGAGTAAAGATACTTAGGAACAACGCAGCGTCCTACTAATGAAAGTATTTAAAATCAGGCCAGTATTTTTAAATTGTAAACTCGAGCTATGTTTCGAGCGAAAATTCAAAACCAATCCGCATCAGGCACGCCTGGTGATTAAGCCAATCCCATTATAGTAGCGATGACTATGGTACAGGTATGGTACAGTGGGATAGTACTACTAATAGGCTGCACTTTCCTTTATTTTTAAAACGTATTTCAATGACGTTTGTATAGAAATATATAGATCAACCTTTAAATGATTAATTTCAACTCCAACATTGTTAAAAGAGGTAGCTTTGAAAATATGGACACGATAACGTCGATTTTGTTTTAAGCGATAGCTTGCCCGTTCACATAACACATTTTGTCCCATCAACCCTTTCTATAACAAAATATCAAAAGCTCAACACGGGCAGCCGATATTTAATGCCCTATAAATCCGCCGCTCGCCGCGGAGGGGCGCCACTAAATACCCATTAGCCAATTATGAACCACCTGGTAGACACCCGTTATTAGGTCCCCTCGATCACTCGCTTTATTCGCACACAGGCAAACCCTGGTTACAAAATACTGGTTTGAGTGTAGTGGTTGCTGCGGTGGTTGCAGTTTAAGAAGTTGATGGTAATGTATTAGGAGGGATGGTTTGATGTGATGGTTGGTAGGCTACTTTTTTTAACCAGTAATCAATTATGAGCAACCTGGCAGACACGCCATCATCACATACAACATCTTCTGTTTCATCATCGTCCTTGAACATTAGTAAATAAGTAAGCATCAGCTTGAAAGTTTCACCATTAACATAGTTTTTACTTAAAAATTGACAGTAATCTTTAGAAAACTAACGACATCAATTGCTACATTTCCTTATGGTTTTGTGGAGGAATGAGGAACCCTTATAGTTTATTAAGTATCTCCATCTCTCCGCAGCTTAGCTCTTCTGAGCTGATCTGAGCATGCCAAATGGCATCGACGGGAAATGTGAAACTTAAACATATTATTTCATAAGTAGTTAAGAATAAAAAAAAAGAGTTTTGACGATGACAAAATAGGAGCTACGGAACCCACGTTTATCCTCAAAACTGTGATACCAATACGTTAAAAGCCACAAGAATAACCATTGAACATTAAAACCCTAAGAAGATTGTCAAGTAAAAATGCAAAGGCAATGTTCAAACAGAATAGACTCCGAACAAAATTAGCCTCTAAAAAATACAAACTTTCGCTGAATTCCCAAATCGATTCAAAATGTTTATATAGCGAAAAGTGTTCGTCCGTCACAGGCGAGCCAAGGTATATTTTGAATCGCTCGTACTTGTGACATTACGTTGCCCCATGTGACGTCACATTCGTCTTTCAAGTCGCGTAAAGCCGATTTCGTTTATTGTTATATCATTCGTCTTCGATGTTGGTATATAATACGGAAAATGTTTTTTTTTTTGCATTCAAAACGGAACGTAAAATACAGAGACTTATAGGCTTTAGTTTTTCTGTAGTATTTAACATTGACAGCGAATGTTTTATTTGACCTTTAATATATCGCTCGCTTTGAGTCATTTGACCGCAACGATTAGGTGGGGTCACTTGTTGCGGTGTTCGATCCAAAAATGTGAAATATCGTATGTTTAAAACAAAAATTTGTAGAAATCGTGCGCTCGACTTAAATCGAGTGAATTAAAAATAGAGCTCCAAGTCGGAGGAAACGCCGGAGCACAAATATTTGATCGGAGGAGTGCTCGCTAAATATCTGCGTCGTGTTGCAGCTGCGACGGAATTGGCTTGCAATAGCCAAGAGCCTAGCGTTGGGCTAAATAGTAGGTTTACCAATTGTATGAGTATTTTCAAGATGTGGGTTGTAGTAGGAAGGTATCTTATTTTACCAAGTAGTTGTGCTTGATTTGCCAAATTCCTGTTAATGATATCGTTCCCTGTATTGTTTTTAGTTACATTATGACTATAGTGCTTGCAATAGCAAAAAATATCGAAAAGTCCAAAATAGCAATCCCGTTACAAATTTTTACTTCAAAAGTCATATTATCCAACCGTGGCAGGCCCCCCATAAGGTGGACCGACGATCTAGTGCAGGTCGCAGAAATTCCTTGGATGCGGGTGGCATAAGACCGATATGTGTGGAGAACAATGGGGGAAGCTTATGTCCAGCAGTGGACGCCTATTGGCTGAAATGATGATGATGTTTTTCCAACAGATTCTAAGGATCAGCCACGTACACACATGTACACACATATACTTGAGTATTGTGCCCAAACACAAGGCACTCTATTCTCTCAATGTAATATTTCGGTAGGACACGCGGCCGAATAGGGATCAGGTTCATGACCAACTGCTTAACATACTTTCTAAGGTTACCAGACCGCCAATCTCCAGACTTCACGCTAACACCAAAATTCCGGTACAAACTTTTTGGTACCAAGCTCCTTAATAACCAGTGCTTTAAATAATGGACAGCAGTGTTTAGGTCCGTACGCGCAGAATAGATTTTCTGAAATAAATCGCCGAAAGAGAGCGTTTTCCGATTCCACATGAAACAGCAAAAGAATTCTCGCTAACTGTTGGTATTCAATTTTAATTCCATTCTTTTTTTAATTCTGATCGTTTTTATCATAAATATTCTCGAGTAGATTTATTGATGTGCAATATCTGGATAAAGACGGAGAAAAATGTTTTAATTCAAAGTGATTCATCGCTTGTTAACTTCGATTAGGTTTGAAGAATAGGGTAAAAGTATCATTAGTTACAATCCAGATTTGAACAAGGACTACTTTTAAAATTTAAACAGATTTATTACTTCAAGAGCCTCTTCTATCTTTTCTTGATATTGCTTTCTCTAAATTATCTTTAGAATTGATTTACAGTATTCATTTTGACTACGTAAAGACGAAATTAATTTTATTATATATTTTTACTTTGCAATGGTATATGTTTAAAGAGCGATAGTAAACCATTTTTTGGAACGTGTAAATAATTGTTACTCTGAATAAATTCATTTTTTCATTTTTTTTCATAAATTATCTTTAGAATTGATTTAAAGTATTCATTTTGACTACGTAAAGACAATATTAATTTTATTTCTACCATTAACTTGTTAGTGAGGGAAAAAATCACGAGAAAGCTGCACGTTTTGGATACTTTCTGATACTTGTAACACTTGGTCATGTTCTGCTGTTAGAGGATGCAGAGGTCAGACGTGCGTCGCTTCATTGTAATTGCCAGACTCCTCAAACCCTGAATCACGGTCTAAGCGTACCCCAGGCTCCAAAGCGACACCACTGAACGCTAACGAGAATTATACATTAAAATGAGAGAGATTTTTGCTTAGAAATGTAGTTGAAATTTAATTGACCGATCACTTAACGTAATCCAATAGTGCGATACTCAATTTAAAATGGGACAGACCACAAACCGCACCATTACGAAACATAGGAGTGACATTAACCGCTTGGCCCTCGAAGGTGTAAAGACCTATTTAAATAATAATAAACATTTATTTTAGACCAAGATCTATATTTAAACAATAAAATAAGACCTGACCTAACTCAAACGTAAATACAGTTTCAGAGTTTTATACAATATCATAGCTGTAAAAATAAAAAAATCAATAAATGTACAAATAAGAAGAACCATTAAATATGCAGTTTTACCTTATGACCAACTTCAACTTTTGATAGGACCAAACTTCGATATCAATACAAACCATAGAGTGAATGCGTTAAAATTGTCGCTAAAATGAAGGCTGTGTATCTGGAATTTATCGAAGGGACCATTTGGTACTTTTAATCGATTGGTTTTATAATCGAGTTGAATTTCTAAATTATCATCTACGAGCCAGCGAGCCCGGACGCGAGTGCGACCGCAGCGCGGGCGCCTCTGCGGCGGCCATTAAATTACCGATCGCACCCGCCGCGCTGGACCGGCGCCGACGCAGCCCGCCCGGATGCCGCTGCATTTGCCATCTATCATGTTACGGATGCATTGACGGGTGATTTCGTATTATCGGAAATATTTATACTAAGAATTTATGATTTAAATTAGTATTGCTAACTACAGAAATAACGTTGGTTATTTTAAATTAGCGAGCCGTCTGGAATCCGCGCGAGGGCGAATTATGCATGAATTATATTAATTATAGGTTTATAATATGTATATTAACTTGTACTTTTATGTTTTATTTTATTTTAATGTGAAAGGAATAAAATAAAACATACAAATCTTCCTCTTGAATAACCCTATCTTTTAAAAACACAAGAAAATCATAGCAGAATTTGAAAACTCTAAAGATACATAAGAACAGACAACGGTAGCGACTTTGTTTTGATAATTTGCAGTGATTCCTTTACGGAGTTTACTTGTTTTTATATTTTCTTTTAGAAATAGATGTTTATAACAATTGTTATATTAAATTAGTAGAGCCCAAAAAATGAATAAAAGTACAAAAAGTAAATTTTTAACCAGCCCACAATATTGAAGAAAATAATATTCCTGCTCTCTAACCATTCAAGAAGCTACCTCGAGAGATATGCCAGCTCTTAAATAACGAAAACATATTAATAATTTCTCAGATTGCACACTAAAAGTGAACAAGCCCTTCATAAAGAATGAAGTTGCGCGTGAAACAGCCCCCGTTATCACGCGGCCCGTGATAAGGCATCTCTGTGACACCCAAAACGTTTCCCCGAATTGCTTTCCTAAATGCAAATAAAAGTGAACAGGGAAATAGACGCATAAATAATTTACCGAGTCACAACTCTTCAGTGAGCCCGCGCTGACTGTAGTGTGTCGCAAGTAAGGAGAAAAATAAGTGCATTAAATATGATATTCGGTTATAGAAACCCTATTTAGAGCGTGCACGGGTTAAGAAAGAATAAAAGTAAATAAAAAAATCATCAAATAAAAAAACACATTTAACTTCCCAGGCTGGACAGTCATTCTGTGTCATGTAGCGCTACCATAAGTTGACATCTAATACTGACATAACGTAAACTATTGATCTCCCTCTTTCAAATGCATAAAAATGAAAGAGACAAAGCGATAGTTTTCGATAGCGAGGATAGTATTTCAAACTCATGGTAAGGCTACTGATATATCGCTGTGTTCAACAAAAAAACTCACTCAGAGTATCTTAGTACCTACCTAGATCATGTTTTCCGGGTTGAAAGTGTCGCTTATAGTAAAGGTTCCATACACAAAAGATTTGGTTTGGGCATTTTCGGAATTTAAATTCAATTAATTTGGATTATGGTCGAAAATATAATTCTATGTGACACTTCACCATTGGATTGAAATTACAACCCTCTGCTCATCTGCCACTTCTGACTAAAAGAGAAACTATCACTAAATTCACAAAACACAATTTTGAATTTATAAGAGTTCTTACTTAAAAAGTAACATTAAATTCATTCATCTGCAAAAGCAAGTTAGTAATTTTTGGATAAATTTATTTAACACATACCTGCCTACTCAATAGGTACTCATGGTATGGTAGTAAGATTGAAGAAATAACACGTAAGGCGTAGTAGATTCTGCTAGAGAATGGTAGCACAAAATATTGTGATTGTAGCAAGACAGCTATTCGTATCAATTTTCGTAGCCGCAGCTACAGATTGTAGACACTTCGTAGCAGCTGTGAATCGCCGTAGTATCGTAGCAATTGTAGATTTGTTGTAGGGTAATGTTTTTTTTTAAATATGCCTCAAGTTTGCAATGTGGTTGGAATGAATTAAAAAAGGACAATGCTCGATGGCCGACACAAGTAAAGGTAAGATTAAGATGTAGATAAGATTTAAATACAAAAATATTATATACGTTTTGATCATACATCTCATACAGAATAGACCGTAGGTAAAGATAATGTCCATCTAATGGTCGTAAGTTTACAATTAATATACGTAAAAATCGAGAAACAACATTATTATTTCTAAGATTAAAACAAATCTTATCATCTTTACTTTTTGACTTGAAAGGCAACAGTTCCCAACGCTCGCGCCTTACACCATCCATCGCTAGAATTATGCAAAAGCCGTGAAATATTTTATGAAGGCCGAACAAAAAGTCGAGGCTCGGGACCCCGTTATCTCCGCTCGGTCCGCGGACTCGTGATCGATACGAGCAATAAGGCCGCAATGAATTCCAGCTCTTCTTCAAATGGGTATCATAAATGGTTAATGAATACTAAAAGCTTGAGTGCTGCTGTCATTGTCAGGGTCGAATGTATATGGATGAGGCAAGAGTTCTTGCGGAGTGGATCCGATGTTGTAGAAGGTTGGGGATTGAAATATCGTCGTCATTATCTTAGAAGGAACCAGCAACAGGACGGGTCAGGCGCAGGACCAGGTTTAATGGACTGTTAAATAAAAGAATATAAGATCACTAACTGCCATCCGGACTAACAATTTTAATTTCTTATAAGAAAATCTTAGATACAAAATTAACTGTACCATCAATGGAAATGTCATTATTGTTTTAGGTATACAAAATTGCATAAAACTATTATCTATTACCCAAGTATGATTGGTGGTGATGGTAATGGAGAATGTTCACTAATTTTACTTTTAAGCTCGGTTGAAAATAAAAAAGAATATGACTTAAAAAAATTAACTCTATATCGTGTAATTTCCGAGATAATTAATATCAAAATCATCACTCGCTCTCAGTCCTCCACTCGCGCGCTCCAGTAACGTGTCATCTGTACTTTTGACTTATTATTGCGTGTTGTAACGTGACGTCACATTCTTGATGCGCGCCTGAGAAATTTGAAGATGTCTGTAAATTGTTTCATTCTTTGTTTTTTTCGATGAAACAAAAAAAAGTATTTGTATGAATACAAGCACTACTAGGACAAAAGTTGCAAAAGATTTTGAATGTCTAGTAATTCTCAATTCACATATTCGTGTACTAAATCACAGCAGCAAAAATCTCACGTGATCTAAAAGCGCATGTGAAGAGCGTCGATTGTCACGTAGCGGTGACTGGCGTGACGCCAGCGTCGGGCCGCGGGAACTGACGTGATATCTTACTGGGCTGCAGTCGATTTTGCATCGAACGGTCCAACAGTAATTAGTTTTTCTGGCGGTTGTGACTTAGAAACCTGTGAGAAACGAGTGTACTCTTTCCCAAGTTGTTTAAACCGCATCAGCGGCTTTTCTAATCTTGTTCTTGTTCGTGAGCGACGATGAACGCTGACCATTAGGTGACCCACCTAGCTTATCTACCACCTTTAGCATAAAAAGGAAATTGTGTCAATTTTATGAAAGTGTATAGAAAGGTGCATACCTTTGGAACATCATGTTTCGACCTCCAGGTCGATGATGAAAGATAACATCGCGAATAAACTTTTAGAATATTTTCTTAAACTGTGAATAACAATAATTGCATATATGTGCGTAACTATGTTCTAGTTGGTCTGTCTTCCCTATTTAAGGATTGCGAAGATCCACCAATCGCTTTATTAAGTAAAATTGGACAGCCACTGAAGTGGCAGTGAGTTGGCCAAGTGCACCTTAGAACAGATAATCATTGGAGTACATCTGTCTTACAGCGGAGAACGCAGCTACTAAGACTTTATCTTTTACATCCCGCGCAAAGGTTCCATAGAACGTAACTAGTCCGTGGAGATAATGAGTGTTGTATCAACCGCGTCACGGTCGCAACTAATAGTGCTGGCCGGCGACTGGCGCGCGGCCAACGACGCCTCCAACTGCTCCCAGCTGGGACGTCGCTAAACCGACCCACAACTCACTGCAAATTAAGTGAACGTGACATTTATACCTAGGTATTGGCATAAAAAAGATTATCAAATTATAAACACAACTTACTTTTCTATCGATAGCAATGCAACTTAATTATTTTCTCAGCTCTAATACTTTAGATGGCCTTGTACTCTACAGATAGCCATTGGGTTGTTCAGGGTGTGGACACACAATTCTTGGAGATTTGAAAATTTTGGTCACAGGCCAATAAAAATATTATCAACAACGTTGTTATCTTTTTTGAATGAACTGCTTGTATATTTAGTTATTTATCTAGTTCTATTTTAAAGAAAAATGTAAGGAGGGAAAAGTGCCAATATTTCATGATTTAAAACATTATTTACTTGAACAATAGCACCCTCGTCCGCGTCCCCAGCGGCCGCGTCCAGGCACTAGATCACGCGCAAACGACGCGATGCATTGTCCTCCATCCTCACATCCTAAATCTTATCTTATAGTGTTGATAAACTCCGAAGCGAAGCGCGATGGACGATGTTGCCAACTGTCGCGGCGCCAAGTGGAGTGCTAGATTTAGCACTATTTTCGCGAGGCTGACGCGGAGTTTTGGAACTTTTTGAAACTTTATTTTCTGTCCTAGTGTTACGTCATTATACGTTTTAATCGAAGTAAAACATGAGGGATATAAAAAATCACTTTGTAAGTGGCTGTCAAGAAAGTCTAATTCTAATAAATCCTTTTCCTAATTTTAGATATAAATAAATTCTTTAATATGGTATCTAGTACCCATTTCATTTCTTATATTGTGTTGGCAACCCTGACAATGGAGTGGCAACGGAACGATATTATTTAGCCGCCGGCCGCGCGGGACTCCGTGCTTACGATACACAAACAGACTCGTTGCGCTTTAGATAAGTTTTGTTCCTTTGATGCGCTAAAGAACTATTTAATTTTAAGCTGGTTTTGTGTGGAATCATTGACTGATATCTGTGGTTTTATTACTGTTTGTCTTTTGTTAATTAACTACAGCGTAATAAACTAACTGCAAATAGTAAAATGCGTTAAAAGTGCCAACTCTAGATGACACATTTTACACAGTTATTTTTCATAGTTACGTAACTTTGTTCATTAAAACTCGACATCATTATCTTTCAACATGAATGTGAATAAATGGTTTTAAAGTCTCAAAGGTTCTGAATGTGATTGTCAATACACAAAACATTTCAAACATCTCCAAACACGCGTTCCTGAATACCAAAGATCGATAAGAGCAAGCAACACGTTGTATCTCCAAACTTCGGGCCGCATTATTACGCGGCAAGTGTCACCGCCGCGTGCGAGCTGTCAAACCGCCGCGCAACTGTCGGACAACTGTCAAACTCGTCATGTTCGACGCCGCGGGCGCCATCGACCCATTGACAGCTATTATCATCAATTATCAACCCGAAACTGTCAACCCTCCCGTATCTGGATCAAAAATGATCGCCGGAATCGGCTTTCAATTTTCGCGTCGGAACTTAATAGGGTGGTTGTTGACAGATGAGGGGTTTTGTTTTTGTGAAAAATGCTCTGTAATATTAAAGATCCAGAAAATTTCTTTGTATTTTACTATAAAACGTGAGTTTTCTAACTGAAATTCTGAGATGTCAATTTTGATAGGTACATGAACCGTTTAAAAGATAATAAAAACACGCATTAACTAATTATATCACTTACTCATATGAAGATATAAGTACTCGTAAGTATGCTTCGGAAAATTACTTGAAACGTAAGTAATAAAAGTTACAACTTTTCTGATTCAGTTTTTTCATAGTAACTACTTGTAATTTTTCCCAACTGTATGAACAGAGAGGCAAAAAATAACTTATTGTTCCCCGGAAAAACTACAGTATTATGCGGTCGACAAAACTTGACCATTGATACTTTTATTTACAATGGCGGACTGAGAAAGATCCATTCAGGCGAAAATATTTGAACAATATAGTCCGAACGTTGTCGAAGGCCGGACGTTTGGGAGAAAAACCGGCTTTATCATCGGAAAATCCATCAGAATAGCGCCCTAAAAACAAACGATGAGGCAACGAAAAAGTCCGGGAACCAGGGACGTGTAACGTAAACAGGCAAAGAAAACATCAGCACTGTTGGCAGTTTAATAAATAAACGGGCTTAGGAGCAGGCCGGGCGAGCGGAACTTTTCTCACCTACATCGGCATCTTTTACGAATGAAAAACATTTTTCATCATTTATCAATCAGTAGTAGTGTTTTTCCCGACCAATATAATCTGGACATCTTTAAGGCAGTGAACAGACATCTTTTAGGCTAACGCGTGTCATCGTAGACTCGTCGTCACTTTCCATGAGATGAAATTGTGGTCAAGCGTTGGCCTATAATTTATTACAGTAATAAAAAAAACGTTAAAAAAATTACATAGTACATAGGTACCACAAAAACAAACTCGGAAAGGGCTTGACGCGCATTTGGTAGTAACTCATCCTCATACGCCAAAGGTCGTAGGTTCGATCCCCACCCTGGCCTGGCGTCAGTTTAGTGATGTTGAACGATTGGCTTGTAATAATCATTATGTTTATAGATGGACCACAATCGCGTCCCGTGCTGTATGTTTCTCACAGACCATTTACTTCAGATTGTAGAACAGTATCGCTGAAGTGGTGTTTCCTGACAGTTACAATTATGTTCATATTTGTCTTTATATACGAGTACTCGTACCTCATTTAGCAATGTTTCCTAGCTCTGAAGGCTAAACTTTATACGGCAAAAAATATCTCTAAGATGAGTTTATTTTTTACTGTAATGTTTTCTTCGAAATCTGTCTGGTTACTAAGTTTTAGCGTTCTTAGTAACATTAGGTAGTTGTTTAATATTCATCAACATAATATTTTTTGAAACCTTATTTCTAAAAAGTGAAAGGTATTAAAGTGTCTTTTGTGGTTTTATTTATGAATGTAGTTCTTCAGAATAAACAGCGATGATGTAAGTAAGCCTAACAATTTTCACTAAACAGCAATTTTAATTTGTATTACCTTCCCATTCTTGTTGGTAGATTTACTTTCTAATGTAGATCAACTAAATTAGTTCAAAGTTTGTAATCTATGTAGAACAAGTTGGGTATCAAAAAGATTGGTTGAGGAGCTCCGAGCTGGCATCAATCTTTGCTCGTCTATAATCGGCTAACGGGCGAGATTAGCCACAACTCACCTTGGTCTGCGCTTGCGACCCAAGAACAGCGATAAATTAGCCGCAGCCACGACTTCTCAGAGCCTTTTAAAGTGAGTGGTCATAATTTATGCACAGATTTGAATCACGGTTGAGTTGTAATAATATTTTTTAGTAAACTTATTTTAAGTAGAATTTTAGGAATCTGTTTTTAGTCTGAAGGTGAATTCAGTTCTATGACTTCTTAAATGAATAGAGAGGCTACTACAATCTTAATTTAAAATTTACACTTATCACTGAGATAATATTATAAATTCTAGCCAATCATTGTTTTACATTTTTCTTTATTACGTTATCATTTGACTTTATTTAAACTAAAACTGAGTTGCAAGTTACTTTTTGCTATAATAATTATAGTAATAATAATTGTAAGTACAGTTAGCTTTAAGGAAATCTGTTCACTTTTTTTATTAAGAGATTTATTATGAGATTCACAAAACATCTCATACATTGACCTGACTCCGTACTAAGTAGCTTAAGCACTTGTGTTACAGATATCAGACAACAGAGGATCAGCAAGTGTTCTTAAATAAATAAGTAGGCACCTGTTGAATCTTTATGTTGCCAATTTAATAATTAAAATAAAAAAAAAAACTAAATCAACAAAGATTATAATCTTTGTGATAGTAGTAGTTTTAGGTAATTGTAAAAGTATTTATTGGTAAGATTAATTTTGCAGACAAAAAGAAAAATAGTATGTAAAAATCGCAACTCTCTAAGATATAATTTAAATTCTTTGTATTTTTAGCGTAGCCTGTACAGCTGTTATGGATGGCATGTTCAATATTTTTAATATCGTCCATTTAAAATTCAGCGGGCTTTTAAATAATATAGTAAGTGCCTCTTTATTGGTAAAGTGACGTGAAATTAGAATTATTTGAAATAAAAAAGTTTCGGGCTAGGAAAATCTCACTTTACTGCCATCGACCTGTTGTTAAGAAAATCGAATAGTTTTACCTGAGGCATTACAAATGCGTTGCCGGCAATAATATAATAATAAAAGTATATATTGATTTGCTTTTTTATGACGTTCGGTAGTTGAATTAAAAGAAAAACAATTCAATTCAACAAATGCCATTTGAACACACAGTATTTTTAAGTACGGTATTTACCTACTTGACAATAAATTGCAAAGAATTTCTCAAAACAAAATATTGTCTTTTCATGTCGTAGATACTGAGAAAGAATACTAAAATGGCAATTCGTTTCTCAACTCAGATCTAAATGCAACCGTATTTTTACATGTTTATTGTTGTATGAATAATTAATAGCCTTTGCTCAGGAGTAGAGCAATAAAAGCTAGGTAGAAAAAAGTAGTGGTGTTTTCTCCATTGAATTTCAAGCCAAAGTTAAAAATGTGTCGCCCTGACAAAGTTAAGCACCCTTATTACGATATGTAAATGTTCCTTTTGTTTGCTAAGGCACGTTTTAAAAAGGGTAAAAATCTATCAGGTTAAAGGGTATCGATTAGAACGAAAGGTCGACAGAGCTTGAGCCCTGACGGGCCAAGGTCATCACTAATTAGGTCGAAGCCACGATTGCTTCCCATTTACACAGGGGTGAAATTATATAGGTAAATATTGTAGTAAAGTGACTACTTTTTGACATTTACACCACGAGCGTAGGTACTCCTTTTTAAAAGGCCGGCAATGTCTCAAATCTGATCTAGCAGATGTTAATTGGCGGAGTTGATCACTTACCATCAGTAACCTTACCATGAGTTTGAAATACTATCCTCGCTATCGAAAACTATCGCTATATCTCTTTCATTGTGATGCATTTGAAAGAGACAGAGCAATAGTTTACGTTATGTTAGTTTTAGATTTCAACTCAAGGTAGCGCTACAGGAGAGTTGCTCTTTTTTGCCTCAAGTAAAAAAGGATCACTTCTTTTTTAATAAATGTGTGTAATGTTAAAAAGGAAAACAACAAATATTTAAATTTTCCCTACTTATTACCATTGTTGATTGAATTTCCACGACCGCATTTTTAGCTCTATCCACCGTCAAATTAAAAGATATTACGGCCACGCCAATAGGTTACCAAAATAAATGCAAAAGTTACTTTCAGCAACATTGCTTGAGTGTTTTGCTGTTTCGGCCGGAGCTGAGCGAAACGTTTTGTTTGTGCAGGTTAAGCCTTCGGACACAGAACGAAATATTGTGCAACAAAGTGTTTGTTAACACTGAGTTTAGGTTTTGCGGAGTGCATTATTATTTCAAAGGAAACTTCGGCGAACTACCGCGAATTCAATTTTAATGTTGCTTTTAGAGGCCGGGAGCGACTTGATGATTATGGTACTTAATGCATGCGCTGTGGAAGTGGGTTTCGTTTTGTAGTATTGTTTTTTTTTAAGTGGCAGAATAGCAGACGGACAGACCCGATGGTAATTAGCGATTGCCGCCGCCCGTAGACATTTGCAACACCAGTAGAGTCACAAGTGAGCTTCCAAACTTTAACCCCCTTTCCCCCCAATTGGGCCTCTGGTACCCTCACTCGAAACACCGCAGGCACTACTTCACACCGGTCTTTGGTCTTGTATGAGTTTATAGCCCTCAGAAATAACACAGTAAAATGATGACGGAGTAAATAAATTAATAAAATGCGCCAGACTGTCACACCCATCAATCAATCAAATGGTCTCAAACTGGGGCAACCCCAGTACTATGAGTACCAGATGACGATAATTAACTGGGGGCGTCAACCCAGAACGCCCAGACCCAAGAAAACTTAGTAAATGTAGTTTCCTAAATTGACTTGACCGGGAATCGTACTCAGAACCTTTCGCGCTCCGGGCAAACACCTTAGCCAGTCGGTCACGTAAATCATGCAAGTATTAACGTCTTAAAAAGCTTAATATGACGAGCAAGTCTCAATTTTAGGAGCTTCTACAATATTTAGCTATTGCTTAGCCACATGTTTTAACAAATATTTTGAACATTTGTTCTATGACTTTGGGAAATTCGTCGACATTTTTTTGGAATACGAAATGATAAAGCCCGTGACTGACTTTGTGGGATTTTTTTTATGCGAAATCCAAAAGTTAAAGAACAAATGTGTTTCAAAATGACTGATAGAAGACGTGAATAAAGGGATGTAAATGGTAACACATACATCCTGTATAATATCATGCCATCTCTAAGATTACTGCTTACCAAGAAAAAGTTTCCATTATGCTGGATAGAACACTCCAAACTGAATTTCCACATCTAACTGCAAACGGCGTGAATTGAAACCAATATCAGCTATATTTGTTTCATACGTGAGTCACGTCACCCGCCGTTCGTTCCTCCATTCATTCATTAGGTCATTCTTTTGCGCAGCATTCACCATCCCCATTCGAGATAATTTGGAACTCGTGTGCCGAGTACTTGGTAAGCTAGGGATGTGGGCGCTGAGACAGACGTGAATATTTTGACGAATAAAAATATTAAAGGATTTTGATTATCTCCTTATTTGCCAACCCTAAATGAGACTTTCGGAACGTTACGTTGACGTCAGGTCTAACAATGAGTGGATTGGTTACATTTGACATATCATATCAAAATTAAGAAGTTATGTTATGAAACAACCACTGTCGTCAAAGTTGGACCTGACGTCACCGTAACGCCATCTATCGGATTCTGCATTTACAAAAACTCTCATTGATTTAAAACATCTTTTGTGGTACTGAGAAAGAGATTATTTAATTCAAAGAACATCTCAAAGGACTAAACTGGGGCAAAGAGGTTTCTAAATCATACCGTTGAATTAGGTAAACTAGTGATTCAGAGTTTTCAAACACTCACTAAATACACACACTCAAATACAAATATCAAGTACTAGATTAGTTTAAAACTTCGAACGTGTACGTGTTTGTGACAGTGCAGTCGTACGTACCTACGAAACGTTAGCTGGTGGCTTATAACGTATGAGAATATGCCTGTCGTATTCACACAAAGGTGATAAACAGTGCTTATGAAAGGGAGGAAAACTCAGATTCAGTTATAACGTCCGGTTCGCATTAGTCCTTTGGTACAGCGTGTATCGAGATGATGTAAAAAAAATGATTAGATATTAATTTCTTAGGGTCTTTATTGCTTTACAAAAGTTTCACTTTTTATATTGAGGACAATCAAAATGACCTCACTTCACCTGATAGTAAGCGGTCGTGAAATTCAAATATGATGTTGACAGACACAAAAACAAACAATGCACCTATTGAGTCTGTCATACTCACACACTTAAACGAGCAACCATTGTAAGTTACTGCATCAATAGATAAGATAGAGATTATTTCTTAAAGTTGCTGGTCGAAAGTGAGAACATCTCTACTAGAGTTCACAGTCGGAGTCCGCCGGCGGCGACCGGCAAGACTTCTAAAGGGCCCGGCCGTATTGGAGTGCACCAGTTAGGAAAATTGAATCGCAGCCAAGGAAACGTTTGCGGGGCATAATGCCACGGCGGTGTTTAGCTGGCGGCGGCGGTAGGTAACGGGCTAATCTGCTTTCTATAGCACTTATACGGTAATCACGAAGTTGAACTGGCCCAATAACTTACTAGTTAAAGAAAAGTTTGGTATTATTCCAACCCACTTGATTTCATCATCGAAAAAAAGACCTTCGTTTTTAAGAGATTTTTCTCACGTAGGCAAGAAAATAGATTCACATTATCCTATTACTATTATAAAGGCGAAAGTTTGTATGGATGTTTGTTACTCTTTCACGTAAAAACTACTGAATGGATTTGAATGAAACTTTACCACAATATAGCTTATACATCAGAATAACACATAGGCTACGATTTTTGAGGTTTCTACGAACCTGAAGTCCACGCGAACGAAGTCGCGGGCAAAAGCTAGTACCTCATAATACTGACTTAGTTAACATAACAGTTAAAGCCCGCGAGTATATTCAAATGCCTAACTCAATGTAAGATAAATAGGCAGTCCCGATCGAATGTTAGTTTTACAAGAGCACTGTTCGCCGGCTGTTCTAATAACATTATTGTAATCGGGCATAACCTCCGCAGCTCGGCGTGGATTGGGCAAACCTCGTGTAGAGTTGCCAGCTATAGAAATGTAACCACTTAGACAAGGTGACTAAGACTTATAATCAGCAAAGGACAAGGCAACATAACTAGCTAGGACATTGTACAGTATTTCAAAATAACAATAAGAATCAACTGATTTAAGGAATCAAGCCAAAAGTTACTTTAATTCATGTTATGGATAGTTTTTCTGTAATTTTTTCAAACATTTTTTTCCCTTAATTTAAGTGGAAAATTGTTGAAAACCCTGTGACATGCTCAAAAACGTATAAACACGCAAGCGATGATTTGCCGCCCGCATAAGTGGCGCTCTTGCTTATTTATTTTATAATAATATTATGAAAATATGTTATCCAAAAAAGTCTCTAAAAGCATACCAATTACTTATTTTCCCTACGAATTTGGTAGGGTAGCCTCTAAGTTGGGAACTCTGGCCGCGCGCTCAGCCGCCTAATTGTATGCGCGAGCGCCCGTTTGCCGCGCGCTCAAGTGGCAAATCTGTAATGTGTTTCAATATTCAACTTCCCGAACGTATCGGCGTGTTTACAAAGTAAGCAGGGTATTTTTGAACGTGAGCGCTCACGCCCATTGTTAGGCGGCGGCGAACTGAAGTAAGCCGTGTTTTTGTTTGTTTTCATTTTTATTTATCTTTTGGCTTTGCTGTTTTGGCGCGCATATTTTTAAACTTCGCAGAACCAAAGAGTATTTTTATTGCTCATTGTTTCATAATATATGAATAGATTAAAAAAAACGGATCTTTATGTCTTCAGTAGACATTCTAAAGTAGGTAAATAATTAACATTTTACTGAATAAAATTGATTGATTTTAAACAAATTCGTGTGACATTGAGATTGAGATGAGAATCAATAATTGAATGAAGACATTGGTAGAAATAAAAATGTATCTAGTACTACGGTAGCAGCTTCAACAAAAACAAATAGCAAGAAGTAAAATCTAATTTAAATTAAAACAATTAAAATGGGCCATTAAAGTTTAAGTAAGTAGTATCAGCCTATTTATTGTCCCACTGCAGGCGTTGACTCCATCATCGAAATCAAGTTATCGCTGCTATCGCGGGATAAGCTTAATCACTACACTTGTCTAATGGTAAACTCAAAAGATACATTTTATTAAACCTGGAAATTCAACTCAGGATCCAAAGATCACGGCCCGAAACTTAAACCACCAGACCAACTTGGCGTCATTATACGGAATATAAGTAAAAACTGAGTAAGCAAATACCTCTAATTTATTCGTGCACATTGAATAAGGTACGTACATCTAAGATCTACTTAGATGCTTCCCTGCCTCCTAGGAGCCTATTGAGTCACTTGAAGAGGCTCAACTTGCGCCGTCCAGGGAAATCTTCAGCGGCCGAGAGTTATGCTTCACAGTCCTTCGCAATATAAAAAGTATCTGCGAAGCGTAGTTGAGAGATGAGTTGCTTATTTATACTTATTTAAGGTAGACTTGCAATTTACTACCTGGCAAGATGACCTCGTGGCGCAGTGGGTTGTAGATCGCGAACTATATATAGTTTCAGATGTTTTTGAATTTTTTTTTATGTGATAGGTAGCAGACGAGCAGGCGGATCACCTGATGGTAAGCAATTGCCGCCGCTCATGAAGTGTTACAAGTGCGCTGCCAACCTTTTATCCCCTTCCCCCCGGGTGAGCCTTCGGTACCCTCACTCACTCGGCGAAACACAGCACAGGGGCTGCTTCACGCCGGTTTTCTGTGAGGCAGTGGTATCACTCCGGTCGAGCCGGCCCATTCATGCCGAAGCGTGGCTCTCCCACAGTTAACATCAGAATAGATACAAAATTAAAATTTAAGGATTTTGCTCAATTTAGTTCCTGCTAAATAAAGTGCAGTATTTGTGTTATAAACATGAAAGAGCTGGTGGCTTGCTATCTAGTGTATTTTATTATTTTACTACATACAAGCGTTTGACCTCTAAGATCTAAGATTTGATCTAAAATTGTTTTTTTTTTGTCTTTAAACGCCCTCATAATAACATTTATTATATAACAGTCACATACACTACTATGATCGTTTTATCCTGTAAATATTGCACGACTACAAATACCATATCCCCTTAATTAGAGCAACATCAGCGACATCTATAGCGGAAGTCAGCCGGAAGCAACTGTTTAACGTGCCTGCGGATACGGAAATTATCGTGATATATGTCACTATATTTAGTTCGTACAATTATTTATCTAATAGTAACATACATGTTCGATCGCATCTTTGCTCTCAGGAAAGCCAGCAGGATATTTTATCAGGTCATTATTCATATTTGGTAACTATTCAGTAATAATGAAATATGTAGGTGCATGACCAATCTTAGTGCAGGCACGAATTCCTAACATACTTTACTATTCTATTCATAATTAGATTTTTTTTCTTTTGCTACAGTTGTAAAATCAAACAACAAAATATGTTGTTATTCCATACTTGAGTTTAAAAATGATAGCATCACATGTATTTATCAAATAAACGCAAACGCGTTTAATTCTCGACCTCATCGTCACTTTCCATCAGGTGGCCTATAGTAAAATAATAAAAAAACTACACACAACACTAAGCTTTACTAATACGAGCACTAATACAGTCTAGGTATTAAATTGACGGCTTCATCATCCAATAAGTACCTAAGTTGGGTTTTGAGTCTCTAAAATATGTCGATAATGAATCTGTGCAAAATGTAAAATTCATAATATTATAAACATGTCTAAATTCTTAAGAGATACATGGCAGACAAGCAGACTGATTACCTGTTGGTAAGATAATACCGCCGCCCATAGACACACGCTTTTAGCATAGTAACTAGTAGGTATCTAAAAATTTTTTTTTATATCAATGGGTGGCCAACGAGCAAGCGACACGCGAAAAGCGTCGTAGGTACTATGAAGTAGATCGAATTTGACCAAATCGGATAAATCAGGCCAAGCTATGGCTACATGCCAAAATTTCAATCTTTATGTATACTATGTTTAATATCGATTTTTAATGCGGAAAACAAGTCACAAGACATGCGAAAAGTATCGCAATAACTGAAGACAAAAGTTTCCGATTCCCGAATTTGAAGACTCAGTGTAATTACGCTGGCCTTGAGCACATCGCCATTATTCCTAACACAAAGGTAAGCAATAACGTATTGAATGTAATATCTGGCCCAATATAATGGTGGAGTGGGCTCGACGTTCGGGGTATCTTAATATTATATTGCACGGGAACATCTCGCTGAAACAATATGTATGAGCTTAATGGTTCGGCTTGAGCGAGTTTACTTACGAACTTTATTGTCTTCTTCGTATTTGAGTTAATGTTTAGTTTTGTTGTTTGAATATTCATTTGTTTCTTTTTAACAGACAAGAACCTACCTTCCTAAAATCTGATCTGGTCAAATTCTTGCTTAGGTATCGTTTGTTGATTGTGGTAAACTGTCAGTCGCATTCAAAATGGATTAGAAAATGGAATCTCATTATTTTTTAGTGTGTGATCCTGATTGATTCATAACGTCCTATTTAAGAGTAGTATCTTCCTGTACACTGAACTTTTCTTTTTTGGGTAATTCTTAATGTTACAGAAATGTTATTGTAATATTTTTCCCAATGCTTGCTTTCTACAAATATATTAATTGTATGCATTTGCACTGGATTTTTTAACCACTCGTGTGTATGTGTGTATCTGTGTGAACTGCAATGAAATAATTAATATTCATTCATTCAATTCATTCAATTTTGGCTGGATTTATTTGCCATTTCATAGAACGACATCATTAAAATTCGTTGACCAGTGTGTAAATTTTTGCTTTTTATACATATTTGTTCTGGTAGTGTTAGAATAACATCAGTTCGTATTTACAATTTATTTGTAGGTATTATTGAAAATGTTTGGTTTGCGTGAGTATTGAATGTACAATGAAAAGCAAATTTTTCAGAGACCATAATTATTTGGTACTGTCAATTGATTTGTATTTCATTGAAATAACTATTTTGGAACCTAAACTATTTCTAAAAAGAAAAAGAATAATTTACGAGTTATTTTCACTAACTCAAACACAAACATTTTTGAATTCAAATCATAATTTTTACATATTTCTAATTGGGATATTATTATCATAAGATTTAAAACTTAACAAATTAATAAATACATAAATAACGTCGTAAGACCCAAAAGACTCAGTTCACGCCGCTGAGTCAGCGAAGCAAATATGTAAGTTGTAGGTAAGTATTTCATAAATAGTAGTCCAATATAATATTAAATCCAGAGAATTAGGACTGCCACTAACAGCCTCGAGGAAATATTCCTTCATCGAAAGCAAGGAATTCCCCGGCAATGCCTCTAGTCTCCGGAGTATTAAGTCTGTTTTTATTATCTCATGGGCAGCGAGATTTATGGTGTATAATTATGCGGAACTGGCGCGCGGCCAGTCGCTGGCGCATACCTCCATGCTTCGCCGCGCGTCCGACAGGACGCTAGGCGCGGTGGTTGGTGGCGGGACTTTGAGGGGGATCTCTTTCGTGGACAAAGTTATTTTTGTTGGGAAGTCCAGAATGTTGCATTCCATATTGTATGTTAACAGCAGTAGTGAGAAAAAAATGAATAGGATCACAAACAATCGTCACCCAATGGCGGCCGTACAATGGACGCCCAGAAAAAGATGGTCTGACGATTTTTATAAATATGTCCAAGATTGGCAAGCAAGGACAGGTTGCTCAGTGGGACTCTATAGGTTAACTAAAAAAAATAAGGAAAACACAAGCTGGTGTATATTTTTTTATCTCTAGGAGGCCGCAATCGGCAATCGCTAATCATTTGGTGATCCGTCTACTCGTCTACCACCTAATCTATTAATTAAAAAAATGAACTTAGTAAATTAATAACTATGCACAATGCGATACAGTGTGCGGGTGAAGAATAATAAAACATTTATACGAGTACTAAAATATCGAAACCACTAAATACCATGTCGAGTAGCATTGACCCCATTATATACCAAGCAATGTGAGCGTCAGCTTAAAAATACGGAGCGTTGGAATACACGGGCACACATACCGATGCAGCATTATCCGCATTTCACTGCATGTTTGGGAAAATATTGATAGTTGATACAATATCAAAATAACTATCGATACTTTTAAAATCATCGATTCAAGTGTCGGAGATTTTTCTCAATGTTTTATTTTGGAAACATACCTACCTACCAAAATCGACCAGGCCACTCTGACTCAAATTTCGATTCATATGAGTATCCAACTTGCTCGATCTGTGCCAAACAAGAACAGATTGTGTGCGTAGACATTAAAATAAAGAGTGCTGGTTTTTTGCTGTGTTTATGTAGATGAATATTGCTTTAAATGGTGTTGATTTTATTTAACTCCTGTAACTAAAATGATTTGTGCATGTAAATATAAGATAGTATATTTAGGTATTATAGAATACGATAGAATAAAACTTTATTTGCCACAGTATAAAATAAACAAACTTGATGTTAAATTTACCCAGTCAAAACTGATAAAATATATATTATTTTATTAAATTATTATGCTAATAATGCTTGTAACAACAATTGTAATACAAATTGACAATAAATTATCATCTTATCTTACGCTTTTTATTACTTAAAAATATTCTTACAGTGATTAGTGCAAGTGAGAGCTTCTTGGTCAAAACGATTTTAAATATCGATATACTTGAGAATCGATTTGATCCATTTGCCCGTCCCTACTCCCCTGCCCGGCCGCTGTTCCGCCCGCCGCACGCCGTATCGAAGTATCGCTTACCTGGACACTCGATCTACACGGTCCACAATTTTGAGTCCATTCAAATCGGATCAAATAAAAGTTTTATAGCATCGATTTTCGATTCCCTCATATCCTCCTCGCGTGATGGCCGCACTTACGGCTGTTGGACCGTCGCCAGTCTTCCTTCCGGCCTTTGCAGTTATAATAATCGATGCAATTGCACAGTGATATAATTATTTCTAGGAATGAAGTCTTTATTGGTAGTTCCTTCATAATTTATTGATATTTCTGTTTGTAGTTTCAAGTTTTCTGTTCTAGTT
Source organism: Cnaphalocrocis medinalis (assembly GCA_014851415.1). NCBI lineage: Eukaryota > Metazoa > Arthropoda > Insecta > Lepidoptera > Crambidae > Cnaphalocrocis > Cnaphalocrocis medinalis. Next base: position 1,573,015 of record CM026277.1, on the reverse strand, counting down.
TTCAATTACTTTTTGTTCATTGCTAGTGATTTAAAGTAGATGCACACATTCGAGTCAAACACTTTTAAGAAGACAGAAAAAACAAATTTGCGAATTCTCTCTCGATGTATGTATACGTCTCTCATATATGTTATATTCTGGAGGAGAGGTTCTGACTACAAATGTAATTACGCCGAAAACGAACTACGAAAAGGTTCTACATAACTTCCACAGTTTGAAGCGGGTGTATCATGCTAATAACCGATTATTCCAAGCTCGCAGCTCGCTAATTTCCCTCGGCCGCGGCTGTCGGCGGGAACCACAGCGCGGGGCTCGCGACTTGCCCGCAGGGGGACGGACCCACGCGGAGGGAAGAGTGGAAAAGATAAGGGGAATGGAAACGACTTGGTAACGGAATGGAGTGTGTTGGTATGTTGGAGCATTTCGTACAGCGCGATCAAACTGTACTTATTGCTTCTTCTATTGCTAACCCTTCAGCATTTTCTATTTTTTCCGACGTTGTGTTTTATAACTATAGTGAAGAGTACAAGGGTATGCGCTAACACAAATGCAATTTATGCTCTCTATTTCCAATGAGAATAAATAATGACACTAAAAGACAGGAAAATCAAGCACGATACTAATAAGATTGCAAACTTTTAGATTCCTTCTTCACAGGACAACTCGAGGGCCAATTTTGGCCCAGAAATATCTAACGATTTAAACATTTACCTCTTTAAAACAATAGGGCCGCCCTTTGACTAGAGTTAGCAACAGCAAGCCGTTGGTCCTGTTACAAAACCTCTTCGGTCGTGTCACATCAAATAAAGAGGGCAATGTAATAGAGAGTGTATCTATATTTGAGCACATACTTGATCACTATAATATCCTGCATACGTGGCTGATTGTCAAGATTGGCCGCCAAAGCCATAATATCGGTTTGGACATTAGTATTAATAATTTCTTAACAGAAAACTCAGGTACACATTTTTAGGGCGAACCTAAGCGCAGCCGTCGTTTTAAAGCGCGACCCTACGCACAGCGCCACTGACGCAGTCAACTTAAACACTAAGCGATTCTATGTTGAATCATAGAATGTAACAAATTCCAGCCTGGTAAGTCAATTCGCAATAAACGCGGAGAAGTTCCCAGGAAGGGCAGTTCCCCGCAAGAACCTCGCTCGAGTGCTGGGCCAACACGGCGGGCGCTATTGCCCGCAACCCTCCGCCTCGGATTCCTTTTTAATTCGAAAAGTTCCCCAACTCTTAAGGGCAGCAGTTCAGAGAGAATCCTTTTAATCGCTTCTAAACAGTTGTTAACAAACTTCTTTGGAGTAACGTGTGTACAAATAGAGGTGAACCAACAGTTTTGCGAATCGAGAGGTACATATTACATTCCAGCGAGTTAACAGAACAAATAATACGGGAATAAATTCCAACGAACCTGTTGACAATGCAGCGAATTGAAGAGGTATCGCTTTAGTGAGTAACAATATCCATTGAACTGGATTGTCTGAAGTGTATTTGAAAGAGGAAATATCTGGCTATTTAAAAATTAAACAAACAATATGAATGTTGAAAGTAAAGCCTCAACATCCGTGCTGAAATTTTTAACTCAAGATGACCTTCAAGATTCTAGATGATACTGACTTCGAATCCTCAAATTAATTTCAGTAGTTTAATCCTCACACAATGCTGCAAGCTTAATTTGAGCTACAAAGCTGCTTATCCCAACCCAACAGCTATTAAGTGCAAGCAAACACCCCCGACCTGCATTGTCTTACGCATTCAAGCGAGGCCGGGCGTCTGCGGGCTAGCGAGCGGCTGATAGCCGTGTATCCGTCGCCTACAGCCGATGTATCCATTGCCTACCGATGTATCCGTCGGCGTTAATTACGGCGGCTTAATCGCCTCCACCGAGACGGAGCTGCCAACGGGATACACTAACAAACGCATGCTAGTGTTGTGGTTGTGCTCATTGGTATTGTTTTCTTGTCTTAGTTTTCAATTCCAGTCTTGGTGATTGTTACTTATTTTACTACGGCTATATTTCAGAAAAAAACTAAACCATATTTATCTTTATGACCCGCCTTCACTTCTTTTCGGGGTTTCATCATCATCACTGCTGACCCTATACTCACTCAGTAGCTATACTTTGGCGAAAAGATAGTAGACCTATGCCTCCTTTCTTCGCCAAAGTACACCCGGTACTGAGCTGACTTGGATCCGAAGCGGACCTCCTATTTTGGTAATGTCATCTATATCCATCGTGATACTGGACGACCAGAATTTCGTTTACCTACATATTCTAGAGCACCATATTCTAGAGGAACTTACTCCACCTGCCATCACCTCGCCTAGCTAGATGTCCTGCTCAATTCCACTTGAGTTCCATCACTCTTAATCCGACATCATGTACTTAAATGTCCTGCGTCGAATTTCAGAGTTCCGGGCTCGATTTTGGAGTTTGATTCCGAGTAACTAGTGCGATGCAAACGACACTTAGCGCCATCTATTGGCGCAGACTGGTACTAATGTCCCGAAGCAAAGTGAGTGTAGGCCAATATAGATGTTGCGTGTATTTCTTGCATCTTGATCCTTAGTCTCGCGTTGGTCTTGCACCTGGGCAACACTTGTGCGTGTTCGGGCACAAGCAACGAGGCGGTGACGTATAGTAATGGCCCGGGTTCGGGGGTTCGTCTCTAACTGCCGGTATCGGGTTTGATCGGTTGCACATTGTTTAGTTATTTCATTTATACTGAGGATTCAATATGCGAGTAGTTTTCTTCTACACACATGATTGAATTAAAAAATCTGGTAAGATCAAAAGTTCTTAAATACTTTCAAAAAGAGAATCCCAGACGAGAGAGAGATCGCCGAGAATTTCCTAACCACTATAATCTGGACATCTTTAGGGCAAAAGTGAACAGGCATCTTCTAAGCAAACGAGTGTCATCCTAGACCTCATCGTCACTTTCCAGGTGCGATTGTGGTCAAGCGTTGGCCTATACGTTTATTTAAAAAAAGCCTAGTTTGATTGCTCACAAAATATTTTCTCCATCCCAAGCCTTCATCAAGTCGGAAGCATTCACCCCAGTCCGTCTGTATCAGTTGACAGCCGTTGGCGGGGCTCCAGCGAGCGCAATCAATACTAGCCCAAGATCCCGCTGCTCAATCCTGCAGGTACGAGTACCTGTTTCTTTGACGAAATTAATATTAAATTAATGATGAGGATGCACACAATGATCAATAAACAATTCTCCTTTAATTTTAGAGTTACTTACTTTTTACTTTAAGAGCGTTCTCGGCTAGTGCGGAATGTCATGTTTCGGTTTTGATTTGCAAAATTTCACTCACACATAAGCATGTGTTACTGTTTGCATAGAGTTGCCGCGTACGTTTTCTTTATAGTTAGACTGACAAATTTTGATCCTTTCGCTTTATAGCAAAGTAAATTACTGTATTGTTGTAAAATTAAATTGCAAGTTAAATAAAATAAAATAAATCCAACGTTGATTTATTGTTATTCTTTTGATTTTTTGATTTAAGAAAAATAAAAAAATAGGTATATCATTTAGATACCTACCTACCTTTTTTACTCAGGACAGGTAAGCAATTAAATACTTAAAGATATCATGTTTTGTTTAATAAATCATTTAATAAAAAAGAACATTATACATTATAAAACAGTTGTATTTATACATTATAAAACAGTTGCAAACCCTCAATTTGATCCCTTTCTGGGATCAATTCTTTAAGAAACAGCCCCAGAGGAAATGGACGTGGCAGAGCCCAGATACTATGACTAAAAATGAGATCGACTTCATAATATATATCGGACATTAAGCGAATATTCAGAGATGTCTCAGTGATCAATAGGTTTAAAACCGGAAGTGATCACCGACTTCTCAGAGGCACTTTGAATATCAATTTTAAGCTTGAACGTTCTCGGTTGATGAAGTCCACGCTCCGGCCAAATCTGCTCCAATCACTCGCTGGTTCCGATGCCTTCCAACTGAAATTGGAAAATCGATTCACTGCCTTGGAAACCACAATTGACGTATATATCGACGAAGAATTCGACCAAGTGGTGGAAATCCTTCGGGACGAGGGCACAAAGTTCTGTGAGTAGCAAGCGGTCTATACTCTGGATTTAATGGACAAGAGGCGGAAAGATCCATCAGTCACTTCGGCAGAACAACGGGCTCTAAATAAGTCCATCTCCAAGCTGTTAAGACGTGACCTCCGAAGCTCCAATTCACTCTCAATACAGAGAGCAATTGAGCAGAACCAGGGGGGTCCAAAGTCTTCGTACAACAGCTTGACAGGAGCCACCTGTCGAAGTTAACCAAAACAAATCGAGGAGTCGTCACATCAAAGCCAGAAACTTTTTGCCTTCTTTTACGCCATGCGACGGAGGATCTACCCGACATCAGCTTGGAGGAGATCGAGGCAGCTCTTGGACAACTTAAAAATGGAAAAGCCCCGGGAAAAGACGGAGTCACACCGAGCTTCTGAAAGTTGCCGGCAAGCCGGTGTTGAAGGAACTTTGACGTATATTTAACTCGGTTATTTTCTTCGGGAGAACTCCTAGGGCGTGGCCGCGGAGCTTGTTCGTATTGTTCTTCAAGAAAGGCGACAAAACCTTACTGAAGAACTATCGACCAAAGTCACGTCTATAAGTTGTTCTCAAGAGTCATTTCGAATCGCCTTACACGAAGACTTGACGAAGCTCAACCTGCAGAGCAAGCCGGGTTCCGACGGTTTTAGCACCATAGACCATATTCACACAGTGAGACAGGTTATACAGAAGACCAAAGAATATAACCAGCCCCTGTGCATGGCATTTGTGGACTATGAAAAAGCTTTTAACTCCGTCGAGACCTGGTCTGTTCTCGAGGCCTTGCAGAGGTGCCAAGTCGATTGGCGATATCGACTTGGCACGAGGTGTTGAGGTGTCTGTATAACGTCGCTAATATGTCCGTAGTAATCCAAAATGGCCAAACCGAGCCTGTCCTGCTACGATCGTGGTGTGAGACAAAGAGATGTTATATCTTCGAAACTCGTCTCCGCTGCGCTGCAGGACTTGTTCAAAACGCTAAACTGGAAAGAGCGCGGAATCAATATTAATGGCGGGTACATGTCACACCTACGATTCGCAGACGACATCGTCATCTTGACGGAAACCTTACATGGCCTACAGGCGAGCAGCCTGGCTGAATCTTCCAATCACTTCGATCTTCGGATGAACTTGGATAAAACCAAGGTCATTTTCAACGAGCTCGTTGATCCGGGACCGGTCGCTGTTAATGGAGTACCTCTCGAAATTGTCCAGGAATATGTCTATCTAAGATAAACGCTCCAATTAGGCAGAAACAACTTCGAGAGAGAAGCCAATAGAAGAATTCAGCTAGGCTGGGCAGCATTTGGTAGGCTTCGTCAAGTCTTCTCGTCATCCATCCCTCAAAGTCTTAAGTCGAAAGTCTTCGACCAGTGCGTCCTCGCGGTCATGACTTACGGTGCCGAGACGTGGACGTGGCTGGACTAATCCACCCGGTTCAAAGTCGCTCAAAAAGCTATGGAAAGGGCTATGCTCGGAGTATCTCTGAAGAACCGCATCAGAAATGATGTAATCCGACAGAGAACCTGAGTCACCGACATAGCCCACCGAATTAGCAAACTGAAGCGGCAGTGGGTTGGTCACATTAGCCGCAGAACTGACAACCGTTGGAGCCGTAAAGTCCTTGAGTGGAGACCGCGACTCGGTTAAGTGTTGGACGCCCTGCGACAAGATGGGATGATGACATTCGAAGGCTGGCTGGTGTGGGCTGGATGAGAGTGGCTGAAAATCGGGAGCAGTGGCGTGCATTAGAGGAGACCTATGTCCAGCATGTTGGAATACATCAAAAATAACTCAAACTCGTCCCATGCTAATCTGCACTTAATTGCATAGTAATAGAGTTCCTCTTGTTGCACTTGTTAATAAGGTTCATTTTACGAATACATATTTCGACCTTGAATCCTGAGGGATCACTCTGTTAGTAAGTCTTGAGATGTTAGTAAGTCTTGAGATGCCAGCGAGTCTTGTCGACTCGGCCGGTTCGTCTTGTGGAGTCTGTTGACTCAGATAGTTAGTCTTGCTCTGTCTGTGAGTCTTGTTACTCTGCTAACTGTACATTTGTAAACATGCGTACTCTCCTATAAAACGATTTAATAAAGATATCGTTTAGTACCAACAAATAAGTTTGTCATTGACTCCCAAAACCCAATACACCCAGCAGTGGACGAGTGTGGGTTGCTGATGATGATGATGATGAAATTCTACTTTAAAATCATAGTCATGTTTCTGTAGTTTGCGATTCAACTATTTCCAATTCTTCGGTGGTATTCTCATGTATTTGACCTTCTCTTTTCTGCCTTTAGCAATAAACGTAATGAAATCATCGTAAAAGAAAAATGTGAATAGATTATGACCAGCTATGTCATTAAAAGTGGATTCGCGGTAACTTACGTTTTAGCTTCATTAGCTTTGGCCAAATTAAGTACCATAACTTTTCCTTTTCTTCCCCGAATAGCGCCTTTTATATCACATTTTATATTATTATGTAAAATGTAAAGAATATAATATATTAATCTATGGAAGTTACTAGAATTGCATTTCTTTACCTTCGTACTCACCAAAATTTTGTTTGGTTAAAACAAATTAATATTCTTAAAACAAAAAGTATCAATCCGTCTCAGTCGCGTCAAAAAATCTCCAATTTCAAATAAAATTTTACGTAGCACGCGGTGACCGGGAGCGACATAGGTCCTACCTCGGAAAGGCCTCGGCCGGCACTGAGCGCTGGTGCGATTCTGCGCCGATTATATAGTAGTACTAAATGATTCATAATAAAATAAAAAAACAAGTTATTAAAGTTAAAAAAATACCACGTTTTAAAGCGTAAATTTCTTCATTTATTAGGTTTAAAAAAAATCAAGAATACCTTTTATTTCATCCTAAACTAATACGTGTAATAACTCGAAAAATTACTAACAATGATACTTTTGAGTACACTTTTCTTGTATGAAAACTTACAGTAATCACTATTGTTTTGTAGCCATGCCCTAATATATGTTATTGTTCTTTTAATAGAAATATTGTCATAAGTTTGTCGTTTATAGTTTTACTATTATCGAGCATTTGCGTAGACCTTCGACCACAAGTTTCAAAAAGGGATTGTATTAAAACTGTTCTAACGAGAAAACTAAATGATCATTTGAAAATATTTTGAAATTATGCATTAGATTATGAAATCTGCAATAATTTGACATCAATATCTTATTTACAAACTGTATAGATTATCATTTTATTCTCCATCGGAAATCAATGATTTTGACTTAAGTGTGACTCTTACGGATAAACGCTCTTAAACATGGGGTTAAAAGTATTTTGTTGCGGCATATTGAGAGCTGGCAACCATTATTTTTTTTATTCTTTGTCTTAAAAATGGTGAAAATTGGTAATTTTATACAAATGCATTTCACGTTTCCAAAATAAATATCAAAAATTAAGTAAAAAGTCATTGCGGCAATTTCAAAAAACAACCTACCGCCAAACCATTGATTATTTCTTCAACATTCATTTCAGACGAATTTCACCAATAAACCAGATGCCTGCAAGTTTGAGCAGTGGGATCTTAAACTATACCCCAAGTCGGAGTCATTCTGACTCCGGAACCTGGCGCTCATGAGTCGCGTTAAAACCGAATTAATTACCGGCTGTTAGCTCAAAACGCGCTAATTGTATAGAGTTCCGGGTACCCGCTTAGGTGTTCCGAATCGAGGACGGAGTGAGTTAGCACGGGTTTATTATGTTTGTTCAACTAACTCCTGCTTTTAGATTTAGGTTTCGCTTTTGAACTCGTGTATTTGCACTTAGGTTAATATTTGAAGAGCTATTTTTGAATTCGTGTCATATTTTATGTATAAAAAATATTACTATTTTAGAGACTGCCAGTTTTAGTATCTTTTTCAAAATTTTACATTTATAAAAGCGACATTATCGTATACGAATGTTGCTGATAATTAATCAGTTTGTATACTTGAATGTCCATCTAATCGTTGGAGTCATGTACCTACTAAAGCGCTGCGTGTCCCCTTTTGATGCCCGATGGTCACTCACTGAAGCAAGTAAAGCAAAATAAAAATATAACTGACAAAGTACCTACCCGTAACTGGGTTACACAGAAACAAATGCAGTGTTTGTAAATTTGTGGACAACGACGTGTGCGGGCGTCCGCGAAACTTATTCGATTCAGATCGGATGACTTCAAAACGGTGAGCCACGTATCAATCCGCTCATAGTGTAGAGGGGCGGCAGTGAAGGCAGTGTGTATATGCAAGTTATAAGGCTAACAATGGGCGCGCCCTCTACGCAAAACTTATTCATTCTGCTTGGATGACTTTAATTGGATGGAACGGTGAACTGGATCAAAACAAATTATCATAGGCACACATGATGTATAGTATAACGTAGGGTGACAGCACAGATCTGGCAGCTTTAATTCAATCCGTCGAACTAAATAAACATCTCTTTATTTTGCACTAGCGTGTGCTCTTCTTTAGTTGTAATTTCGGTCGTTATGAGTACTGTGTCCTTATTTAATACATATCAGTACATAAACATATAAAAATGATCTATTTTTATTATAATTTAATGGCAGTTTTATCGGATTCTCACCTACTTAAATGTTGAGCACATTTGGCTCAACATCAATTATTGAAAAAATAATAGATATAGAAACCTTAAGTGTAGTTGACCGTGGATTTTAAAGCCCCTTTTTTCAGGTTTCAGCCAAATCAAGAACATAACCTAATTTATTATGAAATTCCACTATAATTCATTGAATTTTTGATTATTAATTTTAACGTTGCATTTACACATTTTATTAATTGAGTTGTGTTTTTAATTTGAAAAATGCCTTAGTCGGTCCACCTAGTGGATGATCTAGTAAAGGTGACCCTTGGATGCGGGTGGCACAGGACCGATCTGTGTAGGAAGAAAGTTGGGGAGGCCCATGTCCAGTAGTGGACGTCTAATATTGGCTGAAATGATGATGATGATGACCGCCTTAGACTTATAAATGGTGTTGTTTGTGTAATAGAGTATAGCTAGGTCCTTATGCAGTTAATTCATATCGAGACTAAGTTCAGGCCGCTTGTGACGGTCATTGTATCGCGCTCCAAACGTCTTTCAGTGTACTACAAAGTACCAACTTATAAATTTTCGTCGTATTCAGTCCCGGTTATGTGAAGTAATCCGGATGGAGTTACCTCACTGCCGTGGAGCGTGGTTCAGATGGCAATCCAACCGATTCTTATTCCGAGCCCAGTGGGTGGAAGTTATTCGCGGGCTGTAACCGGCGCAGTCGCAGCTAACAAACCGGCCAGCGTTCCGGGTAATCACTTTGTTTAGAATTTACTTTGTTTGCTTTTGTCTATCATTTTGCATACAGGTATAATGCAAATCGTATGGACGATGTGAGTTTATTGAATTAGAAATATTCATAAAGAGTTCAGAATCATGTTTTCCACAGCACAGGTTTTCTTTCACCTAAGTCTTAAGCCTTGATCTTAGTATGTAACCAGGAGAATGTATGTGATGCTGTCTCAAATCTTTTATAAAAAAATGCTTAGTTTTTTTCTTATTTAAATAGTATGTTATACTCATATTTTATTTGATGCGATGGCAACTCTCTAGAAAACAGCATGTGCCCCTGAAACGGGAAGTCGTAGAATCGAATCCGAACTTATGGATTTATATCATTAGCTCAATGGTGCTAGAAAAATATGTGGAGAAAATCTGTACTTTGTTTAAATTGTTTTAATGGTAAGATGGTCTCAATTCACTGTCCAAAGGTTACGAAGGTCGGACGTCAGGCGATTAATTGCAATCACTAGACTATCCAAAGCAATAACTTATTGATGCAAGTAGAAATGACACGCTAGAATGATGATGATTGAAATGATCGCTTCCTGGTTTCCGACATACCGACACTAAAGCGTTGCCCTAAAAACTGCACACATAAATCGACTTCAACTCAAAAGCAGATAGCGGCTGCACTTTACTGCCGTCAGATTTAACAGGATCCAGCAAGAATTCCTGCAGCAAACAAAGCAAGATGAACCGTAGCGATCCCCAAACAAAGCTATTCAGCCCAACCGCCATAAATTCATGTACACTCGCGTTACGAACCCGGGACGTCTGAGTTGCGCGGCTAAAAGACTTAATTTACTCCCAGATACTGGATGAGCGCGGCGCTCCGTGCGATACGAATGTACCGGTTGCTAATTAATTACTTGTGCTATTGGTTGACGTGTTTTGTGGAAGGATTGATTATAGTACAGGAGTACACTCACTTTATACAGCTACTTATAACGTCGTATACTAAATTATACAGCTACATTATGCTTCATACGGTTAGTCATATTGCATGGAGAGCCAGAAGGTTTATCAAATATAAAACCAGAGATCGAAAGGAGTCGCTAACATTTGAAGAGATGTCCAGCAGTAGACCGAGCTGGGTGGAGCATATAACCTAACCTAACCCAACGCGGTGGACAAAATATTTTATATTGAGGACAATCAAGATGACCTCATTTCGCCTGATGGTAAGCGGCCGTGAGATCCAAAAGAACAGACAAAGTGTCCATCATGAGTCTGTCACTCTCACCCTGAAGCCCTGCTGAGATACAGTTTCACGTCGAGAATGTTGATGAAGAAGAAGACTGCAATAAGCTGATAATGATGAATAATATAATCAAGGTCTGGTCACCTTTTGTCCTCATCATGTTGTACTAGCTATCAACTAGGTACTTACCGTTATCCTCTTCAGCAGCCTCTTCCCCTTGTGCCAGGTGATGACGGCCGGCGGCCTGCTGCCGGCGGACTCGCAGGTGACCTCGTACCGGCGCTCCGACGTCAGGACGCCGCCTTCGCCGATCTCTGCTGGCTTCTTGATTTCCACTGTGAGTGGTCTCACTGTAGAAGAAATTATTAAGTTAAAGTGCTGGCTATTGATAGACTTATCAATAAGCCATAAAGCAAGAGAAGAATCGATAGTTACGATAGTGTCAATAGTATATCGTGGGGAGGATGCTTATGTAACAGATTCAATTTTATTGAAGGAGAACGTGTTAAGTCCTGATCTGTGCACCAGCACATTCACGAGGGTGATTGTACTATATTGGGATCTTTTTATTTATCCTTGTTTTCCTTTCTCTTCCTTCTTCCTTTCCTTCCTTCTTCCTTACCTCTTGTTCTTTTGTGCAAAAAAAATGTTTTGAGGAGTCTGTAGAGGTTTTGCATAAGCTAATCAACTCCAGTTCAGTCCATCACGTCCTTGTTTGGTCAACTTTCGAAGTCTACTGTCTCCCCTGATCTAAAAACTCCTTCTCTTAGTTTTCTTGCTTCCCAATCTACAATATAACATTTAACAACCACTTACAGAACATATCCAACACCAGCGACAATTCCTTCGGCGGCACAAGATGCGAGTTGGTAGCTTGGCAGGTGAACACCGCGGCGTAGTCCGCACGCCTGATGGCTGGCCACAGGAGGCGGTTCTCGATGACGTCGCCCGTGTTGTGTTCGTACTCCTCGTCTACCAGCACGCCGTTGACCAGCCATCGCACTGACGGCTCTGGACGACCTGGGAGAAGGAGTTTGATAGTAAGATCATTAGATATGTAATATCATTTGACGGCTTCGATGGCGCAGTGGCAAAGGTGTTCGCCTGAAGCGCGAAAGGTCCTGGGTTCGATTCCCGGTCAAGCCAATTTAAGGAACTACTTTTTCTAAGTTTTTTTGGGTTCTGGGTTGACTCCCCTAGTTAATTAACTTCATCCAGTACTCATAGTATGTACAGGGCTTGCCCTAGTTTGTGACCAGGTTGATTGGTATGATTGTCTAGCGCATTGATTTATTTATAACGTGACGTCACGCTTTGAAAATATTCACAAGTCTGTAAATTCAATGATACTTGTTATTTTTCAATTAAACAAATACTAATGTTTTTGTATGGTTACAAGGTCTACCGGGAGTCATAGTTTTAAGCGATTTTGTATACCTATTAACTTTCTCCATTGCGCTACCGGGACAGTCGAGTGTAAGCCCATTAGCTGAAATGATGTCCCCAGTGGTATTGCCCCTTAAACGTGCAGTTGCCAATTTTACATTCACTATTTTCTATTTGGACGGAACTTGTATTAAGAAATTTCATTCCATTTCTAAAAACAGTGCCAATGTGACTCACAAAATTAATCATCTAGTTAATGAACCGTTAATAAGGACATTATTTAATTAGCCTCACAAAATGCAAAGTCAAAAGCGAGAGCGCCATAATTACGTCGTCTCCAATCAAATCTTCATTTATCTCCGTTTACACAACAAATATCAGAATCCAATACAAAGAGGTTGTTGATCAACAACGGGTCGAACAATAAGGCAGGAAGCGGCGCCTTTGATTTAAGAGCGACTTTCGCGGAGCAAGGCGCCAGAACCTGGCCTGGTTACAGCATCTCTGAATAGGGAAACAGGCGTCTTTTTACTATGTTATATAATACTGGCAAGGTAAAGATTTCCATTTGCTGAAAATTAGGGCTTATTTTTTCTGCTTCATACCTACACATAGACATAATCTCTAAAAGTCTGGAGCCATGATTCCATATTGAAAGCATTTAGAAAGTGATCCCAACAGAGCTATCGAGTTTATGTGACAAAACCGAAGAGGGATCAGGCGCAGGACCAACTGCTTAAAGTGTTTCCCGAGGCACGAGGGTACAAGACCGCTAAAATCTGTTTTGTTTTGGCATCAACTGCAAAAACAAGCAACTAATTATTTACAATTTCAGAGTATTATTTTTAGCGTCACGTTCCTGACCATCCTATTTACACAAATTTATGTTAACAAATTCCAAGTGTTGTAACTCGTAAGTGATTCCAAGGCCAGGAGGAGTTTCAATCCGCCCGAATATAATATTCGTCGGGTTCCTACGCAATTACTAAGGTGAAAACTGGATCCACTCCGGCCACGCTCAGCTCTGAATAGACTCAATCCCATTACGAAGTTTGGAATATTGCAGACTGGCTGAGGACTTGTTTGTGTCAACACAAATCCAAATTAAATCCATTGACATTCGGAATTAGATCGTAGTACCAACATAGCACTTTAGACCTGAACTAATTCAATTTGGTCAAAGTGGATCTAAGGATAGTTCGGCGGATCTGCTGAACAAAAGCGCACAACGGACAGACAGCAACAAAGGACAAAGGGAGGGAATGCCTCCAGCGGAATTTATTTACGAGACCCAACGAGGTTTTATTTTGCGGCAGATAATTGATATTTGCGTTAGGGCCGGCCATTTCGTGTATTTGTCAATTAACATCGTTGTTTGGCGCGTCATCCGGGAATTCGGTTTAGGCAAACAGAACGACGGCCACATTTTGCGGTTGCGCCATCGCCAATATTGAAAGTCAACAGTTGATAACAATGCTTAATGATTGTTACGACTTTCTGTATCAAATGGAAAATTAAAACCTTTTAGCTTTGTGTTGTGGAATGAGGAAGAATTAGGTCACGATATTTGTTCGTACCAAAAACATAATAATTGATTAAACATCAAAAACATTCGAAAACATTATGAATTACCTATTTAGCAGGTACATAAGAGCAAAAACCAATGACATTTTTCGTTGACCTATGGCCTTTTAAGAGTTATGCTTCATTAGTATTTGAGTGCTAAATACAATCGAAAGTAAAAAACCTATAAAATCAGAAAACAATCTGGAAGAAATTATCATGAGAGCTTTTGAAATTATTGATTTACTACATGATGCTCTATCTAGAGGTATTTTATATCTTGCAAGAGAGACGAATGTTTATTTTAAGTGATGGGCAAAATACTGATAAAAAAGATTTAGCGATATATATCACCATATACATATTATACAACACTAAAATGCTTTGCAGGTAAAACAAATATGAGAAATAGGAACAATGAAAAATAAGTTGACATATAAATCTGTCACTTTTATCTCTTGTTGAGTTGTTGCCTTGGCCGGGCAAAGAAAAGAGAACTTTGGCAAACTTAACTGTTTTATTTTCAGGTCATCACAATTTCATATAAATAAAACAACGCATATTTTTACTGAACGCCGGACATTTATTGGTTCAGAAATATTCATGTAAAAATTGGGTTTCAAGTGAAATTTTGTTCGCTTCAAAGGTATTTCAATTAATGTTTTTATTACTTTACAAAGTGATACGGTTCTAGATGCCAAACGAGTCCCGCTTGCAAAATGAAGGTTTACAAAAACAAAGAAACAAGTAACAAAACGGGCCCCGTTAATGTCCTTGGGCTAAGTATAAGTGGGGCGAGCAACAGGCTCCGGGGGGCGCGTAAGCCGGCGCCATTAGAAAGGCATCTGCGCCCTAAGAATTGAATTTTTCCGGCCCTACTTTTAGAAAATACGCCCCAATCAATATCTCGATTATGCAAATCCAGTGGCCCCCGTCAATCCGAATTTCGTTTGAGGGTGTACAATAATCTGATAAATTCCATTTTGATTGGGATCGCGTAATTTTAACTCGAACGTTCCGTTGTGCGCTCAAGATTTTATCATTATGTGGGAATTTTCGTCAGTTAAATGTCGGCGTTTTCGAGTTAATGGGGATGAGGGCGATCGAGTTTACGGCTTTCCGATGAGTCTTGGGAAGTTTGCGAATAAAATTTGTTTCAATGCTAACGTTATTGAGGCCTCCCTGATAATGGCTGCGCTTTGTGATACTCGCACCCATTGATATCGTTTTCATTCGTGGTTATGGATTATCTGAGAGTCGGGTAGCGGGTTTAATAAGACTTTTTCATCCTTCTCTGTGGGTGGCACTGCGTGTACATTTAGTTGAGGAGCACTTTGTGATAGACTAAATACTGTATGTCCATCTTGTAAGGTAACCTGTATCGGCAACGATAATGTTCTACCCTTTAAAACGTTGTAAGAAGTTCTCTCATTTCGGGTAATTGTTCAAACATAGTTAAGTGTTCTGCAAGAATCAACCGAAGTCTTTGTTTGATATGAAACTTTTTCAGGAAGGAAACATGACAAACCCATTTTGTTATGTGAGTAATATAGCATTTATTTACCCAAAACCCACACAGCTAATGAACTGTACCGGATTTGATAGATTTTTAATGAAAACGGTTACGGAACAAAAAAACGTTAATATTTAAACGTAGAGGCAGGAACAATTTGTGCCATGGGTTTTACAATGACCCAATTAACAACAGTCATATAACAAAGTTATTTGCTTCCACCCCGCATAAAACCTGCATAATCTTTCAAACGTTTTCGAGCAAACCATGGTAAATCCTCGTCCGTAGTTACGTGTTGTTGTCGGCGGGTAAAAGCGTTCCCCTGTATAGCGGACGAGAGAAAAATACAACCATCCTGTACCTTACGTAAGGCGAGATGTACTGCAGTGTAATGCATTTCTCTGGTGTTGCTTTGAAAAATGCCTTTTTAGTTAGTAGCCCCGGCTGAAGGTTCAAATAATGGAGATACGAGTATTTTTTTTACTAGCTAAATTACTTGCTTGTATTGGGTGAGTCCGTAAATAAGAACTTTCAAATAAAACCGCGCTAATATGTAGTAGAATTTTGTAGAACATTTAGTTGAGTATTCAATTAATAAATTGAAGTTCCTATGGAATAACATTCGTATATTCAAAAAGTCTAATGCATACAAAGTATTAATAAAGAGGTAAATTCTGAAGACATCGACAAACCATACACAAACCGTTTCCGTAACACACGACGAGAAAAGAAGTAATAGCACGGTACAATCAACGCCCAGTGCCATCTATTGGTACAGAATGTTTCTACAGTGACTGATTGTAATATCGTGGGTCCAGTGGTAATCTATGCAATCTGCAAAAACTTTTACTAATAAGTTTACATAGCTGTAAAACCTGTTTTCAGTACACGATACATTTTCTTCTTCTTTTTGCTGTCCTGAAAAGTTGGACTTTTGCTTGTTGAATAGTTTAACACTGGATCGACGATATAAGTAGGTAAAACAAATATTTTTAATTTCACCGTTGTCTTAATCCATAACGCAAGTACTTAAGCCACCCTGTACGGAGTCAGATCAATGTTCGAGATGTTCTCTTTGAAGTTATCGCAGCAATTGCTACCCTACAAATTATATAATATTCTAGGAAAGGCACACCACCAAAACTTACACTATGAAATACGATACAACAGTGTACATGCTACAAGAAGTACACATAATACATAATATACGAGTAGTTCACTTACGCGTTCGATTTATCCAGCGGCGCGCTGTAATTTAACGAGGGAATATTGAAGGGTTTCCGTACTTCGGCGTTTGTGGTATTTGTGAGATTGTGAGCACGCATTTTATAAATAGGCGGCGGCAAACATTACGCCGCTTTTGAGCTTATGTTCGAGCTAAGACTTAAATGGTTTTGTAATCTTTTTGTTAATTTGATTCTTGTAACAATGCGAATGTTTGTTGATAAAACTGTAATATTTTTGAGAGATACTATCTATTGGAGGCTTTTGCAGTTCCTTTGACTGCCTTAGTGACTTATGAGTTGTACTGCGAAGCAACGAATGCGCTTGGTATCCCGAGTTTGATCACTGGCCAGGCGGAAATTCAGTAGGTACCTCAGTTTTCTGCAAAAAATATTTAGTTTCAGCTTGGAGTTTGTAAGTTGGCGGTCCTGTACCCCCGTGCGTTTGGATTAAGTTGTCTCATTCATTTTATGTTTAGGAGTGTGTTTTGTTATGTGCCAATACATGTTTAATTCATTCATTATAACCCACAATGGTTGATATCCAATGATATTAATGTATAGGTTACCTGGAACTAGGTACCTACTACCCAGGTAGCTAGGTAGATTGATACAATGTGAATGAAATATTCTTTCGAGTTATGGGGGTTTCGTTTATATTACACAATCATTATAATGTACCAACAGTACGGTGCTATTCACCAGTTCTCTATGCTCGACCTAGGCGTAGTCACGCTGCCAGGTGTCTAAACTACTAAATTTATCTAACATCACTAAACCGATGACATACTGACCGACCACGAAGAAGTTTCGCGAAACACGAGAGGTTGCCGAAAAAATGTGTCACCTTCAGAAAACCTTTGCGTTATCTTTACGGGTTATTGTTGGGCGTCAGATTTCCGCCGTTATTACACGCGAATTTGTCAATGTTTCGAACCGATAAAAGCATTTCTGTGTCGACACACTCGCGTCGGCAAACAACTCGAGAATCGCGAGTCGCAAGGAGGTCGCGAGGAAAGCCGCGGGATAAACTAAGAGCGGCAGCGATCAGAAGTTTTGGTTTTTTATTTTGTTATTTTGGTCTCTCTCCACATAGGCGCTTTTAACAGCCGATAGCGTATTTGTTATACAAACGTGTTCAATTCACGATTAAGTAACTTTGTGATTCGTATGGAAGAAAGCTATATACTGGAGATTAAGGCTGTCATTCCATACGAATCAGAAATAAATGTAGATGTGTTGCGAAGCATGTGTCAGTTATGAACCAACAGTTAAATATTATAGTTTACTTAGTTTCCGCTTAGGGAAGTAACGCTATCGGCAACAAATAAATGTCTCGTAACGCATCTTACCACATCTCTGGTGGAAACTCAGCCTTACTATCTGATAAAGATTGGTCGGATAACACCTTAGTTTTAACATATACTTAAAGTAGATTATAATCAACATATACCAACATTGTAAACATAATGTTGTAGTAACAGTACATTTCACTCGGACTATTATAATCTGTCTGTGATAACTGATACATTTGCGTCCGTCGCTTGCGCCGGGGCAAGGCGACCCGCCGAGGGCCCTCGGGGCAAACACGCTGGATGTTAGTGCAGTTAGACCTACTAGATTACCACTGGATATTGTTACCGGGCGAGTATCGATCATACGCTATTGTTTATTTGTTGAGAGCTCGTGTGTAGCACGAATAGTTGTGTACAATAAACTAGACGAAACTAAGTACAAGTTGATACGCGAAACAGAAACGGAAGGATTTGTACGAAATTCAACTAAAAACTTTTTAAGGGTTTGGCACGCATCGATCGAGTACATTAGCATGTTAACTTTGATCATTATAATTGCTATATCTGTGTTTCGTCGAGTGAGTGTGAGGACCTCGAGGCGCCCATCACTCGACGAAACACAGATATAGCAATTGGGCCTCCCCAATCAAGGGGAATGGGGGAATGGGGGTTAAATATCGGCAGTGTAGTTGTGACTCTACTGGTGTAGCAGGTGTATATGGGCAGTGGCAATCGGTCATCATCAGGTGATCAGTCTGCTTGTCTCAGTCTATACTGTATACTGTCCCACTGTAGGGCAAATGCCTCCATCATAGAAATCAAGTCATCGCTACCATAATGGCCTGTATCCGCCCGTTCATCGTGAACAATGCGTGAGAGACTTACCTCCAAGGACCCGGCAAGTGAGCAGCACGTCCTGCCCTTCCTCGTGGGGTCCCAGGGTCGTGGTGTTGATCACCTTCCCCCAGCGGTCCACCACCACCGGCTTCTCCGGGGGCACTGGAACAAAACACCAGGTTAAAATCTTATTTTAACGACATCATTATTATCCTCTACTTACAAAAATATCGTCTACGGTTATCTGGTAGAAATTTAAATGGTAAAACCGCCAAAATCTATACTTAGGTAGGTATAATAAATCTGTATAGAGGTCAATACTGCATATTAAATATATTTTCAAAATAAATATCAGGGGGTGATTAAGTGTTTAATACTGATGCCAAAAATGCAATCAGTAAAAATTTTGTCGGTGTGTCTGCCTGTCTGTCTGTAAGAGTAAGAGCTAAGTTCAGGCGTATCGGTTGCGTAAGTAAATTTTTTACTTTTCCCTTCATCATAGTTATAATCATTCAATCAAAAGGACAAAAAGTATGCATGTAAAAACATTACGTGATCCGGTCTAGAAAAAATAACGAATAGATACAAAGCAATAAAATTGCTCCATCGAGGTTGGGCAATCCGTCACGCAAGGCGATTGGTTCTCAGCCGCGGCATGAAACTTTGTACGAGAATATTTTGGTCCCATACTAAGGCTGTACTTTAATATAAGAAAAATTAACAGTATTGCTGAATATACAAAAAGAAATAAAGTGTTTCTTTATACCTATTGAAAAAATTTTAAACGGCATTTAACGCGGCATCAATTTCATTATAAACAAGTTAATATAGGCCTTCATTCAGTTTGTAAGCCGTCGTGTTTATAAACTGCATGAAGGCCGCATCTACCGGAGTGATACCACGGCCTCACAGAAAACCGGCGCGAAACAGAGGTTGCACCGAGTTTCTTCGACTGAATCAGCGTCCGGGAGGCTCAATTTTAGGGCAAGGGAAAAGGTATAAGTATACATAGGGGGAATTCAGTACGCGGCTTGCACCGCATATATTCTTTAACCACGTCTTCTACTAACCATTCTGAACAACATATTCTATTACTTTTGCAACTTTCCATACAAACCCAGTCTCGTGTCTAGACCATTTTATATGTGGTTCAACACCCGTTACCCGTAGAACAAATGTTGCTCAGAATCATTGGTAGAAGACGTGATTAAAGGGATGTGCCTGCTTACAGACACTATGTTGTGAGAACTCCTTTACTCAGCAAAGACAAGCAAACGTTGCTCCCAGCAGAGCGCAATAATAGTTATCTACCGTTAATCCTGCGAGGCTCGAGGCGGGGTGATAACATCTCCAGTAATTGGTAATTTGCCTTACATGCATCCCGATGCTAGGCCCCGGTGGTATAATGCGACTGCATTCAATTATTACGCCATACATCTTCTGTTAATGATAATTATCACCTCTAATGGGGACAGCCGCGTGTGAAAAATCCGCTGGATGGTATACTGTAGAACTGAGGTATTTGGTATTTTTGAGGTGAGATGCCAAAATGTCACTAAACAACCAATGATGTTGAATTTGGATCTCAGTCTAACAGTACGCGATCTAGGAGATTTTTTACACGTCATAATCTACATTAATAAAAATAGCGCTAGTCTCTTAGACATAAGAACCAAAACTCAAAAAGAGTTGAACTTCACGTGACGCCGTGTGTATGTAAATAAATTTAATATACAAAGATGGCCGTTACGTGTGGTAATTTTGTATGGTGAATGCGACTAAAGTTTTTACTTTTTATAACTGTGAAAACTAAAGAAATAAATATGCTTCTTTTGAAAAAAAGTAAACCAAAAAAAAACATAAAAATGGAAATATAAATGAAACCAAAATAATTTCGTCGAAAAAAGTTGATCGGAATTTTGCACATTTCACCTGGATAAAGGTAGACAATCTCGATTTTCAGGAAATCGGTATTGCACGTCAAAATGCAATCTGGTATAACCGAAGCCGACTGCTGGTGGCATCGCGCCCTCTGGCGGACGCCATCGGAAAACGATGGCTTCCGATGAACTTCACTGCACGGGCGTATTGTTGCAAGGGATTGCAACTTTGGATGTTTTTGAGAGGATTCACTAAAGTTGGAGGTAGGTTTTGTCATAAACATAAGTTTAAGAGAAGGTAAACGAGCTAATGAGTGAGTGGATGGTGAGAAACTACTGCCTCGACTGCCATCCATAGGCTAATATCTACACCAAAAGACGTCTGTTCTTCCCATTTATGTTATGGGTATCCAATTTGTGTAAATTCATTTCATCTTAGCGCGTGCAATTCCTTTTGGACTTTTAAAATAACTTATGCTTAGTTCAGATTATTATTATTGAAATATAATATCTAATTCACTGAGAATATGTACGCTAATAAGAATTTGTAATTCAAACCCCTATTAGTGGAAGTAAGTTATCGGTAAAAGGATCCTAGAGCCCGTAATTAGCTCGGAGCAGTTGCTGATGTATAACTTTGCTTCGTAATCTTTTCTCCAACATGCAGGCTACAGCTATATTTTACAATAAAATATTCTGCTTCATTTTACCTAAGTGGCGAAGGAATATTATCTACAGTAACGAAACTTTGTAACTACTGCAAACGCTTGAAGCCGCTCCAGCGCTGGTTTGCAGTTAGGACCTTGAGTGACGAAAAATGAGACTCGGCCTCCAAGGCACCATACTAAATATGTCTTTGCTACTAAATTTCAGACCTATCTCCGATCCATTACATGAATCAGGAGGTAACGTACCAAAAAGAGCCACAAGCACATACCCCTAAAGCAATTAATCAGCTACACAACGCAGATGATTGCTAACAGATCCGTCCGATTAGCATTAAGGCTGCACTCGACCACCTCTCCTTGCGATCCGATTACGCCACATCAGCTCTATTGCATCGAGATAAGGTTCAACTAAACTGACATCAACGGTAAACTAAGATGCGAGCTCGCAGCAGTGGGCTGTTTTGGGTTGGTTCCGTTTAAAGCATCAAAGTCCAATTGGATTTTACATTCGGCGCAGCTCGTCCAATCTAACTTTAGCCAGCTCTCGGCCAAACGCTTAGCTCTGTTCAATAAAAGTGAGAATCCTCCCACACTCAAACGCCAATTACATCTCGTTAGCCATTTTGTCATTGCGCAAATTGAATATGAGAAACAAGAAAACAAAGATCAGATTAAGACCATTTTGAAAGTTAATTTCAATTTCGGTGTTTATTGTAATCAGGCGGAGTGGTCCTCGTGATCAAAAGTAAAAGGATTTGCATTGAAGAGGCGGCGTGACGGAAACGGCGCGGTTAATAGAAAGACAACAGAGTGGTAATCAGATCTCACGGCCGAGCGGGGCGAGGGGGCGGGGGACTTCTAAGTGATTTAAAGTTTTAAACTCGATTGTGCCGGGATGATCGCCTTCGACGGGGCCGGAGACACGATCCAGACTGCAGTGGACTTTGCTAACGATCGCGGGGTCTACCTCGAGACAATACCTCATCCTAGTATTAGCCCATTTGCCAAAATACGGGATTTTCATGTGCTAAGTTATTTTGTGAATACGACATTTGTTGGGAAAATCTTTCACAGTAAAAATAATGAACTGAATCAAATCAAATATGAAACTTATAATTATTCAGGTACCTACTCTTTCAATAATATATTGAGTTGCCTTTTATCCTAATGGTTAGCCATTGCTTCTACTCATAGACACTCGCAACTCCAGCAACTTTAAACTCACTCTCAACCATAATAAACGTATCTTAAATTACCATGAAAAGCATCTGCTCCCAAAAAAGGTCATAAAAGGAGTAATTTCCGTAATCGTAAGCAAATCCTCAGTGACCTGCAGCGGGCCGGCGTCGAGCGATTGAGCGGCCCAGAAGTGTTGCCGAACGTTATTTTTTTATTTCATCCGAAAACGAGAACCCAATCGATAGGAGTATCAATAGTATCGATAGCACAAAACCAGGCGAAAGTATCGATACCAACGAAAGTTTGTACTCCCAATATCTGTGTTTCGTCAAGTGAGTGAGAGTACCGGAGACCGAATTGGTGGGAAAGGGAGTTAAAGGTTGGCAGCGCACTTGTGACTCTACTGGTGTTGCAGTATCTGTGGCGGAAATCACTTATCACATAAGAAAAAATCAACAAAACTATCCATACTTTACTTGATACTATCTCTTAAATTACTGCCGATATGTCGATTCTCACTTTTTTTCCCTTTACCCTTTCAAACAAACACCCAATCCTACACAATACAAATTGTAATTTGGTAACTTACCGATAGCCCAAAAAACAATACTTACTATTGATACTTATAACACTGGCACACCGATCCAAAATGGGTCTTGGCCTCCTACGTCAAAATCCGCCATTTTACTCGGTCAGTGTCAATTCCGCCAAACCGTGTACTTTTATTGCTTTGAGATTTAGTACTTAGCAAACTATCGATAGTCGATAGTCGATAATCGATGAGGCAACACTACAGCGCCGACAAACAAGCCAACTCAACTGCCCGTGAAATCGAGAGACGTCCGCGTCGTGTACCTAACAGGATCTATTCACAAAACTTAAATGGAAATCGACGGCCGCTTCAAAGCGAATAAAATTCAATCGGACCAGGAACGAGTAGCTTTTAAGTATTTTGCCGCAACTAGGACCGATTTCAAAACGATTGTCTTGACACCTTCTTGTTTTGTAGTTAGGGTAGCGACCGCGTTGCATTTCGTAGGAACATTTTCTAGCTATTCGATAAAGGGAACATTTAGAAGTGTGCAATAAAAACTGTAGCAATCAGGCTCGCGGAAACGTTTTTCTTCTTTGATCAGGAGAAGTTTGAAAATAAACCAATTGTTTGTATTACTCTATTTATACCACCATACAATGCGATGGTGGGTCACTTGATAGAGGGACGGTAGCTCAATGAAAAGAGCGATGGTAACTTAAATGCACGACGATGTACCTATTTAGGCTGATACTTCTTTTTTTATGATATAGCGGCATACAAGCCGGCGGATCACCTGATGGTAAGCGATTGCCACCGCCATGGCCACCTGCAACATCAGTGGTTTCACAAGTGCGCTGCTGACCTTTTAATCCCCCTTCCCCTGGATTGGGCCTCCGATACCCTCACTCACGCAGCAAAACACAGCGCATGCACTGCTTCACGCCGGTTGTATTTACGTTTTTATAAAATCTATGTATTTTTATCCAACCAAACTACACATTATTTTAATGATGAAAACTTTCCAATAATCGGATTTTATGCAATATCTACATTCTTGATTGATTAAAACTCTGTGTGAATATCTTTTTAAGGCAGGGGAGCGGATTTGGTGATTTCGGTAGACTTTAACTATTTTTCTTCGGATAAACCGATCCATTTCCGATCAGATTTCTAACCCATTGTGCTATGAGGGTGGGAATAAGAAGTGCATTTTTCTTGGAGCACACAATCGTGCAAGTTTAAAAGTTCTGAGGGTTGAATAGTCGTTAAGTATTTTTAGAGTAGGTAAGTCGTGTAAGTATATTTTTTATTTTCCATGGGGTCCAAAATTCAATTGATGGCAACCGCCGAAAATGATATGCTTGTGATATTACTATGTTATAATCATGACTTACTTCCGGTATCTATGCTTGAAGGTGTAAATTCTAAACATATCTAAAAGTTTAGCCCGAAACGAAGTCAGTACCTACCTACTGTAAAATTAAAATGACGAATAGGTACGTAACATTTGGCGCCGACTTCACTAACTTCTTCTTTTCGCTTGAACTGTTACGAGGATAGAGTTACGTGAAAAGAATAGCAAAAAATATTACTCTTAACTTTATAGTTCGTGATATTTTGAAATCGGTCCTTTGTTCTTTAAAATAAGTAAGCACTTATTGACCACAAAAAATTGATACACAACTACCAGGAACAGTAACAGATATAATACGATGGTATACTTAGGTAATGTTGACAATACAATATAAACGAAGAGACACATAGATAGGAAAAAAAATACGATAAAAATCATAGAATCTACAATTTCATGAGTTAAAATACGTTAGATTCCTGCAGTGGATCTAAATATATTAATAAACAAAACACAAGTCGTTATATTCTATACCAGTGCACAGTGTTTTATGCAAATAAACATTTGATTGATTGCAAATCGAATTCGCGACACTTTTGGCATATGAAACATCGCGATATTAAAATGTTTTCCTCAGGTTAATATGATTTCCTTCTTTCCATAAATGTTTCTATTCCCACCTTCTTCCTGTTTCCCATGTTTGTAATATTCTTTCTATATGAGTTCAATAGCCTCGTACCCTACTCCATTTGGGTTGAGTCCATACGTTACCGTATTATCGCATTACCGTTTGTTTATCGCGCGGGGTCCCCGGAGACGCGCGGTAATTACCCTGCGGACACTCCCGCGGTAATTGGAATATCCTCGGCTCACACAATCGATGGTCAAAAATCGGTCATAAGCTTCTGTTGCTTGTTAACAATTGGCTTATCTAAAGTATTTATAAAAAAATATAATATTATGTATAAATTCTACAAACAACAACCAGTTTGTGGTAATTCGAAAAGCTACCTAGCGCGATATACTAGTAATGTTTAGAATTAGAAGCTATTCTGAAACAAAGTAAGGATGGGTCACTAGTTTATATTATAATGATGTCAAGAAGTCACAACATTCGTTTCTTTTAATGAAATAATGTTGAAAAATAACAATCAACCACACATAAACCTATACTCCAATGAGTAAAGTAGAGTAGAGTAATAGTCAAAGCTATGAAAGATTCTTTAATATAAGCCAACTATTATTTCACATCGGAATAATAGTTGGCTTATATTAAAGAATCTTTATGCACGTAGCATTCTCCGTAGTCATAGTCACACTGTTACTACGAACCGCTACGAGTGCTACGTATGCTACGATGCCACGTCTGCTACGATTAATTTAGCTAAGATTTACGATCCATCACATTTGTATTTTCTTTCCAATTTTGTAGAACGCAGATCGACTGCTACGTCCCTCCTACATCTAGCTTATAATAACCTCTTAAACTGCGCAGCAACCGCGGCGGTCGCGCAATATTCTAATGTGAGTTGCTAAGTGATTAGGTTCGTGCGGTCCGCAGATGCCCGCGTCTTTGAGCGCCTGCGCCGCCCGCTGCTTAACGGTGAGGGGATAATGCGGGTCGCTTTAATAACAAATAATACAGCTGCTTTTCTATAATGGAAACATTGTACATTATAGATGAATTTGTTAGAAGAATTATTTCAAATATCAGACACAATGATAGGAGATGAACTATTACTTCAGCAATCTAATAATAATATTCTGTTTTAAATTAGCAATAAGCAGATTAAAAATTAAACATTTTATTATATAATAATCTTATGGGACATAAAACATTTTTCCAGGAAAATAATCTCCTTGAAATGAACAAAAGCACGCCGAATAAAAGGCAGATTCAGAGGTTTAACCGTAACCCCGTTTCCCGATTCACTTGTACGATTACGCCACAAATCCACTTGTTTGTTATTTGCCATGTCAAAATCCCCAAACCACTCATGGAATAATATAGGATCCTTAGCTTCCTAGACCTGATACAAAGAATAAGCGAAATTCTGTCGTCTCCTTTTATTCCTCAGAGGGCGTGGGAGAGGATTTCCCTCCCGCGGTTATCTCGTTAACCTTTGTCAGGGAAACCTTCAAACATTCATTATAATCTAAAGGGCTCATAATAAATAAACGTGCTCTCAATTTCCCCTGCCGTTATTACGAAAATTCAATATTTTTTGTAAAAGATGAGAAATGATATTTAATTTTAGCTGATGCCGGTAATCGGCTACTGTGACTTACAGACATATTACTTGTACATTATCATTATCCAATTTAAGAAAACATCTTTTATTTGTTCGAAGTGAAAACATGCTTAATAGGTTTGCCATAAATTTTAAACAGCATCAAAAATGAAAAGGATGGTTCTTTTCATTTATACTAATAAAAAGATTTTTTTTATCAAATCCAGTAAATCTCACACAAAAATAAAATATAATGCACCTGTTAAATATTTGTCTGATCAACAACTATTTACTCAGATATGCAACAAGAATTTAAACGTGAATACAATTTTCGACTACATAAAACCAGGACAGGACCCATAATCGAGGGAAAATGGAGTTAAAAGTGATTTTACTGTTGCCGCGGATGACGCACACCAGTAGGTGATCGTAAGGCACCCATAGACACGGGTCACCTGTCTGCTTGTCTGCCACCTAGACTTGGCCAAAGGCCAAACCTCTATGTAAATGTACGTTTGAAAAAGTTTGCAAAGCGCCGTCCTAAGTTGCTATTGCGAGCTGCTATAAGCTCAGAAATCGCGATCAAACTTGCCTGCCCTTTCCAAAGTATATTAATAATAGTCATTGATGGATCAAAGAGACGTAAGATTCATTTAGGTAACAAACAAGACAACAAAAGGACTGGCAGTTTTTTGTTTGCTGTGAATACTTCTCGTGCCCTTCAGCAAATGCCAGGGAAATGCTAATCGCTCCATTCCGCCACTTCTGAAGGTGAGAGGTGCTGATAATGTCATCTATGTATAAAAATACTGTTCAACTAATAACTTATAAGTAAATAACGCACTTAAAAAACACCGTAAGGGGGATTCGACCTAACAACTTTCCACGAACCGGGTCTGTTCTATCAACATTCCGAACCCTATACGCTACCTACAATATTGATGAGACCATCGTCATTTTATAGCGAATCAAGCACTTACAAAAATACCTACGTTGGATTGGTAAGTGTTCGTTTTATTGGTGGAACAGCTACCAGGTACGTAGTGAAAGGTTTTAAGTGTGTTATTTAATTAAAAAATAAATATAGTTTTCACGGCCGGTGACACTTTTAGCACCTTAACGCTGTATCGAGGATTTATATGATCGACGAAGTAAATTAATTTACATGAAATACGTTTTCTGTGTACCCAACTCAAAAACCAAACATGTTCTTTATTATATTTTGAACGTCAATTTATTTGTTATCTAACGGATGACATAGAAATGATGGATCAAACAAAAAATACACAGCAGATTTTTTTTTTCTATCAAACCTATCAAAATAGGATATCAAACAAAATGGGAGATATTTTTGAACCTGAAAATGGAATAATACGAGTATTTGACTACCGTTGTTAGGGTTCCTGTAACCAAATGGCAAAAAAATGGAAAATAGGTTTCAACAAAATCAACTAAGTAGTTTTTTTAATACGTCACAAATCGTAAACCAGAATTTTTCTTCAATCAACTCAAATATGAAATCAAATGTTACTTGTTGCTACGGAACACTTCATGGGCGACTCCAAGTAGTATGTGGCCGATTAATAAATAATAATAAATGCGCCAGACAATCACACCAAGCAACCTGGTCTCAAACTAGGGCAACCCCTGTACTAAGAGTGCCAGGTGACGATAATTAACTGGGGGCGTTCAACCTAGAACATCCAGACCCAGGAAAACTTAGAAAAAGAAGTGTTCTATATTTAATTGACCGTGAATCGAAACGGGGACCTTTCGCGCTTCGGGCGTACAACATAGCCATCTGCGCCGTCGAGGCCGTCCTTTAAAGATCTACAGCTTAATACCTCCACGCTGTAAGTCAGGCCGCTTGTTACCGTTTATCTGCACCGCGCCGCAGGCCTACACGACCAAAACAATTAAACCCTCCGACGCATACTTACTCCACAAGCCAAGCGTCCAATTATTTTGGTCGACTAAATAAGTGGTGACGTAAATTTGCAAACGCCTCCGAACCAAATAATTGCGCGACTACGCGTAATCTTGGCGAGGAAGTGTGTGAACGAATTGCGGTCTTAACACAATGATAATAAGTACGTTTGCACTGTCGTCGCTTGTACCTGTACCTCTAGTTTATGAATACGTATGAGCGTTCTCAAGATTTGGGTAATTGATACAGCCTGATTGATGCCATGTGGTGACTCTGAGCGAAAACAGACGCGGGAATTGCGACATGTGGTAATAGAAATAAACCCGTGTTAATTATGTTTGCGGAGATAATTATGAGTGTCTCTGTGTTTTATGAGGGTTAATGTCATATTTTGGGATGTGTCCTTGTGAGAACCTTCCATACAAATTAAATTGACCTATATGCAACTGGGTAAAAGATTCTGCTGCTTGCGTAAAAGTATAAAGGTTAAATCTGTTTTCATTTGTCATATTATTATATTTAAGAAAAAAAAGTTTTTTTGGTTCGCAAAATAATATGTCTGAAACTCACTTTTACAAATGTCTGCTCCTCTCCTAGCAACAGACTGCGATTGCGCTCTTTAGCACAAGATGGCCTCATTAAACTAATATATGATAAAATGAGTTTTAAAACCAAAGAAAAATCTCTTAAAAACAATAACTTAGAACTCGAATCTTCAGACAGCCTCACAAAGCGCAGTCTGCAGCACCCCAACTAGCAACAGGCTCGAACATTGCGCCCACTGGCGCGGAATGGCCTAATTAAATTAATAATCGATTTAATTAACCGCCCCTAATGGGCGAGAATGCCTCGAAAGACTGCTCCCGGCTGATTGAACATTCCCAAACTTCCAACAGTCGATGTGCCTCGGCATTCCAGCGGAGTTCGGAGACAGAACTATGATTGGAACTATGGCGAACTAGTTGTTGCGAGATGGTAACAAGATAAAGTTGTTACGATTATTAAGGACAATCATTGTGGGATGCTTAGTCGGCTAATTTTGTCTGTGGTAAGTACTCTTCACAGAGAGTTTTGTGCCGGTTTGCTAGTATTACTTGGCTTAATTTGGCAGCACTTGTGCCAAAAACCTGCACCAATTCAAGTGAAAAATTAGCATTTTAATGGACTTGTAATCTGACGTCACAAAAGTAAACCTACTATTTATCTTTATTTGATAACCTGAACACTTTGTAAGGAAAGATTATATTTTTTATGCGAATTTTCAAAAGCTTTCAACAAATCCTTCATATTTCGTTATAATAACATAAAATTAGTCAATCCACGTCAATTTTGGGTACCTGCAAGGTAATTATTTCATAGCGGTGTTTATTGTAGCACGTTGAAATGAATAAACTTTCAACATCGGGCGCAAGTGACCTACTTCAAGCAAAAGTGCACGTGGTTCTAAAAAAGACGTGCCTATCAAAATATCTCACCACAATAGTTAAACTCGTAAGGAAAGTCATCAGTCGCGCCCAGGCCGCGGCCGCGTCTTTATTGCTCCCTAACGTGGAGTTGCGATGATGCATGTACCCATTTCTCGGACGATAACTCGCGACAGGCGAATAAAAACGAAATAAAGGCCGTTAACTAACGACCCGCGTTTGAGTTAACTCGGAAAAAATGGTTAGCGAGATATAAAACGTCTTCCGAGCAAAGACGAATTGTGGGACGCCTCGCTTGACGGCGAATGTGGCGGCTTCATAGTTGCGCTACGTTTTATTTTTTTTATCTACGAGCGTGTTTTTGCTGTGTTTTTTTGGTTTATAGTAAGTCATCTTTTGTTTCAGACAAAACAAGTCAAATAGGATTATGGATCAATGCAGCAAAAATTAAATCGTCGACAAAAATAGATAGCAACATTTTTTTTTATTTAACTTCAATAACTAATCATTTAAGTTAATAAGAAATTTGAGTTGGCGCCCCTGTTCATTTTATTTTTGGTTTACCTATTACATTAATAAGCTCCAACTATTTTGCAATAAGGCTACTTGCATATTGTAATGCAAGAATTGTAAAATGTAATGCAAGTGATCAACCACTGTTTAGGGATCTAAGGATAAACTTTACAACTTCTGCGAGTTCTCTTTACTACAGTATTAAACAATGGATATATGCGTCGACTTGAGAATTTCCATTTTAATTATATCGCACAAATATATATAATACTCATATTTTACACCACTTAATCTGTCGGCATAACTCGGTTACAGCATTCCAACCGCAGAATGCGTAATGTTACATCTACTTCTAAATTATTTCAATATTGATAGTTAACCATATGTTGTCTACTTCATAACACATAGGAATAATTTTTTTTAGATTTTAGAATCAGAAAAATTAAGCAAATACGTACTCATTAATAGTTGGGTTTAGTGTTTTTGACCAACGGTATTTCCTATTGGCGACCACTCTATTCCAAAAGGAGACAGCTCTTTCGTTTATCAATTCATTAATAATGTAAGAAAACATAGCTTTGCAGCATAACTGGACTAAAAGTGTTAAAGAATGTTACTGAAAATTAAAGACTGTTACTTGAATGCAGATGAAAAGGTTTAGGTGTAAAAAGACATCATAGCTACAATATTATTATATTATGGAAGAAAAAAAATACGTGAAGGATTCGACCAAACGTCTGCTCGCCAGTGCCCTACTCTTTAATGTGTCTATACACCTAATCTGGTGAGTGATAACGAAACCGTCCCGAATGATCATTATCACTTTTAAATAGAAATATTCTTTATTCAATTAAGGACCATTACATAAAATTCATGAATGTCAAATATATGTACGCTAATACCGCTGGTACGTAAAGAAGAGACACAGCGCGAGTGAAATGGACGGGGATTCCGTTTCGTTTTAAGCCCTCTTATATCATCCGTCTTTAAGCATTTTAGGATGTATAATTAGATTAGATACCTTACAAAAAAGGCAACAACATACATGTTGTAACGAGTCCTTAAAAATCCCGTTTTAATGGATAAGGGCCAGAATATGGAGGCACAAGCTTCGTCCAGGGTTTATTTTTAATAGCATGTTAGCGGTCAAACGCAAAGATAAAAAGCCATGGACGGGAGATTAACCTCCCTCCAGACGTAAACCTAACTAGGCCCGTTTATCTTACAGGACCGATGTTTCCCCAAATTCTGTAAAGGGATTACCGGGTCAGACTTTTTGATTCATAATAATGTTGGCAAAATCTTTCGGGGAAATCTTGGAAGAGTACTTTTGGTTGCAAATACGAGGTTAAAGGTTAGGATTATGTTTTTTTTTACTAATTAGATAGTTTTTTAGATTTTACAAGCATTTTCCTTATTGTTCCTGGAGTTAATTACTACAAAAGAATTCACGTAATTAAATGGAGATATAATAATGTAGATAGTATCTACTAAATACAGTTAAAAGCGATGGTAGTTTTGTCAGGGGTGTATGACATAGAAGAAGAATATTACCTTTATTAGCCTACTAGGCTAGCCTTCATTTCGTTTCGGGACATTTGCTAAAAGTTCCAATCTTAGTGTCAATTACGAGTACATCGCAATAGTGATTCGTGTTTTCGGGTCAACAATGAGCTATGTCGTTTTCTAACGATTTATAACTTCTTTATTATGTAGTATCATTATCATCATCATCAATTCAGCCATTAGACGCCTACTCCTGAACATAACCCTCCAATCTGACCGATTGGAAGTGTCTGTTGGAGCGATCTCCATTCAACTGGCACCGTCCATCTCCTACGCCTCGTCTACCGGTACCTGGTCTTTATTTGAGAATATTTTGGCTCCAACTGTTACATTGCTATATTCCCCGCACACTGCCACTTCAGCTTGCTAACCCGGTGCCCATCGGCTACGTCGGCAACTTTCGTTCGTCTACGGATCTCTGTTTCAACCTCGCAGAGTAATCCCGTACATAGTATTGATATAGAAGATAAATACGGAATGACTTACCAACAACAGTGAGGTTGTATCTAAAGCTAGTCGTCTGCGTGTTGCGGAAGTCGACCCGGCAGCGGTAGACGCCCTCGTCGCGGCGCTTGACGTCGCGCACGAGCAGCGCGGCGGGCGGCGGCGAGAAGCTGAAGTGCGCGCGCGGCCCGAACACCTCCGGCGCCGACCAGTGCCGCGCCTCCGACAGGTGCTTGCCGCGCACGTCGAAGCTGCAACAAACAACACACATTCAATCAGGTATGTTATGCTGGGTGGAGATCTAAGGTCACGGACATAGCCCAAAGAATTGCGTGGCTCAAGTAGCAATGGGCAAGGCACATTGCGAGGAGAACAGATGGCCGTTGGGGTGGAAAGGTCCTTGAGTGGAGGCCGCAGCTGTAGCAGGTCTCCCACCAGGTGGACCGACGATATGGTGAAGGTCGCGGGAGTCCCTTGGATGCGGGTGGCACACGGCCTATCTGTGTGGAGAACTTTGGGGGAGGACTATGTCCAGCAGTGGACGTCTATTGGCTAAAAAATGGTGATGAATGCTGTGACAAGATGGGATGATGACGTTCGAAGGCTGGCTGGTGTGGGCTGGATGAGAGTGGCCGAAAATCGTGAGCAGAGGCGTGCATTAGGGGAGACCTATGTCCAGCAGTAGACGAGTGTGGGTTGCTGATGATGATGATGATGCTGGGTTCTAGTACCGTGCCGTGATCTCGGGTTTAATTCCTGGGCCGAAAAAAGTGTGCTTCTAATTTTCCGAACATAGCTCGAGTTTGTAATCACCAATCTGCGTTAGGCAAGCGTGGTGATTAAGCATAGTCCCATCATAGTTGTTATAGCTTGTTTTCTATGATGGAGGCCTCTGCCCTGAAGTGGGACAGTATGTAAGCTGATACTTAATGTTATGCTGACTTGGCAATATTATATATACCGACCCCTTAGCCAATGCTAAGGGGTCGGTCAAAATGGATAAGATGATTTTTGGGTCAAGTCAAATTTATTTTATTTTTCATATATTTTAGCATAATTGTGCATGTTTTAAGGATACAAAGTTTAAGAAAGTGTTACTTCAACTGTATAGTCTAAATTGTTCTTTACATGTTATATTATTTTATATTAAATTTGCTTTACCCACGCAAAATCCCATGCTCAACATAAGGAGTCACAAATGAAAGGCTGTTAAATATAAAAACGGAAGTAAAATTTAAATTGCAGCTCAAAGCGGCGCAGGAACGAGACACAAGTCAGAGGATTGCGAGATCTGAGCAGTGAAAAGATTGGAAACTCCGCAATACAACGGAATAAGGAAACCGGCACGAAATAAAACAGTGAGACGTCCGACTTTTTGCTCTTCACTACTCTTTTGTTCGAAATGCCCGACAGATTTCTTAACTTCCCCGAGTTAAAGAAAGAACTGAGGAGGAAACTAGGAATCCATTTTGATCGGATAAGCGGAGTCGGAGTGCTCAGGTACGTAAAGTAAACTTTCAGCGCGGTGTTTCGAGGTAAAAGGTGATATCCCAAATTGTGTGGAGCCTCGGCCAGGACTTTGTACAGAGTTCTAAGACCAGAAATTCTTTGTAATAGCTTCGTCCAATCGTACAAAAATATAGCAATACTGAACAGCAAAACGCCAATTATAGGCAGGTATTGCGGGAATGACGTTTAATCTTATGTCAATGTGACAACTGACGGCGGTTGTAAGGTATAGTCTATGGTTCATGTCTTATTCCTTTTGACGCCAAATTTTATGCTTTCTTCAGATTATTATTAGGTACCTCGTAATTGTATTATGTTGAAGGTTATTTTATTGTATTTTCCTCCAACTAAGTTTATTTAAAAAACTGTACAATATGCTAGCCGGATATGGCAATCTACTTTGGAACGGGGAGTAAAAATATTTGTCAACGGCAGGCGCATCGAGACGAGCGCTAACCGCAAACCGCACGTCACGTCACCGACAAGAGCGGAAACCAAGTCGTATCTGCCCTTTCAAAAGTTGGAAACGCGAACACAGTTTAATATGTACCTCGCGAGTGGCACAGTTCGCAACGATGTGTGCGATACCGGCGTGACTGCCCCGCGTGAGTCTATCGGCGGCGATGACTGACGGCCGGGATGCTAGTTCGCTGAAGTTTATTGATGGCTATATTGATACCGCTATTGTACCGGAATGAAACGGCACTGCATGTAAATGCGGACTTTGCTCAAATTCAAACGCGAGCGGTAAATTTCCATTGCGCTGGCGTCACGTTCTGGCTGGCTGCAGTGAGTCAGTGACGAATGGACTCGGCCTGGGGGTATTTTGCGCAAAAATTAACCTGCAGCTTTTGAGATGAAAACGCTACTCGGTTGCGTGAATTTTGTGCGGCTGATTGATCCCGGTGTGAAACTGACATTTTGTAGGGTATGTATGAACTAGGAATTGGGTAGTAGTGCAGTTAATATTAGTGAAGCTTTGGTAACTGTCCATGGAACGTAACTTGACATATCCAATCCAGTAAGCTTATGAACACGGCCGTTGTAAAGCGGTTGAAATATCCAGCAGAAAGCTCTTTAATATGTATGTTGATATGATCGCGTTTACCCCTAACTGTAATACACTAAAAAGAACATAAATATAATCTCCGTAGATAGTAGCACAATTTAGTGTTGGCGTGAAAGAGTAACAGACAGACAGACAGAGTTACTTTTGCATTTATAATATTAGTCAGAATTTATTAAATCTGTCACTTGCATTAGCCCTACATTAAACACACTCTTAAAACCTACTCAACTTTTAAATAAAACAGACAGAGCCGACATTCCGTTACATTAAAAGGGTACATTAAAATCATGGAGCGTGCAAGCCGTTTATTAATGCGCAGCGGGCTTATGGCGTGTGTGTCCGCAAGCAAGGGCCCTCATACGTTGTCTTATATGGTGACAAAGGCAACGCGATGCGATGCAACTCAACTCGAAACCATTTCCGAACCAGTGCGACATTCAAATCTTTAAGAAACGAGCCTATACTTGTCTAAAAGGCCGGCAAAGAATCTGCACTCCTTCTGGTGTAGCTGATGTCCATGGGCAACGGAGATCACTTACAATACTTACAATCAGGTGACCCGCTTGCTCAGGAAAGCAAACCTCCCGTATCATAAAAAAATAGTCACTGTATCACCGCGTGATGGTGCTTGAAGTTAAGTAACTATAATTGTATTATCTGTGATCTGGGTTAGGTTACGTCATTTGTGACTAAATGCGACTAACTTAGAATTTATTATTCTAAGGCGACCAAATTCAAACTTACTGACAGACGACTTTTTGCGGGACGGCTTGTGCGTGATGATGATCTTTTCTAATATTCTAGTAATTTTGTCTTTTTTGTAGCTATAAAGAGATTAACTACTTGCTATTTCAGTGTACGTACTGCGAATTTTCTGTTTCGATGCGTTTATCACTCAAAAATGATAACGGACAAAAAGTTGGCTGTCTCACATCGCTTCGCTTCTTATCGCGTCGCGTCGCTCACGCAGAGCATCGGCGCGTTTGTGTGAAGCCCTCACGTAATGTTTGTCCATCGTGTCCTTGCTTGTGCGAGTGACGGACCCGCGTATGGTAAGCAGTTGACTAACGCGAGGCAAATAGCCTATTAGGTGGAGGGAGGGAAAGGAAAAACCCTTTCAGAAAAGCCAGGTATCCGCTAATGTGGATTTATTTATATTATTTATTCAGTGAAAATAAAGTTATTTATTTCCTAACTACACCTGACGTTTTTGACTACCTACATTTGAAATATTTGTTTTCTTTACTATTTTGGGTATCGATTACCCTTAGGACACACATAGGATACGACAGGACAGTATAGGGCAGGACAGGACGGGACAACTTATCCTTCGGAACTGCATTAGCCCTTTCCACCACCATCGTAGGCTTCGTCTTAGCTCTACGTTTCAGTGTGAAGTCAAGAGCATATTCATTTAAAAAAAATTAAACTATCCTCACATCTAAAAGTACACTTCACGAAAAACAATTTCAATTATGGTTTTTGCAACTCAGACATAGCAATTCTTTTTGTACCATAGAATTTGTTCATACTTTTCAAAATTACAGCTTAGTTTTCACACAAGGGTACCTAAGGGTTCCTGTTTTTTCTTTTTAAGCGCAGATCCCTAAAAGCAAACAACGTTTTTATTACACCAATTTCGCCCTAAAAGGCTTACAAAGAGGTAGCTTATTAAAATTAACTGTAAGTACATAACATTATTTTTGTTCGAGTCTTCCCGGTGAAACAATAAAAGCCCTCACAAGTGATCCAAAAGGTTTAACGGGAACGGAGATTAGCGCTGAATATGCTTTTAAAATTTAAGAATATGAAAGAAAAGACGCTGTTATTGCCGAGTTTTCACTTATTCTCGAGAGCGTAATCTTCTTATGCAACGCGGGGTTCGGGTTGAAGTATATTTACTTTTATACCGTTCTGTTAATATTCAATAATATACTGAGTTTGCTGCTGAGCGATGGTAGCTCAATAGATCAGAACATGCGCTTTATGAGTGAGCAATCGAAAAGAGGGAAAAATACATTCCGAACCAGTAGTAAGCATATTGATCTTCATAAGTGATCTGTATGGACCTAAATTTAATAAACTTGCTTTTTATTTCACTTCGTTTCAGTGGAAGTTTTTAATTTGAGCACGCATCTCCGATGAGGAAAAACCTTACTTATACAATAGTGGACATAGTAAATAGTTCTTAACTTGTAGCCTTAATTGACATTTTTTACTGTTCTATAAGCCATCGCTGGACCACAACAGCACCTGATCGAAAGTGACGATGAGTTACAGGATGATACGCGTTCATTCTTGCTTAAGATGTCTAGATTATAGTGGTCAGGAAAAACCTCGGCATACTCAGCTTAATTTAAGTAACCTTGTTGTGTAACCGTTTTTATGGTGACATAATTTAAATTCCCAGTAGCTAAGCTAGACCAAAACGTTGCATCGACCACCAATCCGTGATCTTGTAAAGAAATAGTGATCTTTCAGAGATTTTGACCCACTCGAGTACACTAATTAATTGTAAACGCAAAAAACGGTAAAGAAACTACAACTCTATTTGTAATTCAATCATTATTCAAAAATTCCTTTTCTTCCATTGCTTTACACAAATAAGATTTAAAATTACGACACAATTTTTTGCCGCTGAACAAATAATAAAATAAATTGAATTTGCAATTGACGTCGATAGCTACTACAAAACTAAATAAAATCACTCGCCTATACAATAAACACATTATGTCATTTGCACTGGGACTCAGAATTAATAACCTTTCATTTTTAGCAAGCAATATTGAATTTTATTTATAGGTATAAGGAAACAATTTTAGTTGAAGGGTGATGGCAGTTCAATGGTTAAGGAAGTATTCCATTGGAATGGGAGGACGTACTTTCAAATTAAACCCTTAATATTTTTCAAACACATCATCATCACCATTACCAGCCTGTTGCAGTCCACTGCTGGAGATAGGCCTCTCATAATATTCACCACTCCGATCGATTAGCCACCTGCAACCCTGCTTAGATCGTCACTCCATCTGGCCTGAGGGCGTCTTACATTAAGTTACCGAGACGTGGTCTCCACTCCGGAACACGTTTACCCCAACGGTTGTCAGTTCGGCGGCTGCTTTGGCCAGCCCACTGGCACTTTAGCTGTTAATTCAGTGAGCTATGTCGATGACTATGTAATTATATAGTATTCTCTGCCGGATCAACTCATTCCGGATTCCATAGCTCGCTGAGAGACTTTAAACTCAAATCTATGTAAGTATATTATTATAATGACCCGTGTAGTGCAGTGGTCGTGCTGAGTTTGGGACCAGAACAATGTATGTGATGTTGTCTTGATTTATATATGTTATTATTGTAAAACAACGGTAGTCCTTAAATTTAATTCCAATTTTGAGTGCGACACTAATTAATTTTTACTTTTGTGATTTCCACAGAACTCTCTGGAGTGCACTCGAAAACGTTGGATACCTACCTATTTATAATTTTCTGAGGGCGGAATTCCTAGAGTATTCATTTTTTATGTGACAGGTACCTGGCAAACGAGCACTAGGCGAATCATTTGATGGTAAACAATTGCCGCCACCCATGGATACCTGCAACACCAGTGGAGTCACCAGTGCGCTGCCAACCTTTTATACCCTTTCTACCCGGGTGGGCCTCCGGTACCCTCACTCACTCGGCGAAACACAGCACAGGTCCTGCTTCATGCCGGTTTTCTCTTAACCCAAGTTGCTATCTCACATTTATTGCTGATTTTTTTTTATCTCGGACATAGTACCTAACTATTTATCTAACATACTTGTACAGCCAACTGCGTGATGCTCAACTAACATCACGCAAATATAAATTCCCCATTTAAAACTCAATTAGTCTGCATTTAGTTAATTTCTATTATTGCTATTCCATTTGATAAATTGGCTTTTACCGCGTGTCGTCAGCAAAAACGGTCCAACAGATGCAAATTATGTCGGCAATTGCGTTTCGATTTAGAGTTCAACGTAGTGCTGACAATCCATAGAGAACTATCGACAGATTACAATTAAAACAACTTATTTTAACCTTGAATTCAGTATTTGGTAGTAAAAACTTTTGACGAATATTGTCTTAGGTCTTATGTTGTGACATCCTTGGGTTACAGAGTAATTTTAAATGTTAAATATTCATAAAAGACAAGTCCGTGCTGCTGATGCTATGTCGATGATTTTAATATATTTGTTCCTTTTTCTTTGTAATGGCTTGGGTCATACTCTTGAGTACTATTTACTCTGCTATTTTCAATTGAATAAAGAGTCACGTTACGTTGCGTTGAAATTGACCGGTGATTTGAGCTGTATCTAATATATTTAAAGGATTGATATATTTTTGGTAAAAAGATAATAAAAGTACATATAAACAACACAATGTTATAAGGGTGTAGCCATTCTTTAGTTATGATTGTTGTGGAAAAAACACTAGTCAGCAGTATATTTTGCAACTTGAACGTTGCGGGTCGTTTGTTTTGGAACGTTAGTGAGTAGGTGAGCTATCAATACATTTGATATGTAGTACGTGCTAATAGCTTACAGGTGAAATATCTCTGTCTTTTTCTAAATATTGTTGCCAAAACAACGGCTTTCGCAACACTATGTTAACATTTAGCAAATAAGAGATTTAGAGTTTCAATGCTCATATAAGTTTCACAGTGCGTTATTGATGTTACAACGTTTATTTCTTAACGGCTATTAAGTAGTCTATTTATTTACTGGTTTAAGTACTGGACCGTAATATCGGGGACCCAGGTTCGATTCCCAGGTCGAGCAAAAATTATGTTTCGAACTCGGTTTGGATCACCAATCCCCATTAAGCATGGTGATTAACCCTAATCTCATTACAGTACCTAGCGATGACTTGATTTCTATGATAGAGGCCTTAGACTTGCAGTGGGACAGTATTAATGTACTGTCTGTATCTATAGCTGCTGCAGCTGATATTAGACTTTTTAAGTACACTACAATTATGTACCTACGTCAGTGGCAACCAAGCATATGACTCGCTTGATGGTAAGCAATTACCGCAGCCTATGGACGTGTGCAACTCCAGGTAAAAAGTAATAATATGTATTTAAGTATTTTATTTGTGTTTCATCTGATATCTGTAACACAAGTGCTTAAGCTACTTAGCACGGGGTTAGGTAAATATATGAGGAGCTGTGTTATTATTATTCACTCATTCATTCATTTAAATCAACATTCCAAACCAGTACATAGAGTATATTCAAGCATGCACAAAACATGTGCATACAACTGCAACTATGCTCGTTTGACATCGTCGCAGGTTCCTCCTGCCACCGCAGAGCTGCACCTCCTTCCGGATTACGATTTATGATCCCCACTGCATTCGCCTGGTGAGCTCATTACGCCGAGTTAGGGATGCCAAAATGTTTGCAAAGTTTTAGTATATTTAAAGTGATCACCAATCCACATTAGGCAAGCGTGGTGATTAAGCCTAATCCCATGATAGTAGCGATGACTTGATTTCTATGATGGACGCCTTTGCTCTGCAGTGGCCTGCCTGCCTGATACTTTAACTTAAGTATATAATTATATTTGTCATTTCGCTCTCTCAACCACAAAAAATATTTTAATTTTTTTTACCACTTTATTAGCGTGACCATTTTAGTAATGTTAATGCCAAATTACAGCTAACTAGGACGAAGAGTCTCAAAGCTAGGCTGCAGACGCATAGACGGGCATGACAAAACTCTAAGAACCCGAAAAATATACAAGTTATAATTCACTTAATTTTTGAAAGATACACAAAATCTGAGAAGATGTTGTAGTACATTTTATAGCATTTAGCAGATTAAATAAAACAGTTGCTATGAAAAAATTGTTAGTAGACCCAAAAAAGTAGAACTTAACGGATGAATAAATATGTAATAACAAGGTCATCTAAAGTTCTGAAAGATAATCTTTACAACGACTTTTCCGCGGAAAATCGCGGAAGATAAAATAAAGCACCTATTACGAAAAACTTTCTTCAATACCGACTCAAAGCAGCGCTTAAATCTTTAAGGGTTGTCAGAAAATGAAAGTTTTATAAGATATTATTGTGTATCTAGTAAATTCGCAATTTGTTTTTTTCAATTGAGAGAAAGAAGGTTTTTTTATGTTTTAGGTGGAAGACAAGCAGACTGATCACATGATGAAAACGATTGCAGCAGCCCATATACACCTACAACACCAGTAGAGTGAGCTGCCAACCTTTAACGCCTTTTCCCTCTTTTCCCTTTGCTTCACACCAGTCTTCTTTGAGACAGTGTATCACTCCAGCCGAGCCAGCCCATTCATTCCGAAGCGTGGCTCTCCCACGGTTAGGATGAGATGAGATGAGACACGTGGAATTGCACACTGATTTCACTTTTATTACCATTGAGTAGTAGCCATAAATAATTTTTATTCTTATGAATCAACTCTCGATATGCGTCATTATTATCCAAAGAAGTGGTGACAGCCCTCACCGATGCGTAACGTCATAGCTCATGTATGCACATGAATTAGAATTCTAAATGGACTCATTACGAGTAATTTTCATAATAATAAACTTATTGTGTCTGTTAATGTGGGCCGAAGTGCGGCGGGAGATACGCCTGACAAATGTACCATCGTTTATAAGGTACTTCTAAATGAAAGTGGGGATGGGGGGTTGTAGCGAATAATAGCTATGGCAGGCACGAGCGTGTGTGGCGAACTAATGGCAACGTTTATGTAGTAGATATGTTTCTGTCAACGTTTCAAATTAAAGGCCATTGACATTTTTGTACGGGAGCAAAGATGGTGTGACTTCTACGATGCTCAGTCAGAGGTCAAATAAAAAACGATATATTCCGCAAAAACGATAATATTAAACGGTCTTCACGGATGTGAAGCAGTTTTTTTGAGTGAAAGAGGGTCATGGAGGCCCAATTAGGAAGAAGGGGATAACTCCTTGGAATCTTAGATTATGGCGGGTAGTAGGACAGTGGTGAAATTTGACAGCGGGTATCAGTTCAAACAACTCCTCGGAGCGCTCACGCTCAGCTTCATGGTCAGCTTTTACCGCCTATACAAGTCTACATGGTAGAGGCGGTAAAAGACACAAAGATCTCTTTGCAGTGCCAGAGAATCTAAACAATCGTGAGATTCCTGATTATGTCCAAAGCCATTGCTTAAGACCTCCGGGTACGATGAAACATGATACAGTATTTGGAAAGTCTGGTAATTATTATAAAATCCTTGCTGTGTCAATCTTTGCGCACGATCCGACTAAGCTACTGAACTGGCGCTTTCATACAAAGCTACTTTTAACACTTCTCTTTGGCCAACATTTTTTCTTATACAACAAAGAAATGAAACCTTACAAAGAAATCAAGGTTGAAAAACTAACAAGTTAGTTCGTAAAGAGAAAAGCAAAAAATTCACCGCAGTCGGGTTATATCCGCCTTTGACACACTAAACCTCAACGCTATAAGTTCAGTATAGTTCAAGTACGTATGTAAGTTCAGCTTCACAAAAAATCGGTCAAGCGTGAGTCAGAATTTCGTACCGAAGGTTCCGTAGTACATCTACATCTTCTATCTCACGGTATCGTTTCTGGTTGCAACCAAAGCTTGATTGAGGTTTTGCAGGGAAACCAGAGCAACTGTCAATTCAAATCAAGTAAAAATGAATCTTCACTTGCATAAGCTATAAAGCCTTTATAAATAAAAGGCATTATGATAATGTTTAAAAACATTTATTTTAGATTTGTGTGATCCATATAATTTTCCTGGGTGTGTGTGTTGTGTGTCCGGCGCCATAATAAGGTTTTGTCAATAGGAAAACAACATAATCCTACAACAGTTTGTTTTTTTTTGTTCAGTTAGACGGAACCTTAAAAACCTCGTGAATGTTCTATTCCACTGTTGGTTTGATAACCCGGCAGTTTTATGATCATACGGCTTTCTATCAAGCCCCGGGGAGATCGTAAACATCCTGCGTAGTGTGGGAATAACTCGGAATTCTTTGCTCTCCTTTTGTTTTGCTTCGTGTTTAAGGTGATCTGCATTATTCACTTCGGGACTGTTGTTTTGAGGATCGGGAGCCGGGAAGACGGTGTCTGAATTAGTGAAGAAACAGTGTATATGTACAATGTAGGTAGCTTTTTAGGGAATTCGTAGCCAAAGGCCAAGAAACGGAACCCTTATGGATAGGTTATGACTGTCTGTCCGTCTGTAAATTTGTCACAGTCATTATTTTCCGAAACTATAAGAGCTATTTATATACATATTTTCCAATAAAGAAATTTCACACTCAATAAGAGCTATATTGTTGATACTTAGTGAGTAGATGTAATTTGTTATCCGCATTAAAATTTGTATGCAAAAATAGAAAAAAAATTGTGGCTCCTCATACTTGAAACTAAAACTCTCTTTGCACTTTGGTTACTCGTCTTGACATGCTAAGTTTTCTCCAAGCACGCTCTCATGCGCATGAGCCGCCTGTCGTTATTGGAATCGGAATCGCTCGACTAATACAAATTAGTAAGCCGATTATTACGAAGCGAATTAATTTCAATGAATGACGTCACAGATTTGCCGGCGAAATCTTCCTACAGTTCCTGGGAAGCCTCCGGCTTTGTATAAGTATATTAATTAAATTTGAGTATTGCTGGCGACATAATTAACAAACCTTATCTATTTGTCTGAACAAAATGTGCCTACCATTAAACAGATACATTAATTAATAATATTTTACACATTTGTATCTCAAATGTAGGTAAAGTACGGAAATTACCTAATAATAAGGGCCGGCAACGCATCCACACTCCTTTTGGTGTAGCTGATGTTCATGGGCGGCGGTGTTCACTTACCATCAGGTGACCCGCTTGCTCGTTTGCCTTCCTATACTATGTAAAAAAAAATCAAGACAGTTTTTTATATTATACTTTAATCATACTTAATACCTACATACTCACAAAGACTGACGTACAGCGCCTGCGTTGTGTTTCGTCGAGTGAGTGAGTGTCACGGAGACCCAATTGGGGGAAAGAAGGTTTACCCCTTAAAGGTTGGCAGCGAACAATCGAATCTTAGTTTATGGCGTGTAGTATGGTACAGGTGAAATATGACAGCGGGTTTTAATTCAAACAAAAACAACTCCTCGGAACGCTCACCATGGTAGAGGCGGTAAAAGACACATAAAGATCTCTTTGCAGTGCCAGAGGATCTAAGCAATCGTGAGATTCCTGGTTATGTCCAGAGTCATTGCTCAAGACCTCCTACCTGGTATGATGAAACATGATACAGTATTTGGAAAGTCTGGTAATTTTATAAAAGCACAACTGTGTCAATCTTTGCGCACGATCCGACTAAGCTACTGAACTGGCGCTTTCATACAAAGCTACTTTTAACACTTCTCTTTGGCCTAACATTTTTTTCTTATACAACAAAGAAATGAAACCTTACAAAGAAACCAAGGTTGAAAAACTAACAAGTTAGTTCGTAAAGAGAAAAGCAAAAATTCACCGCAGTCGGGTTATATCCGCC
This sequence comes from Cnaphalocrocis medinalis, assembly GCA_014851415.1. Taxonomy (NCBI): domain Eukaryota; kingdom Metazoa; phylum Arthropoda; class Insecta; order Lepidoptera; family Crambidae; genus Cnaphalocrocis; species Cnaphalocrocis medinalis. The sequence continues at coordinate 1,528,704 of CM026277.1, read as the reverse complement.
TTTGACACACTAAACCTCAACGCTATAAGTTCAGTATAGTTCAAGTACGTATGTAAGTTCAGCTTCACAAAAAATCGGTCAAGCGTGAGTCAGAATTTCGTACCGAAGGTTCCGTAGCACATCTACATCTTCTATCTCACGGTATGGTTGCAACCAAAGCTTGATTGAGGTTTTGCAGGGAAGCCAGAGCAACTGTCAATTCAAATCAAATAAAAATGAATCTTCACTTGCATAAGCTTAATAAAGCCTTTACAAATAAAAGGCATTATGATAATGTTTAAAAACATTATTTTAGATTTGTGTGATCCATATAATTTTCCTGGGTGTGTCCCAAAGTGCAAGGATACTCCGGCGCCATAATAAGGTTTTGTCAATAGGAAAACAACATAATTCTACAACAGTTTGGTTTTTTTGTTTAGTTGGACGGAACCTTAAAAACCTCGTGAATGTTCTATTCCACTGTTGGTTTGATAACCCGGCAGTTTTATGATCATACGGCTTTCTATCAAGCCCCGGGGAGATCGTAAACATCCTGCGTAGTGTGGGAATAACTCTGAATTCTTCGCTCTCCTTTTGTTTTGCTTCGTGTTTAAGGTGATCTGCATTATTCACTTCGGGACTTGTTTTGAGGATCGGGAGCCGGGAAGACGGTGTCTGAATTAGTGAAGAAACAGCGTATAGGTACAATGTAGGTAGCTTTTTAGGGGATCCGTAGCCAAAGGCCAAGAAATGGAACCCGAATAGATACGTTATGCCTGTCTGTCCGTCTGTAAATTTGTCACAGTCATTATTTTCCGAAACTATAAGAGCTATTTGTATACATCGCCAATTAAGAAATTTCACCCTCAATAAGAGCTATATTGTTGAAACTTAGTGAGTAGATGTATTTGTAATCCGCAATAAAATTTGTATGCAAAAATAGAAAAAAAATTGTGGCTCCTCATACTTAAAACTAAAACTCTCTTTGCACTTTGGTTACTCGACTTGACGCCGCCTGTACCTGCTAAGTTTCTCCAAGCACGCTCTCATGCGCATGAGCCGCCTGTCGTTATTGGAATCGGAATCGCTCGACTAATACAAATTAGTAAGCCGATTATTACGAAGCGAATTAATTTCAATGAATGACGTCACAGATTTGCCGGCGAAATCTTCCTACAGTTCCTGGAAAGCCTCCGGCTTTGTATAAGTATATTAATTAAATTTGAGTATTGCTGGCGACATAATTAACAAACCTTATCTATTTGTCTGAACAAAATGTGCCTACCATTAAACAGATACATTAATTTATAATATTTTACACATTTGTATCTCAAATGTAGGTTAAGTACGGAAATTACCTAAAATAAATAAATTCATCATCTCATACATTGACTTGACACCGTTCTAAGTTTAAGCACTTGTGTTACTGATATCAGACAACCGAAGATGTACAAATATAATACTTAAGTAAATACATAAAGTAGTACACCAAGACACTGAACAAACACGAGCATTCAACATACGATTGCGCGACCTACCAAGACATCCAGTAGTGTTTCCCTCTCGAAGTTGTTTACTGTGTGTAGCACAGTTCAGTAGTGGTAACGCGCACATGTACCGAAGTTTCATCATCTTAACAATAAAATTGTTAGTACACAAATACTAAGAAACTATCCAAAATATATAGGCTTCCTTACGATATTTTCCCTCGGCGTCTCCGCAACGCTTCCATATCAAGTGTTTTCACAATTTCGAATAAAAAAGTATACCCTACTATGAACCACCAGAGAGAACCACTCACATAAATTGTATCCACCAAACTTTACTGACAAAATCTCATAAAAACTATCCAGGTACTGTTCGCCTAAAAAGCGGACAGGCAAACCGAATTCGCGTGAAAAAAATATGGCGACGCATAAATACGGAAACATTTCAATACAACGTCCGCTGGAAAGTTCGCGGGTGTTCCTCGTATTCCCGGCCGAACTATTCAATGTTATCGGTCGTCAAAAGTCCTCGCGATGACAGCGAAAAATGAGCCTCACGTCGTAAACAACCGACCGCAGGGTAGGGGTGACATACGACTTGTAAATGCGATCATACGTCTGGGAGGAATAATAGATTCTCATGGGAAGGATCTAGTTCAAAATTTAAGATATGGTTTGGAGATGAGGTGAAGTCAGTTCCTTGTCAGAGTGAACTGGCATTCTATTTACAGTTGACCCCCAAATGAAAACAAGCACTTGCATTAAACATTACTATTATTATGATAGATGGCACTAAATCACCTGATGGTAAACGTTTGCCGCCGCCAATAAACATCAGTATCAGTTACCAGCAGCGGAGTCACAAGAGCGCTGCCAACCATTAAATCCGGATTGGGCCCCAATAACCACACTTACTTATCGAAACTAAGCAGTTGCAGATACCGGTTTTCTTTGGTTGGTATTGCAAGCGCCTAAACTTTTATCTACGTTAATAAAACAAATTTGAAAGACAATTTTCAGAGGCAAATCAAAAGTAAAAGACGTTGTACCAATCCGTATTTATTTTTAGGTCATGTAGTCTAAAAAGTTGTTGTAGTAGGGATTCCCTATGTCGTTTCGTTCACTGTACCATCTCACGCTCATAAAATGTATTATGAACTGTTTTGGCAACCATAAGCTGCAGAACTACAGTAGCGACACTCGTTGGAACTTGGTTCACTCTAAATATTTTTATTCATATGTTCATCTGTTGCTGAAAAAATATATAAGTGTCGGGTAATAAAAAAACAAGTCTAATACCGACTACAGAAATAACTTGCCCTGCTGTGCTTAAAACGTAAAATAGGTCAGCCATTTAGAAGGCCTGCTAATGGAAGTGCAATAAAGAAAGAACAGTATTTACCTGGAATAGTGAAGAGTAGGAATGTTAGTCAACGAATAAGTAAACAACGATTTTGCTCGTTCATTCCATATTTCTTATGCGCAATCATTGTTTTCATACGCACGTTCCCGCTAAACTTCCTCGTAAGAAATTTGATCTCCTGCGGGTAACAAGCCACATGTGTTGTAATCAGCGCGATGGCCCTCCCCGGCGCACGCGCCTCCGCTCCAATCATTTAGCGGATACAATATTCAAAAAACAAGCACAAGCCAGCCCTAGATATGGCGCCCGCATATGGAGCAACCTCTTTGGTATGCGCCCCTCGTATGTGATATTCGCGTATTGTGGTAAGAAAGAGTGAGGTATTATTTAAAATGTCACGAGGCTTCACCGCGGGCGACATTCGGGTACCACTCGATTGGTAAAATATGGTAAAACGTCTCGCTGTGAGGTTTTGTTCCGTCAGATTATATTTGGGCGGCGATTTTGAAACTGTTATCGATGCCACCTTTTTCTATTGTTTTTCTTAGTATTTATTTCAGTACTAGCCATTCCTTTTAAGAGTTTTCTGCGTGAACTAAATATTTTACCGTAGGAAAGACACAACATGAAACACATAAAATAATGAAACCAAATCAGAAAAATGTATCCAACCGCGAATGCGGTCAGATGGACATTCAAAGGGTCTTGGTAACCACTAAGAACGTGGTTTTTCTGTATCCAGCTACAAGTGCTCACTGTTTCAATTCACTATAATAGATTTAAATCTACAGGAAAATAGTAAATATTAAATTGAAAACAACACGCTTAACGCAATATTTCCATCGTAGCATAGCCTTTCGTTGGGTCTATTGGCGTTAGCTACCTCCCCTATAAGCCTTGGCAGACATGTGTGATACATACGGTGCAAGGTTCACTCTCGCATAGAACTCTACAGCCAAGAGTGCAGTAATATCACACCACACGATGCTGTTTGAAATAACTACCACAGATGTAAATGCCTGTGATGATGGCAGGCAGTACGGTGTTTAAGAATTCTATCCCTGATGTAAACTTCATTAATCAAAGTATAAAGTATTATGTCTGTGATTTCGCCACTCCATCTGTTGTCGAGCGATTCCGAGATGAGTTGTTGGGATTTCTCCCCTGATATTACTAAGGGTGCAGATTGTCGGCGCGATGCTGTCGCTTTTTGATTATTTTTCACCGCTTATCAGATGATTTATATTCTTTCTATCTCACAAAAATCCGTATTTTGCCGTTTGGAAAAAGTGAATTGTCTTTGTGATACTTTTTGTACCTTTCTGTAGATCGATACTGATCGTGAAGTGTTGGCACACGTGTGCAAGACAAGTTTTCCGGAGTCAGGAATCTATAGGCAGCGGTAGCCGCTTGCAATCAGGCAAGCCACACGCTTGTTTGCCACCAACGTTGCATAAAAAAGACTGCCACAGTGGCGCAGTGGGTATTGAAACACACTTTACAGCGACGCCTCGGCTTCAGGTCCCGGGTTCGATCCCGGGCTTGAACTGAAATTTGTACATGAGTTTTTCTGTTAAGAAATTCTCAGTATCAGCCCGCAGTCTATGAGAATTATCGATAAAATATATGATGTGAAGAAGTATAGCTGCAAGTAAAAATAAAAAAAATACCATTTATTGTGATAAATCACGCTCATCAATCTTGCTATATTATACATTATACAATTTCAAGAACCAGAGCCCAGTGCTTCAATGAACACCCGATGTAAATGTATATGTACCTACCGTAAAGTAGTAACATAATATTAATTGAAGCAAGCCGTACGCAACCGAACAAGCGCTTTGACTATTACGGTAACGATACCGAACACGAGCTGAGGCAATGTGATCACAGCACACGATGAGGACCTGTGGACGAGTTGCACAATGCGACGGGTGGTCAGCCAGGCTCTCTGCTTGTCTTGTCTATAATAATTATATTTTTGGAGTTCCCCTAACTGAAACTAATTCTTTTTATCAAACCCTGGATACGTGTGGGATATCTATGGATGGGTCTTAATGAACAGTTAATGAGAGTTAGGGCCTCGTTCACTATCTCTGAGTAAACTTTCAAGTAATTTACTTCTCAATTAAAGTGGGTTCGGAGAAAATTGGCCCCTGGTCTTTGTATTGAATATTTATTTAAATTGTAAACTAGGCCGCGGACCAGGGGCCAGTTTCCTCCAAACCCACTTAAATTGAGAAGTAAATTACTTGACAGTTTACACAGAGATGGTGAAAGAGGCCCTTAGTTTAATGATATTAGTCGATGTCTATAGAATTTAGAAAGATGTATATTATTATCTAATCTACATTGCACTGTGTAAACCAGTCTTTACACTAAGTACTCGACAGTGTACTTTGTGTCCATAGCGATTATTATAACCACGGTTTAGTTGCAAGTTTCGAATATAAAATAGGAAGGGACATGATGACGTACACAACAAGTAACAACATACTTACGATTAAGTTTAAGGGCATAAAAAATCGCTTAAATTGCCATCAGGCGCTTCGCTTTTTAGTCTATTATTAAAAAAAAACTTTCGTTTTCCATCAAACCTTATACGAGTACTCCGCTTAGTAAGTACATCGCAAAGGTCGCTCGCATTTTTTGCTTCGGTGTTTCAAATTGCTCCTGTCTCATGTAGGTAAATGAATGTGATGAGCCGATGGGTGGTGGGAGGGGAAGAGGGGGGAAATTAGCGCGTGATGGAGCACCCGCACGTGACCGCGCGGGGGCCTGCAAGTCATCGGCGACGCTCCGTGTGGGCTAATTCTTATTGGCGTGAGACAAATTTTGGGAAACCTTAAGTGAATAACTTTTGGGGGCTTATGTTCGAACATGACCCTCTCCTTTTATCTTCTGTGTGAGTGAAGCAAAAACAATGAGGTTGTAGAGAGAATGAACAAGTTATCCTCGCTCTCATTTTTTACTATATTATTTATTTTACGTGGCAGGCTATTACAGTCCATTGTAACTGCAATGTGGACTCTCCTTTTGTTTATTATCAGGCTGAGGTGATACCAATGGAGTCAAAAGGGCCTCTCTTAGGGCCTCCAACATCGGTATTTTACTACTCGGATTTCTTATAGAACAGAAAACAATGCTTCGACGGTCTTAGTCGTAAAATAAGCCGTTAATTTGACCGTGGGAGGGTACCGGAGGCCTAATAGGGTGAAAAGAGGTTAAAAGTGACTTCATTAGTATTATGTGTGTCCATGTGCGGCGGCGCCAATTCGCCTACCATTAGGTAATAGGACGGTACCGGTACCATCTGCTCGTCTGCCACCTGCCACATAATAAAAAGAAAAAATAAGAAAGTCCATTATATCATTGTAAAGTCAACCTTTATTTTGCGTCAGTAAGTGACAAAAAGCCCCGAAGGAAACTCCGAATCTTTTTGAGTAACTCGTAGAAGGCGCTCAGCGCCCGTCGCTCAAGCCTCATATCCCTCTGATGGGTGTTGTTTTTGCGCGAGCTCATCTCGGATTCCGCGAGCGCCGACGCCGCGCGGACGCAGAGCGGCCATCCACTCGCGCCTTTGACAATTCGCCCCATTCTCCCCTTGATGGCGCACCTCGCGACTTATGACGCAATCAGTTGGCTGAACGGACTAACCAAAAATTGGACTGTATATGAATATACATATATCATTCTTTAGACTGTACTAAACAGATACTCGTATTTTTAATGTCCCTACTATCTTTACCTGAGAAATCTTCGGTATAACGCTATAACTCTTCTGGTATGACAAAGTTATACCATATATTTATTCTAGATAATTTGGAACTTAGTCCAAATTGTTAACTTTACGGTAAGCCTCATCCAAGTCAATCTCAAAAGGCATTGAAGAAATAACTTTAATTAGAACAACTTCTCATTACTATCTTGCCGTTTAATACCAAAAACTTACCTGTAACACTCTCTGTGCTCAAGTTTTACAATAACTCTCGCACTGTCAAGACGGTGAAGTTGCGAACTCGCAGCATTATGCGGAACCCATCTCGGTCTTGACAGACTCGAGTGCGTCAATCCTCAAAGGCAATACTTGTATTACATGGCACAGTTTAGCGGGCGCCATTGAACGGTTGTTGTGGGAAGAATAGCATAAGAGAGTGCTAACATGATGATGACATTCGAAGGCTGGCTGGAGTGAGCTGGATAAGAGTGGCCGAAAATCGGGAGCGGTGGCGTGCATTAGGGGAGACCTATGTCCAGCAGTGGACGAGCGTGGGTTGCTGATGATGATGATATTTGGGTTTGGGGACAACTTGCCCGAGAATCGTTTAATAGAATTTAGTCAGTATTGCTATCACAAAAATATTGGTTAGGTTAGGTTAGAACAGTGACCGGTCAAAAAATCTTGAAATTCTCGGGCGAGTTGTCTTGCCCCATAACCCATTTTGGGCTAACTATATTTCGTACGGAAGGTCTCGGCGAAAGGTACAGAGGCAACATAATGATACCTTTTGAAGGTGGCGCAATGCATGTTGGTGCTTTAAATGTATCCCTCTGAAGGGGCTTGCCCATTCGGCTTGAGTGTTCGTTGGTGGCAAGCGAGGACAAACTGACTGATCAGTATCCGTAGGCTCTAGCCTACGGTTACTGGTTAGATGACCCAGAGGTATATCCCCACTAAAAGTCTAATTTTAGTGGGGATATACCTCTGGGTCACCTTCCCAGAGGTAGTTTCACGCACCCTGTCAGGTTCCTTGACATCACGAGACGTCGCGAAAAGCCTTTTCCTTTCGTGGTCTAGAAAAATGGTAAGCTTTCTTCACAAGACGACCTTTATCCAATCTCTCTAGGTGGCCAAGACAGTTTAGACGATGAACAGTACGTAACGTTTGGTTTTACGTTTTTAGATATTGTTGTTCTATACCTAATGAAGAATAATTTGAGTACCAATAAATTGGCTACATAATATTGGCAATTTGGCCTCTCCATCCCATAACTAAATACGATTGGAGATTCTCTGCTGATTTCAAAAGTTATACCAAAACTCTTAATAACAGATATGAAACTACCTGCAACATTATTATACTCACACCTAGAAGCGAGATTGTCTCAGCATCAGAGGCACAGCAGCTACAAGCCAAGTTCGGCCAAGTTTAATTGCAAAAGTGTTTCGAGCGGGTGCCGTGACGGATTCGCGCCGAGCGTCTAGCGCGAATTACCCGGGTTTGCATAATTGCGAGCAATGTAAAAAGCACGTGCGTTCGCGCTACTTAATTACTAATCTTAGTTTTAGTATTCCAGGGATAGTGTGGAACTGAATTAGATGGATGGAATTAAATTAGTTTCTTTACATCCTGTATTTAAGGAAGATAGAATTAGGACGTCACGACTTCTCTGTTTTGTTTACTGAGATTTTGAACTCACTGCATATTAAACTTTATTATTTAAGTTCCTTAGCATGGTTTAATGACAACAGAACTATGGAGACAAACTTAACTTATCTGGACACAGTTGCAGGTTAGCTTTCATTACATGACCAAAGCTTATTAAGTAATTACAATTAACCCAATGATTTTATTGGGCTAACTTTTTTACTTACTCCTTACTCCACTGGCTCAGCGACCAAACCCAAAAAATAAAACTGTGGTGGCTCATTGGATAAGAACGTGCGCCTTCTGAAGGTTGTAGGTTCAAATCTGAGCATGCATCCTGGATTTTCCAAATGTATGTTTATGTTTTGGCAATGTTTTGTGATAATCCTTTCTTATTGGTTGTAATATTTAAGAATTTTTAATACTGGGTTACATGAATAAGACAAAATCATAAATCTGGAGTAAAAAATACTTATCTTCTCAGGTTCAAATAACAAACAAACACAAATATTAATTTAGCAAATATCTACTTGGAATATTGACAAGCAAAAGTAAATCACAGTTCCGGGCCGCCATCCATCGGCTGCTGCTTAAAGTGAGACATAAACAAATCGGCCAATATCCCCGCCTGTATCTTAGCGCGCGATATTTAATTCAGGGCACAGAGTCAATATCGTTAGAGTGCCCGTGACCGGCGTTGCGAGCGTGGACTTGGCGGGAACGCTGCCGTGCACGTAGCGATAGCTATGTGGAAGCGTAAACGAAACTAAATTGTGATCGTTGAAGAGCTTATTGACCCTTTCTTGGACTTGGAAAACTCGATAGTTTAAAAATAAGCTCTAATGTGGAATATGCTATCATAAACTTAATTGAATTAATTAATTTAGTAATTTTTAAATTCTTTAACTATATTCACGGAACATGACCGATCTCCGTACGAAATACGAGTGGCTTAAGTATTTGTGTTACATTATATCAGACAACAAATATAATACTTAAATGCATAATATTAATTCTTTAACAATGAAATAGCACAGAACAGGGCGCCGTAGAGAGATTATGTTTCGATCCTGCGTATTGCTATTGTAGTTTTGTGTGCAGGTTTGCAGCGATTTGAGAGCATTGTCCTCAAAGCAACGATGTGGCGCCAATATATCGGTGCCGGTTTCAGTTAACAAGTTTATTATTTATCAATGGTAGCTACTATAAATATTGGTGTATGTTTAAGAACTTTATCTTAACTAAATACATTTGAACAAACTTTTGGTCAAACCACTAGACGGATTAGTTAACATAAAGCTTTTGCGATAGAGGAGTGTGCTAAGAAAGGATTTTCCCAAATTCATCCCCTACAGGGGTTGTGAAATTTTTACTTCAAAATCAAACTTTGCGCAAAAAGAGCAGCTGAGAAAACAAAAGCTAGGTACTTGTATAATAAAATAAAACGTAATTTTACATTTAGGTAAACAAGGGTAAATATTGAAAAAAGTCGTTTTAAAATATTGTTAGATTATGAAAACATACCCGTTAAATACAGGCCCCGGCACGTAGTTTAGCGCTCAGCGTAAGTATTGGGGATGTTTGCGCACTTGTAAAATAGTTCACTTTAATACTGAAATTGATTTCTGACTTATTTACCGCGACCTATATATTCAGAATGCCAATACGTGTGTGTAACCTGAAAACTTTGCTTTTACCGCAAAATTAAAAATAGAATCTACTTTTTAGTGATTGCTGTTTTAGTTCTTTTACAATGGCAAGGTATAAAGTAAGTCGACACAAAGGGATTAAGTTTCTACACTTAGGGCATCGCCGGTGCAGCTTTGTCGGATTGCAGCGTTCAGAGCATTGTGCAAACAGCACAACACAGACACAAAGACGCTCTAAGAATAGTTTCATTACTAAATTCATTGCATTGCATGCCTTTTTAATACTACGTGTTTGATGGAACCCAATGGTAAGAGCTTTAGTGCTGTAATAAATCAAAACCACGTTTTATAATAAGTTGAAATAAGTCAGATCTAACTGACATTAGTCGTCACTTTAATGTGTGACTTACTATCCACTGCGCCATCGAGACAGACTAAATAGATGTATAGTTATATATTTTTTTACCTTGGCTTGACACGCTCCCACGTAAGCAATCTCCCACATTGATGTGTCATTCAAAAGCAAACCAGTGGAATCACAAGACTTCCAGTACCCTCCTCTTCTTCATCTTAGCGTATAATTCTCGATTTCGTACCCTGCCTAGGTAACCTGGGCCCCAAAGCTATTGTTTTGGACCCCAGGGTCCAAACAGACTCTAATTCAAGTTTTAGAGGTGTTGTGGAGGCATAGGTAGATACGCTTTATTGCTCAAAAGATTACAGAAACGTAATCCTATGGTCATTTATAAATACAATCTCGGCAGTCTTATCGGTGATAGCGATCTCGTCCAGACAACCTTGCATTATGTTTGTATTGAATAAGCTTCTCGAAGTTATAACTGTCTTTCCTTCCATTGTGACCGAAGTTCCAGGTCCAAACGGCCGATTCATGTCAAAGCATTTCAATAAAGAGTTTTAAGTCTCTCTTTTAATAACTAGATTTTATGTTTTATTAACTCTGTTTTGTGTGCAATAAAAAGTATATTGATTCATTCATTCATTCAAAGTCCCTCTAGGATCAGTTGCAGCAACGGGCGCAGGTCGACTGGGGATTAAGTTCCCCGGTCGGATTCCCGCAGCATCTGCCGGTATTATGACGCATGGTGCTTCATCGGAGCGGGGCGTTACGTGCGTTCCGGGCAGGATCAGTGACGTCACTTGGTGTGCGGAGTGGGACGCGATTTGCTTGTTTAGGGATCGATTGTGGCTAGTGATGTATGACGGACTCAGACTAAAAATAACAATGGAATATTTAAAATGCAAATACCTACTTAAAAATGCGAATTGATTTCCCTACTGACTAAAAGGAAAACAGAATATAGAGGATTTTCTCAATGTGGTCGCCAGCATCCGTTATATGTATGGCACTAGAAGAACTTCAAAAACAGCGGTTGGGGTCATATTTTGTAACTTGCAGAATGGACACCGTACTCTTTACTAGTACAAACTTCGACCATAATATTATCTCAAGATACACTAGATAAATAGCGGTTAAAAAGTAATCCTTACAGCTCTGTCATTAGCAGTACAGCTATAGAGATTTTGCTATGCTATCTTAATCCATAGTACCTGGTTTTCAATTCCGAAAATGCCAAATAGCGCTCTTTTCGAATGGAACCTTCAATGGGGGCGACATTATCAGTGTATTCACGCTGTATTTAAGAATATTATATATCACGGTTTATATAGTCAATAAGTGCCTAGCAATTAAGGGAATAAAAATTTGCTACCCCTTTCATATGCTAAAGCAGCAGTGATTAAATTAAACAAATATTGCTAAAAGAGTTATGTCATCGTGATTGTCGAAACCAATAGTCCATAACAAGAAGCCTTTCAATTAAACCAGCTAAACTGTATTGGACATTTGGAGCTTGCCAGCGAGAGGACATCAGATCAATAGCTTTGTCTCCCTGTAATGCGTTTTAAATTGAAAACGAAACTGGCACATGGTACCCGCTTCAACGTTTTGTTTTGTCGCACCTGAACCTACAATGTATTATACACTTGGTGACAGGTAAGAGATTAAATATGTAGGTTAAATGGGTGGGCGCCCCAGATATTGCTGGATGGACCAGGTCAAGAAGGATCTTGGTCATCATTAAAGGCCGGATTGGCAAGAGGTGGCTGGGAATGGAGCGGAGTGGCGAATACTCGTATCGGAGGCCAAGATCCACTTCGAGTCGCTGAGCCAGCATAGTAAGTAGTAGTATTTAACCCATTTGTAGTCTCACTGCAGAGACAAACACTTCATCACAGAAGCCAACGCTACTATGATGAGATTAGACTTGATCACCACGCTTGCCTAATACGGATTTGTGGTTACAAACGTATAACTCTGAAAAAATTGGAACATATTTTGCTCAACTCGAAAATGTAGGTACTTAAAATCACTAGACCAACGGTGTATTGAAGTTAGTAAAACCCTACTACATTTATCAATCTTATATTGAATGTTTAGTCGACATCAATATATATTTAATGATAGGATAGTGAACGCTGCTATTTATTGATACGGTTATCTGTGGAACAATCAAATGTTTTACCCCAATCGATTGAACAAATTGTTTTAAGCATTCATGGTCACTAAATATTGAGTTTCCGATTTGATTTGTAAGAAACGAAAAACGAAACAAAGTGCCATTTCGCGGGATACCGTGAGTGTTGTATATCGAGTACGTACAGGTGCGAGGAAATATGGGGTTTGTAAACTGTAGTTATCATCATCATCATCGTGATAGTACTCTGGTTCTGAGCTGCTCGGATCCATTATAATAGGTCTATAACCTGATATTTTTTAAAAATAACCATTATTTTAATTATTTACCCTATCATTCACAAGTATATTACCAACCAGTGTAACTATTTGAAAATATTGAAGCTTTTTACAGCAAAGCGTCAAGAAAACTGCTGCCTGCGCTATGTTTCGCCAGACGGAGGCCCAATCAGGGAGAAAGAGTGTTAAAAGGTCGACAGCGCTCTTGTGACTCCACTGGTATTGCTGGGGCGGCAATTGCTTACCATCAGGTGATCCGTCTGCTCGACTGCCATATATCGCATAAAAAAACACTGCGTAACTGTATCTAATTGTATCTCTTATATACCATTAAAAGAATTGAATGATTTATAAGCAAAAACGGCGGCGATCACAGTTAGTGGGCGTTTTACAAATTGCAAGAATAAACCGCGAACTGTAGATTAAGAGAGATTTATTCGCGTTCATCATGCAAGCTAATTACTTTTTAATTGCCAGTTTTCTCTGCACGCTTAATATACTGTGTGCGATTCTTAATTGTCTTTAAAAACTAGTTAAACGGCGATGTTTTTAGGAAAAAGCTTTGGCTGAAGTTGCAACCGGAGGGTGGAGAGTGGCAGACAAAAGGAGGATTATGTTGGTAAAGTAGATTTATTCATTTGAATAAACATTTTTGTAAAATAATACTTACACTGATAATAGAATTGCAGATGCATTATATACATTGATATGATAGAATTCATTATTAGCATTCATTCAACACAATAAGCCTTTCTACCATAGTTTATAGTTGGAAATTGAGTTTCAATAGACCAAAAAACTCTGTATTTAAACTCAACTATTTAATATTTAGTGATTACAAAAAAAACTAGTTGACCCCGTTATTTTTTTTCATGCGATTGGTTATCGTAAGCGATTGCTACCGTATCAGTAGCACCAGTGAATTCACAAGTGCGCTGTCAATATTTTATCCCCATTTTCCCCTAATAGGGCGCTAGTACCCTCACTCACTAGCGAAACAGCGCTGGCGCTGCTTCCTAACGGGCTTCTGTGAGACCGTTGTATTAATTCGGACGAGCCAACCCATTTATGCCGAAGCCAGCCTCGCCCTCAAAAATGGATAAGGTGTCAATTTGTTCCAAAAAAACTGATATTTTTGTGACAACGAATCGCCCCTTATTCAGGAGATCTATAAAAACTAATAGTAATTCAATACGAGAAAAGAGCTGATAAACGATACCCTTTGATAGTTCACTCATCTGGTACTTTAACTCTTCCTTTTTATCAACCCCTATTTTAGAACAAAACCCAATTCACCGCCACTCACAGAAACTTGGAGACAACTAAAGTACGAAAGGCGAGCTAAAATTTACAGAAACTTGCCTTTGACTAGTTTAAATGCTGCGACTTCAAAGTCACAGGCTACACGGTACAGTTTGAAGTTTTTCGACGAGAGACGGCTGCGAATGAAAGCGGCCATTTTAGCTGGATCAAAGGAATGTGTGGCAAAGGGCAAGTTCGCGCTGGCCTGTCAATCAAACAGAAAACTACTGCGTGGGAGTGCTTTTATGATAGGTGGCCGACGAGCAGCAGGATTGCCGCCACCCATAGATACCTGAAACACCAGTAGAGAGTCACAAATGCGCTGGCTTTGACCTTTAGCCCCCTTTCCCCCCATTCAAAATATGGTCTGAAAAGATCTAAAAAAAGTCCTCATTCAGGACATCTTTAAAAACTAATAGTAATTCAATACGAGAAAAGAGCTGATAAACGATACCCTTTGATAGTTCACTCATCTGTCTTCTTAACTCTTTCCTTTTTATCAAACCCCTATTTTAGAACAAAACCCAATTCACCGCCACTCACAGTAAACTTGGAGACAACTAAAGTACGAAAGGCGAGCTAAAATTTACAGAAACTTGCCTTTTGACTAGTTTTAAATGCTGCGACTTCAAAGTCACAGGCTACACGGTACAGTTTGAAGTTTTTCGACGAGAGACGGCTGCGAATGAAAGCGGCCATTTTGCTGGATCAAAGGAATGTGTGGCAAAGGGCAAGTTCGCGCTGGCCTGTCAATCAAACAGAAACTACTGCGTGGGAGTGCTTTTATGATAGGTGGCAGACGAGCAGCAGGATTGCCGCCACCCATAGATACCTGAAACACCAGTAGAGTCACAAATGCGCTGGCTTTGACCTTTAGCCCCCTTTCCCCCCAATTGGGCCTCCGGTACGAGCGCAAGGCGCTGCTTCACGCCGGTCTTCTGTGAGGCCGTGGTATTACTCCGGTCGAGCCGGCCCATTCATGCCAAAGCGTGGGTCTCCCACGCTTATGTAGGTTTATATTGGGGTTTTCTCAAAATGGCTTAGAAGTATATTTAATTTCTGTTTTTAAATTAAGTTGTACTCAAAATAATATGTATTAATTAATGTGCTAGACACGGCAACCCTAGCATACATACTATTTATACTAGATTTCGTTTGCAGTAATCGTGTAAAAATGCAAAGCAGGTCATAAATTAGTTCATTTTGTCAGCTTTCTCTTTTACTTCCTTGCGTATTTTGGAAAAGGTGACTGTTATAATATATTACGAGTATTTTTAGTGACACTAATTATTAAAACCACATTGTACAACAAATAAACGTTAATTTTAATATTTACACCATCAGAATATATATATTTTTTCGTTTTAGTATTATTCAACCATTTATTTGCATACGACATGATTTTTTCAACTTCCTTGTTGTTGGTCCCATTTTAAAGCAACGGTTGCGCTCGGGATCCCAGGTTTGATACTCGGGTTGGGCCAATTTATGAACCTGAGGTTTTCTATTGCGAAATTCTCAGTATCAGCCCGAAGTCTCCAAGATGATGGCCTTGTACCCCCGTGCCTCGGAAAACAACAGGGACAACAACAATAAGCTGCTGGCCTTACGCCTGATCTCTTTGGCTGTGTTGCACTGATGTATGTAATCATCGAAATATGAGGGTAAGAGAATAGATAATAGAGTGCACTTTTTTGCGCCCACACTTTGCAATTAAATGACCTACGTTGATGACTAATCGTTGACTAATCATTATTATAATGGTTTTTAAACATTGTAGCTGTTGTATTCTGCAAACAAGCGTACAAGCCGTATAACGACAAATGCGAGTCTATAAACGCTCTTAGCACAGTAGGCTTTTCCAACACAATTCAAGCACCAATGAAATAATAAAACACTCCAACCACTTTCCCAACCCCTCGCCCGCTCATAGCTTACACACGACTGTTAAATTATGTATGAAATAGGCCCCAATCGATCGCCCGCTGTTATTGAGAACCGATGGCCAACACGCCTACGACGCGGATTTACAAATACTATGCAGCGGTTCCCACGCCGTGATGGGTTAAGGGTCAAGACATTTGCTTGTAGAAATAAAATTGAGGCGAAGTGGGTGTAGGTATTCTGATGCGGCAGTAAAATTGTTCACGTTGAACTGTGTGAATGTTGATTTGATAGTTTAGATTTAGGGGTATTCTTTTTTATGAAAGTGGTTTTTAGGGAAGTGATCACTGCCGCCCATGGACCTAATTTACACCAGTAGGAATGCAAATTCCTTGGCGGTAAAAAAAAATCAAGACGGTTTTTATATTATGTACTTTAATCATACTTAATACCTACATACTCACAGAAGACTGACGTGAAGCAGCGCCTGCGTTGTGTTTCGTCGAGTGAGTGAGGGTATAGGTGGCAAAGTTACGGTCTAGTTTGATAACATCAAAGTGTCAACTACGAGCTTTGGTAATCTCGTTTTTGTATTGCCGTGCCGTGATATTATCACACAGGTATCCCAACAAAATATTAAATATCTGCTAAACTAAGATATCGACCCAAAATCAAATCAGGACTCAACCGCGGAAGAACCACAGTTCGGAATGAATGGACCGGTTTGAACGAAGTAATCGGCCTTACAGAAATCAGGCATATACTGCGCTTGAGCTATTTGAGTGTGGATACCAGTAGCCCATTTTTTAATTAGCCCGTGATTTCCTGGTTGGCTTCTCGTTAGGAGAAACCCCTGCCAGAGGAGAGGCCGACATAATTCTCCTGCTTCCTACCAGGAGGGTATGCACAAGGCTCCGCCTATTTTGGCGGCGACGTCGGCCCATTGCACTCCGGTGGCATTTACCAGCTACAAATAAGGCCCATTTTGGATGGAGGATAAATGATTGGCACCGCACTTGTGATTGCATCAGTGATCTATCTACTCATTTGAGGTATCGATAAGTATATCACTTGAAGAATTTTATTCAAAACAGAGACAAACGCAGCCATCGTTTTTAAGTGGGACCCATTAGCGACGCGCTACAAAGGAATTCTCACAAATATAGTACTGATAAGATCTTACTACAGACAATCTCAAGTCTGGCTTACACATCAGCCGGGAACTTGAGGTGTATCCCGCCGACAAGCCGAGCCAATCCCCGAGTGGCTGCGATCTTTTGTGTTCAAGCTTAGGATTTGGCAAATCCCGACCGAGCCAGCTCCTACCTGCAATATCAAATTCGATGTGTCTCAATTTTCAGCAGGAATGAGAAACAATAGGGCGCCATAGCTTTCGCAATGATATAAGGATATAATATCAAACGAGAATTGTATCTGTGAGTTGCAGGAAAGCGTTAAAGCTTATAATAATAAATAAATAAATAAATGCGCCAGACAATCACACCAATCAACCTAGTCTCAAACTATGGCAACCCCTGTACTATGAGTACCAGATGACGATAATTAACTGGGGGCGTCAACCCAGAATACCCAGACCCAAGAAAAAAATAGAAAATGTAGTTTCCTAAATTGACTTAACCGGGAATCGAACCCGGGACCTTTTGCGCTTCGGGCGAACACCTTAGCCACTGCGCCATCGAGGCTCTCGAGCCGAAATACAAATATGAAAGTAAAGTATCAGCCAATACACTGTCCGACTGCCTACTATGACGGTATTAGGCTTAATCACCGCGCTTGCCTTATTTGGATTGGTGACCAAAAAGCTGATAGCTCAGTTCGAAATTTCAAAAACAAATGTTAAACTCAGAAGTCGAGGACTAAAATATCAAGTTGCGCAGACACCCGCATACTAGATCAGTGCAGTATTCTGTTAGACGGATGCCTCCTGCGCAGCAAACGAGCGCAAATCAATCTGGCTTTATTTAGGACTGGATCGCAGGCAGACGAAAAATTCACAATATCGGTAGAGGACCTCGTGCTTTCAAAGGCTGTGGGCTTTTTACTGGGGGTTATGATCAATAAGAGATGCTTTTTTAAAAGTGTTCCTTTGTGTTTTAGAACATCCTATACTTTTTGGGTGTTAGAGGTTTTAGTAGAGCGATGGGTAACGAACCTGCCTTCAAACTAACTAATTTCAAACCCTGCATCATGAATCTAAGCGTACCTTGGATTCCATTGTCATCAATCCGCTAATTTGAAGAATTACACGAAAATCTGAATTGTATTTAAAAATAGTGATTTTATTAACTCTTACAATTGTGTAAAAAACCGTAGTCTAAAGTTAGTTTAGGTTCAAAACTGAGGCTGTCACTTTTATTTCATCACACCGGTCATCTTCATCTTCCAAAATAATAGGTATCTTTAATCACTCGACATTGGCATAATTAAGAGTGTCTCTTAGACACGTAGCAGCCAGAAAGTAAAAAAAAGTGACCACATCATATTCAAACTACAACTAATTTTAGTCTTCGTTTTTAAATAAGGGAGACCTAGTTTTGTTCTAGTTAAAAAAAATCTTGCACAAAAGAAAAATGAGCAAAATAATTGCTAGTGCAACGGGTAAAATGTGGTTCCGGTTACAATAAAAAATGTTTTGTGCACTGAACGCTCTTGTCAAACGCACAAACTCTGGCCGCTTTAAAATCGGTAACGCAGTTTTAAAACCATTTTTTTCTGATAATACTCGTACTACGATAAAATTGAACACGTTGTTAAAAAATTCATTCATGATACACACAATAGAACTTTTTGTGTATAACTTTTTTTTTGTTATTGATTTCATAAACTGGATTTTGAAATTCGTCCCTGAGAATATAGTTAAACTCTTGTACTAATATTATGTTATTTTGTGTTTTTTACATATACATGATAACCTTGTAAACTTTGTTCTTATTCCAAATAAAGAATTTATTATTAAAAAAAGAGCCTGCAACGCATCAGCGACTTCTGATCTAGCAGATGTTCATGGGCGGCGGTGATTACTTGCCAGCAGGTGACCCGCTTGCTCGTTTGACTGCCTCTACTAACAAAATAATAATGTTCTTGAACACGAGAGTAAAAAAAGTATAAACCCTAGAGAGAATTTATACCAAAAATCAGACCTAATGAGAATTGGTACAGTTCTTAAGTATATAAGTGATGTGTAGTTACTAATACCACGCTTTACCATTTAAATAAAGAGATAAGTGAATTTGATAGTGAAGAAGTAGGCTTTCTCACTATAAAATTTTTCAATTTAACTGTAATCCTTTAACTGGACTGGAAATTTAATATTAAACTTTAAAAACCATAAAATCGTACAGAAACTTTATCTCCATAAAGATCCGCTCAACATTCAACATTCATGCTCTAAACTCCTGAAACAAACCTTTATTGAAGAACTAATATCCTGAGCGGGCACTGGTGCGGTGCTTGTGCCAGGGTTGCCAACTCAATAACACTAATCGGCGCATGACCATGTCAAAAAGTGCTAAAATGTTTGGAAAATAGTGCAAAATCGCAATGAGTTAAAAAGTAAAATTTATCCATGTTAATCAAAATAGACACTCATTTGCCATACACTAGCAAAAACAAATCGTTAGAAGTGAATTTGCATCAAAAAGCATTTATAAGGAGCCTCGTCTGTCTATACAACCTACGTACTTAAATATCAAAATCAATCAATTAAATGAGTACGCTTTCCTTCTCCACTTCAAACGCTTATTTATATACTAGTGCTAAATTTAGCACTGAAGGGCAAAGTCGCAACACTATTGGCGCTAGCGCTAGTTTCAAATGCAGTTTCCGAGTTATGAGCCTCACGCGCCCGCGGACAAATATCCGACAGACAGACAGGAAAGGATAACCTAGTTTCGAGGTAGATTTGTTTCACTGTGGCCTACGACAAAGCGGCCCCACGGCGCCCGCGCTTCACACTTTTGTCGGCGATTAGTCAATTGAATCGAACACTCTAGTGGACTACAGTGAGTTTCCTAGTCGTAGCCACGGTGAGCAGTGGTGTGGAAAGTCAAGGAAAGTTGGACTTAGCCTTAAAGGAAATAGAAAAGACAGTAAGGTATTCTTTATTGCACAAAAACGACAAAACAACACACAGGTATGGGAAAAACAACCTATTCTCGCGTTTCACGTTTCCATCTCTAATCCAGTGACAAACACGAATATCGTTTTACTCTACTTGAGTACAGCTGTACTACTTCTACTCGGCTCAATAAAATCAACAAGACTCTTCATTCAGCTGTAAGTACGGCAATTTTATTTGTATGCGAGACGTCTCTTAATTTTTTTGGACACTAAGGCGGATTCTTAGAGCATCGACAAATTTTAGTTTCGACAAATATTGGCCTAAATTTGGTTTGTTAGATGGAAATTACTTTGATGTTGTAGACTTGTTATTTGTAATTACAGTTAGTATGCTCGCTGTTATTTTTGTGAATTCAAAAATTTTACACTACCATAAAATTATATCTTCAGCGTAAACACTTATCAGCACAGAACAAAAAAATAATTTGTTTTTTTAAATCTTTTAAAACTATCGTTAAGTAGGTATTAATTAACTTACATCTTTAATAGGTAAAGAGCGGACTTTCTAGTTTAATTTAAGGTTTTTATTCATGCACTTGCAAGTTAGCGGGGAATTGAATGTCAAAGTAAGGAAATCTTTTATTCAATCTGCGTATTGGGGTGCTAATTTAATCGGTGGACCTTCAGAGCTGTCTTCTGCCTGTCTGGCTGAGAGATTAAAAGATTAAGCCGCCGCTGGGCAGTAGCGGCGTTTGCCTTTGGGAGTCTCTGGACAAATTCAGTCTAACCGACACCCTTCGGGGGCTTGACTTGGCAATTTTAACGTGTACAAAAATCATTTTATCATAGGCCTTCACAACTGTGGCAGATGGTTCAAGCAGCATCACGCGGTGTGACATTACAGCTGCGCTTCGTGGCTGTAAAGTCCTATGCGGGAGTGAACCTTATTTGCAGCTGGTGAATTGAGCGCTGCTGCAGTTGGGGTTGTGTGAAAATTCACACAACCTCTCATACATTGACCTGACTCTGTACTAAATAGCTTAAGCACTTGCGTTTCGGGTATCAGATAACAGAAGAAACACAAATATACTTAATGTTTGACATTTCGGCTGCGTTACAGCAGCAGCCTGCAACTCTCGGTCGCGTTAATCCCCGCTCATTTTAATTAATTACAGTTAATAATGCAACAATAAAATCTAAAAAAACTAATATTATAAGATACGTTTTAAATTTTCCGCTAATTTCGTTGACGCCCTCATTAGCACTGTGGTCCAAACGCGCCCACAAAATTACGGGACTCGAATATATTCCAACAATTTATACCATTTTATTAATATTACGTTTTGATGTTAAATTATTGTGTTTAAATCGGATTATTGGAGCGCACTCATTTGTTAATTTTATTTAAATACTAAAGTGGATTATAATTTTCACCCCGGATATTGCAGTCAGTATTCAAATTCTTTTTTATTTTTAAGTTTAATGATCGCACTATGATCGGGATTGGATAAATCGTTTTCAAGGAAATATTACAAAACATTTAGGCAATATTATAATCTTAAAGAACTTGATGCATTTTAGACTTCATTGTCACTCTCCATCAGGTGAGATGAGGTCAAGGGCAAACCCATTTGATATTAAAAAAAAACATTAGAAACAAAAAATGTCTTTTTATTATATCTTGTTTTGGTTTCATGCAATAAATAATTTCACTATCTAATAAGAATATAAGTTTTACCTAGGACCAGTGTGCGCCTACTAGGTAACTGGACGGTCCAGAATTCAGGACAGAGTTTTTTTTTTAATCAGACCGAAGCTCGAAAACCCGCGAAAAACACGTAGAATCGTAAGCCATACCTGTTACGTCTTTGGTGTCGTTGTTTCGTGTCACACTGGTATCACGTTGAACGAAGGTAAAGTAATGGAAAGTGCACTTGTGTTACCGCACACACTTGTATACAATATTATTAAGTTCTGCGTCGAGGGACTTAATATTTGAGAACTGTCATAACTGTAAAACTAGATACGACGACATTTTAACTTTATTATTCAGCGTAATTGTACGTCATCACCACAAATGATGCGTATAAAGTACTTAGTTACGTTTTGCAGATTCGCTTAAAAATGAGAGCAAAATTCCTCCTAAACTTAGCTCTCACAAAACGGCAGCTCTAACAACTGCTGTCTTTGCGGGTTTAACGACAGGCTATTCCACCTAAGCCGCAAATCGGCGGCAGCCGTCACCGCGTCCCGCCAATGAAACCATCCCGAGTGCAAAGAATGATAAGCCAACACCACTTCATTAAAATTAGCATAATACGTACGGATCCCGGTGAGGATTATCCAGCCGCCATATTGGACGCGCGGTGACGTCACTCGATCGCCCCCATTGTCCGTTGCGGTGGCGCCGCCTAGTGGACTTTTCCGAAATCCACGTAAAGCCGGATTAGGTTGTTATTATAGATAATTCTATTAACTCTTCTGTGATGAAACCTTTATGTTTCGAGTTTCACAATGTTATGAATGTGTGGATAGCAGTTCTTTATACCAGTGGAAGTTAATTCATTTAGACTACTAGTTTTTTATGTGATAGATGGTAGACGTGTAGACGGATCACCTGTGAATGACAAGCGATGGTCGCATAGACACAGGCAACTCCAGTAAAGTCACAAATAAGTTGCCAAACTTTCAACCCCCTTTTCCACGATTGCGTGTATTACGTGTATTTTAATGAAAAAGTGTCATTTGGACAGAAGTGCGCTCTCTTTTCATTTACTCTCATACTTGTATTTCGATTTTGAAAAGATGACCATAAATCTGTTTATAACAAGCGTTTCGCCTTTTCGGTTTACATATTACCTATGAGCCTTGACATTGACTATGACCCCTTTATAATTATTGGTATAATAATGTTCTTTTTTAATAAAGGTTCGTTTTCGTTTTATTTCCATGAACCCCTCCACGGAACTAAAACCTAGAGACGCCTATGCTTACGTAACATTATAATCATTAGATAATTTTTACAAAAAAGTTACTGAAAGCATTTTATCCGCAGGTTAATAACAAATAAAATAAAATAGATAAACCCGTTAACCCTCTCCACGGCTTTTTGTTCGCCTTTATTTTCCGCGGCAACATTTTAAGTACCATGTTCGTGCGCGGGTATCATTTTCAGTGTTATTTGCTTTAGTCCACAAAGAGCTGTATGCACTTTAGGTCCGAATTTGCAATAAAAAGGCATTACTTTCGGCTGGTAGATTAGAGGCAGCCGTTGCGTGCAGCGGGTTATCATTGGGTCGGGGCTGAGTTAGCGGCAGAATTAAGTTAGCCGACATTAGTGATTTTTGCACAAAAAATATTTATAATGTATTCCGCATAATAATTAGTCGATTTGACAAGCAGACAGAGCATTAATTGATGATTACCACCGCTGCTCACGGACGTGCACCGCCGCGCCAGTCAGCTCTTGACCATGGTTGAAAATGAAAAATATTTTATTTTCAACAAAATGAGAATACATACATAAATGACAATGACATGTGCTTGGTCAAACATTTTGTTGCGTACTTTTGTTGCTACTGGATGACTAATCCATCAACGTAGATGAAACATCAAGCAGTAAGTACAACAATGTACAATGTATTCAACAATATACGTCGTGATAATTCCCGTTTAAAAATGTTATAATAGTCCTAATGATATGCAAGAAATGCATTTAAATGGCATCATATTTTACTTAATGCTTAAACTAGCTACTTTTTTTATGTGATTCCCCTGTTTGGCCCTCCTTTACCCTAACCTAACCCTCACTCGGCGAAACAGCGCACGCGTCTCTGTGAGGTCATGGTATTACTCCGGCTCATATATGCCGAAGCATGAATTTCCCACGGTCAAACCTCCTACTATTTCTTCAACCTTTCAGAACAGGTTCCATCCCTATAACTAATAAACATCATTCACATCTGCCCGAAAAACCGTGTCGAATACACCGTCCATTACTTCAGACCCGCAAGAAACGTACCGTCAATCACTACCCCGATCAGGGGGTCTCATTTACCCTATCACCCCCCTCCAAACCCCCCCGGACTAATACAAAGACCTCCCTGTCAGTCATTGTCATTTACACAATTATAGGGTAGGGTTGAGTGGACGCACGGACACGGCGATATAGACAAGGTTGCAAAAAGCTGGGACTGCTAATGTCTGTGGGAGGAAAGGGAACCATGTCATAGTATGAGGTAAATGGCGTGTTAAGCTGCGCGATTTGGATTTCTTCAAACTCGCAAAACGGGGGCGAAAGGTGTTCGGGTGTTTTGTGTAAAAATGTGGTTTATATTTATGCAAAGGTAAATATTCATTTTCTTTTGCGGTCACTAAACAGGATTAGACAAACATAGTGATTAAACCTAATCCCATCATAGTCGCGATGACTTAACTGCAGTGGGACAGTCTTAAGGCTGATACTTTATTTTTTTTTAAATAAAAGTAAGGTCACTATCGTTCATTACTATTAATACCTTTACTTTACTAATAGAATTTTCGATTATGATGTTGGGATATTTAAAAAAGTTTTTCCACCAGCGGACATAGGACTACAATCTCTAGGAAGATAATTATAGTTTTTTTTTTTGCTAGCTTTTCCCTTATTAGAGGGTTGTAAGCCACAAATTAGAAGGTCAGCAGTCTACAGCCTAAAACTGACGTCTTCCAGTATTCTGCCATAAAATAATAATACAAAAAGAATGGCTCCTCCTATATTTATTGCGATTCTTCCTACCATAATTCAATTCCCAGACACGCCATACTCTCTACTTTAAGGCGTTTTTAATATTTTCATACCTAATAAAATATTTTAGTTACGACAAACAAAATAGAAATAAATTCATACGTAAAAGCGTAAAAGTATGTATGTCATCATCCAAATTGTCAGATAGGTAAGGTAGCGTAAGTTAACTCAACTTTTATGAGTATAAAATGCAAATATTATGATAATTAAATATGCTCTATTCGTTTTTGGTTCACTTGTCCAAACATGATTTCGTTATGGCATAAAACCCATTTTAGCGTGTACGAGTCAGTTTTAGTATGCTGTAGGGGACTACACCTTTCTGGACCCCTAAAAACCTTTCAAAATTTCATTCGGTGATTTCGCGCACCCTTTTTGGTTAATGCTTTAAGGTAACATTAGCATAAGCGCTTATTTTTAACTCGCATCAAAACATTAAAAAAGGTCTCACAATATTTTACTTCACTTAGTCGTGAATGGTTTCGCAACCCTTTCTTCCTCTTCCTCGCGTTGCTAAATTAAACAGCATTTTATGATTCTAATAAACATTGCACAAAAAAACCTATATCGTAATAACGGTAGTGGGCAAAAGTACGTCTACTGAAGGCGAATACTTGAACCAAACCCAGATCTGAATAAAAAGAAAATAAAAGGATTGACTTAAGTGAATCAGATTAAAATAGATATGACATCATATTCTTGAGATTTCAGATATGTTTGCCTACTCAAAAGAAAAAAGCAAATAGATGACATGTCTCTAAAAATTATTTTTCTAAGTCAGTATCACTCTTGTCAGACTGGTCGTGGTCATCACTACAGGCATTGGAGGCAAGCTTTACAACACGCCGCTACTCTTTTCTGATGGCCGCTTTCTTCGTGCACTAAATTACATAAGTAACAATAATTGTCCTAAACACGATTCACATATCCATTTTTGCTCAGAAGATTTTTAAAACAGAAAACATAGGTAATACCCGTACATACTAATTCAATCTAACAAAATTACTCTCAATATTGAAAATTCAAATAGGTACCTACTATAATGCACTGAAACCCTCATACAAAAACTGGACACAAGGGGACAACTTTGAAGTGGAAAATCGCTTTGTCTTTTTCTCGTGACGAATTTTGCACCTGCTGAAAGACGAGAAACAAAACAGGCAGATATCCATCAGGGACGAACAGATGCGCGTATTGTGTAGTTAAGCCGGGCTACAGCGAACCTTACTCAAGAGCTTTACACCAAAAAGTACAACCATGTACAGGGCAGGACCGGCATTGGGAAACCCCTGGGGCCCATGCTAGAAAGAGGAGTAGTGGATAAAACATTTATCTACAAAATATTACACGTCATTATCGTGAGTGCTCCACGCTTTGGCATGAATGGGCTGGCTCTACTGAAGTGACCACAACGCACAGAAGATCGGCATAAAATCTGCACTGCGTTTCGCTGAGTGAGTGTAGTTACTGGAGCTTCAATCGGAGGTAGGGGGATAAAAATTTGGCATGGTACATCTTTATCATTTGTGTGGCAGGTGTCTACAACGGTAATAGCAACCATGAGCAGATCTTCTTGAAACTGAGATTACAAGATTCGTGGGATGCCATTTTTATTTTAAACAAAAATTGAAAAAATAAAAATATTTATGTTACTTATGTAATAAATAATATACCATTGGTTTCAAGCAAATATTTGCTTGTATTAGAAGAGACCGCTTTTTAATATCGAAACAAACACAAATGCACACACTCATACGCATACATAAGGGACACTTATTCGTAAGGTTGGTGTCTTTGCGTGTGTGTACATACAATACGTGTGCGTGTGTTTGTGTGTGTCCCTGAGTCTCTGTTGTGTGTTTTTGTTTATTTGTGTGTGTGTGCTAGCTATGTAACATGTGATTCCTTATTACAATATTGTCTAAACCTATTTGAATTTTTAAAAAATCTTTCAAAGGCCCTTAGTATGCCCCTGTCACCGGACAAAGATGAGCACAAGCGGCTCTCAGAGGCGACACCGCGCTGATGTTTTTCTTTTGCTCGCAGTTCACACTTATAATGAAGTTGTCCCTCCGCGGGCCCGGAGCTGCGTCGCAGTTGCAAGTTCCGCCGCCGGATGGAATTGCTTTTAAGTTGTGAATTTCGTGTGTGCTCGTTAACGTTCTTTGATAGTTTGGTATTATAGAAAAGTCAGACACTGTAAAATGAGGAGAGTATCTCAGTTTTTTAACCATAAGCAAAAATAGTTTTAGTGAATAAAAAATGTGCAATGGTTGGTTTTTCTTTTTTTAGGTATAAGTGGCAGACGAGCAGACAACTCACCTGATGGTAAGCGATTACCGCCACCCACGCACTTGCAACACCAGTAGTGTCACAACACACACAAGGTGGTTTCTTATAATAGGTAAATGAAGTTTACTTTTAATAAAAGCTGTAGAGCTACTTTCTAATGACTATGGCTTAAGGATTTTCAGGAGACAACCGTTATCAACGTTTCAACATCTCTAATATCGCTGATATTTACATGTTCTGTTCTGTTCAGTTGCATGTGTTTTCATCTGTTCTGTTATAAAAGTATATACGTGGCATTGTACTGTTAAAACAAGTATGATTCCCCTAGGAAAATAGGGTCTAAACTAAAAAAATGTCTTCCCATACTAATTGCATCAATCAAAAGGAGAGTTTTGAGATTACACCCAAGTTTTCTTCTTGGGGAAAATGTTTGTTTTCATCAGTGTAATGTCCTCGAAAAGTGAGTAAGACGGTTAAAAAGCACGGCGTATAAGCCTTAAATATAGAAAAGCACATCGAAATACGCCTACAAAATCTCGTTTTTTCGTGTCATTCCCAAGACGCAGCCCTTGGAAAAGGTTTTAAGTCTTGCCTGATAATTATAAGCCCGACCCCAGCTGGACGAGAATATTTCAAATTGAAATCAACATTCCTTTTGAGTAGCGGGATGTGATTTGTAATTCAAACGCGACGGAGACCGGGTTTAGGGTTCCCGTGTAAAAAGCTTGAGCCGAAATCAAACTAGGTATATGGATTTTATTACAATATACCTAATAATTGTATGTGTGGTGATAATGACAAAGTTGGTCTGGTTCACCACTTATTACATACAATTTAAAAGATAATGCCAGCTGCCTACTCTTAACTAGGGTTCATTGAGGAAGCAGGAAAAGTGTGGGAGCCACTTAGGCTTTACGGTTCCGTATCATAAAAACACGTACAGTCTCGCCATTTTTCGGCTTTAATGACATTAGCCAAAGCGCGAGACACCATTGAATGAATGAATAAATCTTTATTTAGCACTGTATACAGCAAGGAATTGCTAACTTAATCTAGGCAAAACTAATTTAAAGAAAATCATATAAATGGTATATATGACTTATTTAATTTTTTACGTTATCATATAAAAAGTCGACTCTAGCTGATCGGTGAAGGAGTGCAGCCACTGCTCATTCAGCCATCTTTTTAATGCTAGAGGCGACCAACGAGCAATCGGGTCATAATCACCAGATATCAAACATTTGTCATATCAAAAGTATTCACTTTTAATTTTTTTTATGATACGGAACCGTAAAGCCTTAGTGGCTCCCACACTTTTCCTGCTTCCTCAATGAACCCTAGTTACGTATGCTGCGTGTGCTAAGTCTCGCATTAATGTTTCGTTCCTAACTTTTATTGAAGTTATTTACGGCCATTGTGACGTATTTTATGTGTTATTTTATTGGCTACGCAAAGCCCTTAATTTACTAGTAAACTGTTTTCGTAACCTATTTATAGTATAACCAAAATAATATTGAAAGAAATTTTACTACTCCGGAAAAATATCGGTTTATAGCAGTAAGACCAATGTTTACTCAGCTTGTTTAAATGCTATTAAGACTCGAGCATATTAACTGATGAATGTAAATTTCTAGAATTAATTAGTGCATAATTATGGGACGCTAATCCTGAAATACGATATATTTATCGTAAGTATCCTTTGATGGTTGCTATTTATGTACCGTAATTCCGAGATTTACGTATTTTGTCCATTTAGGAGGTAATTAAGGATCATTAATTATCATAATTATGTCTTTATTGTTCTGTGATGTCGGCGTTTTCCGCACAGCTCTTCTAAAGATTAAAATGCGTGTGCGCTGCGAAGTGACTGGATTTGAAGTATCGTAGTATTTCGTAGCATTACCGTAGCAGCGGCGTAGCATGTGGCCGTAGCAATTACGCTCAGTGCTACGGAATCAACCATAGTGTAGACTGGTCAGGGTAGCACGTAGAAGTTAATGCCCGTGCTCCAGTACTCTGTGGCTACTGACAGTCTGACATTTTACTATTAATGGCCGCCGATTTAATATGGCCGCCGCCACATAAATTAGGATTACATATTTTTACTTAATTCCCTCAATATGGATATCAAATAAAAAGGCTTGAGTTGGAAAAAAATAATTTTATATTTATGTTTGATTTTTTACTATATTTTCGTATACAGTTAATTTTCAAGCACTTGAGCAAGCCCATCAATCTCACCTTCCGTGACCACAGGCCATTGGCCATCCCTACTCCTAAGCAGTAGGCAATTTGATACAATTCCCTATTATCCCTCCTCGCGCACACAACAAAGTACCTTACTCCTTTTGTTTTACGGTTTATTACTGCAGTTGGATTTGGCCGCGGCGTTTTTGTGAGTGGTGTTTGCTTTTGCATACGCTAAGCTGGTTTGTGCTATAATCGTTTTATTGCGCTTTTTTGAAATGGAAAATGGTATTAGCTCGTCTGGCTGCTTTGTTTTATGTATGACTTCCGTACAGCCTTTGAAATATTCAGCTGAAAATCAAAACAGCTGCGAGTGAAATTCGTGGACCTCGAGCCACAAAATAATTATACATAGAACCACAAAACAATAAGTACACAGAAGGGCGGCTCTAGTCAGCTGAAATCAATGAATAATTTACCTAAATAAATTCGTTGATTTCAAGGTTGATTTCTAGCTGAATAGAGAATTAATAGGCTCAACCGGAGTGATACCACGGCCTCACAGAAGACCGACGTGAAGCAGCGCCTGCGCTGTGTTTCGTCGAGTAACTTAGGGCACCGGAGGCCTAAATGGGGAGAAAGAGGATTAAAGGTTGACAGCGCACTTGTGACTACTAGTGTTACAGGTGTCTTATAGCGGCGGCCATCGCTTACCATCAGGTGATCCATCCGCTCGTTTGCCACCTATCATATAAAAAAAGTGCACACCTCCAATAATACCTCCTATGCGTACGCAGCTTATCTTTGAGATTGGTGACCAAAGCCGAAGTGGTCCAAGGATATTACCACTGTAACGATGTTGTATGGCCTCATAAAGCCTATATTATAGGAAAGCTTGTTATGCTGTAACCACACCCTGTATTTTACAGCCGCTACGGCTATTCCGCTCTGGGAATGGATATTAAGACGCCATTTGGTCTAAAGTGACTTGTCTAGGCGACAAATCATCTAACATTATGTTGCGGTAGCCTTAAGGCTGTCTCTTACGTTCACTAGCGCCGCCGTTTGGGTTTTTGAATAAATAAATAAATTACATATATTAGCCTAATTCCAAACTGAGGGCTTCACGTGTACTATGAAATAAAAATGAAGGTTCCACAAACACCCAGACCCAACACAAATATATTTTAAATAATAAAAAAATATAGTTTCTTAATAAACATTTGTATTGGTGCGGGTTACAAACTTGGAGACCCTTGCGTCTCAACCGGCGCTCAAAGCCAGTGCTTTGAGCACAGTCACTTTTTGAGTGCAGTCACTTTACGGCTGCACTTCAAGGTTGTAGTGTTATCATAAGTGCGCAGTGTATAATCTTCTCAAATGTTAACTGTTTTAAGTCCTTAATAAAATAAACTAAAAGACTTGTTTTGCACTTGTTATTTTTATCTTCCATTACACAGTGTATTTTTTGTATAACATGACCATTTTTAACAATACTTAAATTTAAACCTACTACTTGTACTTATACATGGCTATAAACACTTATCCTAAAAATTTCTACATGGCTACCATTGAGACGTAGGTACTCAATGTAGCCATATGTGTAAATGTAGGATACGTATCCTACGAATAATTTTTCAAAAAAAGGAAATGGTGGCTCTAGTGTACCATACAAATGCCCTTAAGAGAGATTTATTTCGATGGTGCTCTGTGGTGTTACTTGAACGAACAATACATTGTACTGGGCCATTTTTAGGGGGATGGGAAAATCCCTACGAATCGTCATTTCGCAGTAGGGAAACATAGATAGATATTCTTTATTGCATAAAAACAAAATACGTAGATTATCGCTATGTATTCTTTACCGCATCTATCACGGGGAGTGCTCCGAGGAATTGTTCGATCTACTTCCTGCGGCTGAATTCTTACATCGAACCAGACGCAAGCGGCTGTCATTCCATCCTCATCATCTTGATGGTTGGCGATCTAGCACTGTGCGTTTTTCGAGGATTTTTCTTCCGCGAACCTCAGTCTTGTGGAATAGTTTAGCTGCAGTATTTCCTGACGGCTATGACTTAGGGACCTTAAAGAAACGAGCGTACTCCTTCTTAAAAGGCCGGAAACGCATCAGCGACCTCTCTGATCTCGCAGATGTTCATGGGCAGCGGTGATTACTTACCAGCAGGTGACCCGCTTGCTCGTTTGCCGCCTCTAGTATAAAAAAAAAGATATCTCCGGGATTAAATATTTGTGGCAGTCTTTAGATTTACGTAACATAGAAAAAAAACCTAGCTAGATAAACAGATATTCTTTATTGCACAGCAACCGAATGCAAGTGTGATGAAACAACAATAAATCCGCACAATTATGAGGTCTTATCGCTTGTTTCTCCCGAATCGTATTTTGTTTAAACTAATAGTTATCTACCATACATAATATTTTTAAGATACTTCACAAATATTTTTTGTAAGATTTATTACGTACCTACTTATGACTCTACTGGTATTGCAGGTGTCTATGGGCGGCGGCAATCGTTTACCATCAAGTGAACCGTCTGCTTGTCTGCCACTTATCACATGAAGACAAATACATGCAGATTTGAGCAGTGGGATCTTAGACTATAACCCTAGCTCAACGAGTAGTCATAACTCAACACTCACGAAAGCTTAACCCTCCCCCCCTTCACCCCTCCTGAACTGTCAAACGTACCCACCGCGAGAAGTTGGCGAATCATATGAGCTATTACAATATTAGGGTGTTTGTTTCAGTCCCAAATTAAATGCGGTGAGGCGACAGTGGCGCCGCGGTGGCGGAGCAGTTGAACAAAGTTTGTTAAATGAGTCTACGTATACAAATACAAAGAGCTATATCATACATCGGTGATATAGATTAATTTAAATAATAAAATCACACCATATCTCGTAGGTACATTGACCTGACTCTGTACTAAATTATGAAACTTTAATAAATGTTATGTATGCATGGTGCAAAAAATAAATAAATAAGTAGCTTAAGCACTTGTGTTACAGATATCAGACAATAGGGGAAACACAAATATAATACTTAAATACATACCTCTATATTACACCAAGACACGTCTGAACAAACATAAGTGTTCATCTCAGTGGATGTGAGTGGCCGAAAATTGGGAGCAGTGGCGTGCATTAGGGGAGCCTTATGTCCAGCAGTAGACGAGTGTGGGTTACTGATGATGATGATATGAATTTTAAATATATTTTAACATAATTTACGATTTTAGTTAACATTAAGGAAGAATCAGTCAGTTAAGAAGTCTATGCTAGAGATGCAACAATAAAAAAATACACGTATTGCCTAATAATTCAATGTCTCCTACTTATTTTCAGATTAAGTAAGAAAGCCTCTTTACACCCAGAGAAAGTTAAGCCATTCCATCATTTAAGGCCATAACTGAAAGTTAGCAAGTAATCAAAAAGTGGACGATACTGGAGGCTCATTACAAGACTCCGGATGTGAGGAGGGCTCTATTAGCGGCGGCCGTAAAGCCCTTTAATGCCGATAGAGGACACAAAGTTTCTGATTTATACACTGGCGTAATGCCCCGCGCAGTCTATGCTAGGGCTGCACTGGTAGAATCAGTCGATGCCGCGATTAGGGCTTCTAATACCACTGCCTGTAGGCAACCTATATACTGCAGCCTATATTGCCCCACTACTATTATGAGGCCACACACACTATAGGGCAATCCGGCCTCCATCATAGAAATCAAAGTTATTGTAACTATGATGGGATTAGGCCTTATCATCACCAAAAATATGTTTTGAATTTTTCAATATAGCTCGGGTTTGTGATAACCAATCCATATTAGGCAAACGTGGTAATTAAACCTAATCCTATCATAGTAGCGATAAGAGAATAGTTTTTTTTTTACTTTTTATTATTATTAATATATTTATTAAGAGCCTATAATGTCCCACTGCAGGGCAAAGCCCTCCCTACCCTTTTAGCATCTACTCCGGTCCTGGACTACGGTAGAGCGGTCGTTTTGAAACGCGTCGACCAATCGTCGCCTTGGTCTTCCGCTTTTACTTTTTACATATTATTTCGAAATATTTTTAAGCTGTTATTTTTCCGACGTGATTCTCGATAGTGACACTATCGCTATAGTAACAACACTAGTCCATGGCGAAGACGCCGTAATAGGCCTTTAATAGCGCCCCATAAAGGCGATCGGATTGCCCCCCGCTCAAATTTACCCAGTTGTGTGGAAGTTGAAAACATTTATTTGCTTCGGGGCCAATTCATCTGGCGCCTTTTGGAATGCAAAGGCGATGAATTGGACCAGCGTGGAATCACTTTTGGTATGAATTGGATTGCTTGTGACAAATGAATAAGTTTCAGCTGGTAGGAAGCTTGTGTGCGTTGGTGTGGATTTATGTCGGGCCTATTGATCTTGTATTGTGTCGCTGGTATTGTGGTTAGAGACGTGATATGCGAGGATTTAGCTTTGTAATGTAAGGAATTGAAGCCTCATCTAAGCTTGTGATTCCCGGCTGTATCCAAAGCTGTCACTTTGGAGCACTAGAATCATTCATGATTTGGGGAGTCTGGTAATACAATTTAGTGACTGCCATCTGGCCTTCGGAACTCTTGAACGGTGGAACCTCTCTGATCTCGCAGATATTCATGGGCGGCGGTGATTACCTATCAACAGGTACGCTTGCTCGTTTGTCACTTCTTGTATATAAAAACATATCAACTGAATTTGGTTACACGTTTCAGACATTATCAGACACGAGCAGGTATCTCCACTATGTTTTTCCTCACTGTCGATTTAATGGTATAAATACGCACATGGATTTGAAAGATCCAGAAGTGCATGGTCAGATTTGAATCTACGACCTCCCGTGTGGCACTTTTTTATCCTCAGAACTACTATGGCTTCTACCATGGCTAATATTAGCTCCTTATTTGGTGTTGAGTTGTTTACAACTCTATAAACAGTAAACACCGCCATAACAATGAATTACTTCCCCTTTGTAAAAATCATGAGCAGAATTTTTGAAAGTTGGATATAAAATAGCCTGGTCTTTTATTGAGTAGGTGTCCAATTGCTAGTAACAAAAAATATATTGAAGAAACCTGAACGTTCCAGATAGTTTCTTTAGATTTGGACTTACTGATGAATTAAGGATCCATAACGTATAACCATGATTCTGTTGGTCTAGTTTTACTTTGATAACTAGACTCACCAAATTCTTGATCATAGCCCAAGCAAACGCTGGTTCCAAAGCAACAGAAAGTGTTGGACGCAACTGAGAATAAGACGTCAAATAGAGTTGAGATTGTCTGTATAAAGTAGGTAATAAATTTAAGTATGAAGTCCGTAAAAACATGACTTCAAAAGATTCAACGACAATCGTAAGTACACAAGTTATATTGCCTTTTAAAAAGTTAGGAGTGGTCTATGATAGTTCAAATGAGAAAGGAATGGGTCCAGCGGGATTCAGCGACTCTTGTTACTCATAAAAGAACACGGACACATGATTTCAATATAAAAACAACGCTAGTTCTGTGCTTAAAACATTAATAATTGACCTGTACTAATTATTTTCGCCAATGGTAGTCAATAAAAACAATTAGTCTATAACGTAAGATATTATAGTAAACGAATATGTGCGCAGATAAATCAAAAGTAAAGGGCCATAATACTAAACAGCCTTCTAAAGTATGGGAGCACAAGACCGCTGAATTCTTCGGGCTAACACTGAGTATTTCTCAACCAAGAAACTCAGACACTGGTTTGGGACAATATGAGACTTCAATCCGGAACTTAAGCGCAGTCACAGACTCAAACAAACGTTTAAATTATATTTGACTCCAGAGTGAAACAGCTCCTACATCAATTCGTTAAAATGAGGAAGCTTCAACTGTTCTATCGCAGCCCCACCGTCACTCCAGTACTTCCAACGCAGTAACAAACGCATTACTTATTCCATTACGTCGTCGTACAGTCGCCGTACACAACCCATCAGCGGGGTAAGTGAACACTGCAAACAGAACCGTCTTTACAATAAACTCGCACAGGGCCCGCGGACTGCCACTCAGGGCCGGTTGGACTCAAGGAGGGCATCCTTTTTATCCAACCATAGCAAAGGAAGGGTCACAATTTTAGCAGTCTGTGTCAAGATACACACACATCTTTAATAAAAATAAGCAAACGAGCATACGGAACGCCTTATGGCAAATAATATTAGCAACAATGCCGGAGACAACCGTGCCTTTGAAACTAAAATCACCTTTTTATACATTACTAGCGGCCCATCCTCACCCCTCTTGGTTTATTTACTTAGATCACTGCCAAAAACGCTGAAATTCGATCCAAGTCGCAATTATATCAAAACGTTTATGAATGTCCAATATGTAATTCACCGCTGATTTGGAATGTCAAATACTACCAGCAAGAATTTTGGTAGCTACTTTTTAAAAATTTGTCAAGTCAAGTTTTAAATAGAGCATAATCAGTTAAATCTGTATCTGTCCCTAACCTTAAAGTGCTTTCACGGGGCCCCTAATATTGTAGGTACCTCTCTAAGACGGCCCTGACTTGAACATACGTAATGCAAGAGCTCTAGAATAGAGGGTAGTAATTAGCAACGCGGGGGCAGATTGCGTCACAACTTTCCTAATATCGGGCGAATCAGCGCGCCCGATCCTGATTTATGTCCGAAGTAATTCGCTGGCGCAGTTAAAAGATCCCGAATGTCGTCAATCAAAACGTGACTCCCGAGTTCAGCTTGGAAATTTATATGTGGAAATGTTTTTCCGGGCAACGTTCGTAAAGCCGGGCTCAGACGAGTGGTTATTGATAAAAATGGAATAAAACACAACGACAGCGACATTTAAAAAAATTAAGAATTAGTGCATTTTTTCCTGTTTTTATAATTTTATTTATTTTATTTATGTATTGTAACACAAAAGTTTAAAATTATAACCGGTACTTCTGCAGAGAGGTTAAACGTTATTTGTTTTTTTTTTATCTATTTTTTGTGATATATTATGTCAACCGAAATTTCTATTAAATCTGTCACGTTACATCAAAATATTCCATAAAGTTTTAAAATGTTATCGAACTGCTATAAGACGACGAACTATTGTAATTTATTGCCTCCCATGAACATGTGACATCGAAGGATTTCCTGACGCGTTACCGGCTCTTTAGGAAAATTACTTTTTCTAAGTTCACCATCAACTGACTGATAGCTGAGGTGCATTGTATTAAGTGAGAAACTCACATGTTAAGTGAGTCAAATGACACCAATAGTGTGCCAATAGAGTCAAATCAGAACTATTGCGCATTGGTTGCACTGATCCATCGGCTGTCGGCTTTTTGCGCAAACACAAAGGAGCTTGCAACCAATGTTTGAGGGCGTTCGTGACGGTTATATTATGCAGACGTCTACCTTCCTTTTCATCATGTTCGCAGCAAATAGTTGAAACAACTGTTGCGTTATTTCATGCGCTGTCTACGGTTAACACATTTCACGTAATCTTGCATTACACGTTACACTCGTTTGGGCCCAGCTTATGGGAGAAGCCATCTGTTCAGGGTGTATCATAGCGGTTAGCGGTTGTAAGCAAAGTCTTTATATAATATTGAACATAAGGACATCAAGTTTATGCTAAGAATCAAATAAATTTATGATAATACTTTTTTTGCACAATATGAAATGAATCAAGATAGAAATCTTGATTCTGTACATTAAAGTAGGTAAGTAGCAAATTGATTCCTATGGGTTGGTTATTTTACCAAGTATTTTGCTGCAAAGAAATTAAGCTGCAATCTAAAACGATTTCCCCAACCAACTGACCTCTTTATATTTTCTTAAGGACTTATAACATTCGTAGAAAGATATGGGTTTGGGTCGCTCAAAATATTGACCGTATAATTTTCGTATGTACCTAATTAGTATTTTGACTGTTATCCACTTCGATCATATTGTGAATTCGCTCAAAGTGTCGCCGCTAATAAACTTTGCATTCGCAAAAGAGCGCTCTTGGGCATTATTGGAAAGAAATCTTGTTTCCATAGTTAAGAATCGCAAATAAATAAGGTGACGTTATTTTCAGGAATTTTAAATATCTAATAACTGTAACTGTTATTAACAGCGCTATTCAATGCGCATCTAGCCTGGATCATGTCTCTATAGATCAAAAATTATTCAGTTCTTAATGTTGGTAGAAGCATACAATACGCTTGTTGCATAAGACTCTCTTTACACCGACATTAATTAAAACTTTCTAAGTACAAAACTGCTATTGCACTAAAGAAGAAAAGATTCTAATTTCCACAATCCTTAAAGAAACATTCAAACTTGTTCCACCTAGATATCGGGCGTGGAACTCGGATGAAAAAACTTCCGAAGACTTCAACATGGGACAAAGTACAGGTATAAGATTGTTGCAAACTTGATTTATATGCTGGTAGCGATGTACAATAAACTGAAGAAGTGGCTGATGCTAGCCAATTGTTGGGCAAGTAACTACGAGTAAGTAGGGAGGATAAATCTTTTGAACCTTTATATTACAGAAACAGGCTTATATGTCATCATTGGATTGTATCCATACCACCTGGATGGATGGCGGTCCACTACTGTATACCTTCCTAAAAGGCCGGCAACGCATTCGTACTCCTTCTGGTGTAGCTGATGTCCATGGGCGGCGGTGTTCTCTTACCATCAGGTTACCCGCTTGCTCGTATGCCTTTTAAAAAAATCAATAAAGTATTTTTTTATACCGTTAAATTTTAGTCGTTTTAATCCCAACACCCTCATGTTAGATATGTTAATTTAAAAGTGGATACATCAAGAGTTTACAATACTTTCATTTTGAATTGTAGATCCGACAACAGTCGAGTAAAAGTTTGCAATAATTGCAAGTTTTTATTTTTAAACTTGCAATTAAGTGGTTGAAGAACTCTTCAAAAGATACTAAGTAAAAGAATCGTAGCAGCAAAGCTCAAATTAGCATCACTTTTATGACCGGCGTTTGAAAGCGCCGTTTGTCGTTCTCCTCAACTCATTACATTGTCTCTTTCGCTCTTTTAGAGGAAGAGCAGTTAAGCCGGTTTTATTTTAGTACTTGTTAGTGAATTAATGACTATCCTTACTTAATTGAGATTGTAAAATGTGTTCCTTTTTGTAGAGAAATAACGTTTTCACCGCTATTAGATACGTGGTACTCAATGTAATAGGGTGCTGTAACACGGAGACGCGGTATAATGAAACTATAATATTAGCAAGACGTATTCATTGGACAAAATAATTATAGATACAGGAGAAAACAATAACTGGAAACTATAGCTAAATAAAACTACCAGAAAGAAAAATTAAAAGAGTAGGCCCCCGTGGCAATGTCCCCAAAATACTAGCAGCATTACCACGTTGGATAGCGATAGAAATTCACTGGGCGAAGTAGCTGCCAGCCTTTGTGTCTCCCGTGACTTCAACTAATCGCTTCACCTGGACAAAATTTCATTTTGTTTTATGACTTTTGAAAATTCGTAATATAAAAAACTATAGAATATCAACTATAGTTTAGGGTTATCACATTCCGCGATAGGGCTGGGCATAATTCTTAATACTGGAATATTATTCATAATCTTTGTCCTGTGCCACATCCTCAATAGATGTCGGCGATCACCGTGAGATATATACCACTCTATTCTGTGCTCTACTTTTCAGCAGAGAAGCGACTTATATTTCGGTCCATTCTCTTGGATAGTATATCCAGGGCATCCTTATAATACTTCTTTCTTCTGGTTCATAATACCCGCATTAATCACCCGGTTCATAATTATAATACATAATTGATATTTACTTTGTTCTACACAACGCAGACAGATATTAATAGTTCTCGCCTTCTTTTTATGGTTCCGTAACGAAAGGGTAAAAACGGGACCCTATTATAAAAGAATTCGTAGTCTGTTCGTCGATCACCAGGTACTTTACCTCAAGAACCGCAATCGCTAGAGAGTTGAAATTGCCACAAATTATGTATTTCTGTGGTCGCTATAACAACTAACTCGAAAAACATTATTAAAATAAATATTAAAAAGGGAATCCGAAACAAAAGTGGAGATATTATCGCCATTTGACAGTCATTAAATCTCATGAACCGTGATATCTAGAAAGTTGAACACACGCATACGAAATAAAATAATTATTTATTATAATATTTCTTTTGCCTTTTTTGGATCAGTATCAATAATCGCAAAATATATTTAAAATACTCACAAAATATTCTTCAGAAGATTTGAATCGTTATTTACGTTAATAATAAGTAATACAAACAATTAATTATACAGAACTCTTTGTGCGCGAGTCGATTCGAACTTGGCTGGTTTCTATACTATTCAAATATCTAATATCCGTTTAGTAGAACGTTAAAGTATAAAATCGAAATAAAATGCAATTTTCTTGGGAATACCTGAAGAGGAAATTAGCTCGGTCTGACGAAGCCATTTCTACTTGAATGTCTAGTTAACCATACTTATTGGATTCCACGATCCTCTCGAACTGTATCCATTAGTGTTGTAGAGGAGTATGATTTTCTTTTTTTGTTCTGAATTGGGTCCTATTTCAGTACTCTGATTAT
Source organism: Cnaphalocrocis medinalis (assembly GCA_014851415.1). Taxonomy (NCBI): domain Eukaryota; kingdom Metazoa; phylum Arthropoda; class Insecta; order Lepidoptera; family Crambidae; genus Cnaphalocrocis; species Cnaphalocrocis medinalis. Next base: position 1,488,918 of record CM026277.1, on the reverse strand, counting down.
AGAAACTGAAACCTTACTTTACAATCACCTTATTTGTCGCATTAGTGCGATATTAGTGCGGTCTTATCCCTATTAAACATATTTTAAGCCACTACAATAAGTGCTGGTAGTATCTATAAAGGTTTGGAAAAAAATTAGAAAACCGATACTTTGCCCTAAAGATTTCTTTAAGGCCTTTTTTGTCTGAAGTCACGTTTAATAATAATTAAATTTGCGTTTTAGTTAAATACAAAATATACAATCAACCTCACGAAAGTAGCCCAACTAAAGCGTAAAATCTAACACTAGATTAGATTTTTGATAAACCAGCTAGCATTCAAAAACATCCATCTTTGTTGCCGGCTATTTAAGTGCGGCGACCAGCGATAAATAAGCGGGTTAAAACACACGGCAGGCGTGTTATGGTCCCGTAAAGTGCTCCAATAGGCCTCTACGCTTTACGGCCTATTGGGATTCGATTTATGACGTGAGATTATTTTTAATAAGATCGCATACAAAGAGCGCTATGTACATACAGAGTGTATAGGTATACATTTACGCAACTTTAACCACGTCTTGAGCCAAAAATTTGGAGCAACGTTTGTTGTACGACTTTTGAAAAATCGCATATAAATCCAATTTTTCATACGAAGTCGATCATGTCACTGTCAATATGTAGGGATGGTGAGCCAAAAAACTTTCGACGAATTTCCAAGTCATAGAAGAAATGTTGTTCAGAATGGTTGGCAGAAGGCGTGATAAAAGGATGAATGAGCGAATGAACTAATATAGGTACTTTATATTGCACACAAAACAGAGGTATAGAACTTAAAACTAGATACCTATTACATTTGAATGTTTATCGATACAACCTGTATTTATCAATCAAAGGGCATAGTTTACCTTGTACTATATGTATGATGGTCTTACCGATGGCTTGTAGTCTATTGCACTTACCTGAAAAAAAAAACAAAATTTATATTTTAAGTAACAATATGGAATGTCGTCGGTTATGTGCCAATACCTGCTATCTATCAAATCGACCTTAATTTAATTGACACATCAAAGTATTTTTCTCAAAAAACCTATGTCAGATAGCAAGTACTAGTATTGGCACTTCACTGTCGATATTTGTTACAAGTACTTACAAACTATGTATGTTAGTAAAATTTAAAAAAAATAGTATAAGTACCATAAAATTTAAAAGTACGCAATTATTGTACTACACTCCCCCGAAATAGCACAAGAACGACTTACATAGTTGTATGATAGCTGTTTTTCGCTGCTGGTGGTAAAAACGATGGTAGCTTTATGGTAAAGAGCGTTTGCTTTATAATTATTATATCCGTGGGACTGTAAAACTTATGAAAAAGTTTCCAAAATAACTTATTTTAATACCAATAACCTGAATTACAAGACAACTCACACCATTTCTCGTCACAAACTTGCCGCTATTTATCCCGTCCTCCCCCACCCCCTGGGGGGGCTGGAGGCACGGGGTGCCCTCTCTAACCGACCGGAAAACTATTGCGAGTTCCAAACTGATGTCTCAGTTGATAGGAGGCGTCAACAAGTTTTCTTTGAAGTCTGGGAGGCGTCGGAGGAATGAAACCGCGTGATGAGCTGCGGCCGGGTTGTCTTTTGTGAATGGGTTATGACGAAGCGAATTGGGAACAACCATTATCACTAATTAGCTTTTTTGATTCTCTATTGTGTCTCCGGATAGAGCATTTGGTGGTGACCCTGGCTCATATGCCTAAGGTAAACGGTTCGATCTCCACCCCGGATAAACATTCGTGTGATGAACACCTGTGTTTGTTCAGTGTCTGGGCGTAATATATGTATGACATCGGTAACATAATGAGCTTAAGCTATTGATCTCAAATGAAACTCTTTACAGAATTTCATTTGAGATAATAATATTTGAAAAGGGTTTCAAGCTAGTGTCTTTTCAGTAGAAATCGACATTCCTAACCAGCGGTAGATTATATGCATTATTAACATTAGCATTAACTTCTGTAATATTAGGTATGTTGTGCACAAAAAAGAGTATCTATTTCTCTATATGTTTTGACATTCATAAGTATCTACATCTATACCTATAATGTTTCCCAAATCTCCTAACTATAAAATTAAGCATATTTTCCTTTAATACCTACAGCAAGTGCACCATTTTCTTATTTGATTTTGATCACCGGCCTTACATATCAACCTATTACTGTCCCGTATATAGGGCTGAAAGATTCATACTGTACGCCATCTAGCGGTTATAACGGAACATTGAAACTGTTTTACTAACTCGTCCAATATAATCACATAGCCCCATTTGCGTTTTAAATGAACCAATGCACACATCGCGTGACAAACACACATGCCGTGTGCCGTAACTGTGCCGTTACTTCACTGTGATGTCTGTATATTGTGTGAAAATGTTATAACGTCCTAGTTGGTGGCGCTCTGGGAATAATTATGATGTGACTGGACTGTTTTTGTTCATGCCCCCGTGATAGCGTGTATCATCGTTATTTTCATCAAGTAATGTACAAACTATAGTTTTATTACACACACTATACGTGAGTATGTAACTAGCACTGAGAGGTGTGGATTTTAGGAATAAAAAAAAGAAATTATACAATCATGACGGTCAAGAGATACTCGTACATTTGACTTATAAAACTCATATATGAAAACAAATTTTGATTTTTAGGTAGGAAACCTTTCATGAGCGAGTCTGAATCGTACTTATTTTTTTAAAGATATTTATAGGTTAACGCTTGACCTTAATCACACCAGATAGAAAGCGTCGATGAGCTCTAGGATGCTACGCGTTTGCCTTAAAGACGCTTGTTCACTTATGAAACCATCCAGATCTTAATGATCAGGAAACGCAGGTTTTGGCAAGAACGAAATACTTCCAAGTTTTTATAATTCTACAGCTCAGCGAACGACACTTCGAACAGCGCCTCGCCGCAACAACGCGACACTTTATAATGAAATAATAATTGAGCCTCAGCTGTGAGACGGCGCAGTTTATTTATCAAAAGATAATATTAGGATTCCGAAGGCCCGCCTCGAGAGTTATTACGAAATAATCCACTGGATGGCGCCTTATCGTAGGCACCTACTAAAAAGTAACGGTATTAGAGCGAGGCGGTAGTTTATGTCCCGGCCGTAATGTAATTTTGCTGTGTCGCTTGGGGTGGTGTATTTGATAATGGGTTTTATGCTTTTGATATCTTGTCGGCTGGGACTGTCGGACTTTTGTTTTTACTACCCCCGAGACTTAGCAGGGATCTGAGTGATTTCGTTTATGGTGTTATGGGGATTTGCACCTAATCTGGATCTTTGATAAAAATGTGAGACGGAAAGGTGCGTTTTTTTTTTACTTTTACAATTAGGCTATTTTATTCAGATTTGTTTTCAGCTGTCCGTCTAAAAGTAAGTCATTTATACAGATGAAAGGTTTTTTCTAATACTGTCGTCTGCAACGCCCGGCTTGTGCATCCTCTCTCTTGCACTGTCACTAAAAACGTCAGTGAAGTTACCCGTTTGCCCGGCATACTACACTTACAGAATCTGGATCGGTAGTTATTTGTGACGGCAAATTGTAAGGTTATTATTTTGTAATCACTGGATAGGACACATACACATAGGTACCTAAATAAATTATTCAGGAGAGTCAAACATTTCTCGACGAATTTTCAAAAGTTGTAGAACAAATGTTATTCAGAATGCTTAGTAGAACACGTGCTTAAAGGGACGTAAATGTTCACAGATATATCCTGTATATATAATACCTATCTTCATAAAGTTTTAACCTTCCCTAGCTAAGTCTGGATTGACAAGCAAATCAATAATGGGATGGAGCAGCGATGGCTCATCCTTCGTCTGCAGTGATTCAATGGGCCGACTCCCAGTAATCCCAGCCATGCCATTTCGCATCACCCAGCTGTGACGGTTCGGAGAAGCAAATGTCCTTATGGTTACGCAATAAGGCTTACATTCGTATGAAAAGTGCACGGTTGGTTTCCACGGACTATTCACTCCGTCAATGTAATGTTCTTCCTTACGTATCTTGTCATGGGAGAGTAGGTTTCCTTGAGAATTTCAAGAATTGAGAATAATAAGATTTTTAAGATAAATGGTTCAACTAAAAGCACCCACTACTTCAATTCGTTATTATCGAATTTATTTATTAGGTATTCCCCGTAATACCTGGTGAAGAAGGAAGACAATTAAGCATCAAATACTAATATAAGTCTAGAAAAAACATTATTGATAAATACATGTTCATTCTCAAATTACACATACATTTCTTAAAAAAAATATCGTTGTTTTCAACCATAAATATACCACATTGACGTAGTCTTCGTGTGGCTGGGCAAAGTCAAATATAAGTATACCAACCAATTTAAATTCATGGATAATATTTATGGTAGCAACAAACTTGGTGAATACAAAACCAAACAAAACCAATGTAGCGACATACAATTTTAGCGGCAACCCGATTATATATTCCGCCGCAACATTGACATCGAAAAATACAGCGAAACACCAAGGAACTCAGCTCAAACGCAGTCGGACAAAACCAATAGTTGGCGCCTCACGGCCCCACCCATCGCTCGTATACGCGTATACGCACCGCGCAAATAGATCGAGGAAGAAACGCTGAGAGCCGAAAGAAACGCCGAGAGGCGTCACTGTTGACCCTCGTTACTCGCAGCAAACACGCCTCAAATAAACAACGCTAAAAACACAGCAGTCGCGTGTTTGCGCCTTATTCCCAGTCTCCTCTGGCCACGTTCCCACTGACGACAAAATAGCTAGTGGTGACGGATGGGTTATAGCAACAAATGCATAAGTTTACAGTCTACACTGGATATTTTTCTTAAAATGGGAGTATTTCTTTTAAAGGGAGTCGAAATTTTAAATTGCAGCTACGAGTTCAAAAAGATGTATCATATGAAATAGCTTGATTGTAAATTGAATTGCTTTCATAATATTGTACTAAATAATAATAAAAAAAATTTTTTTCAAGATAACTTTTCGAGTCCTCCGGTTCGTAAGCTGGCGACCCGAAAATAGTCTTGGCATCTTAAACAAAAGAACGCCACTTTGATCGATCCTGCACTATTTGATGCCAATCATTGGCGATGGTTACGTACAAATGCCGAAATAGAGAAGATTGTGGACACCTAACATCATCGGCAAGAGGCGCGCATCGTCTTCGCTGATTTGGCCACCTCGAGAGACTGGATGCGGACCGTCTCGTGAAGAAAGTGTACCAGAGCCAACCGATGGGCCGACGGCCTGTTGGCCGACCTAGGCACCGCTGAAAAGACGTCGTCAAAAATGATCAACGAGAACTCCAGGCGATTTTTTATAATCGATATTATTTTTCGCATCTCTCAAAGCCAACACGGCTTTGTCTCGAGACGCGCTCGTTAATCACCGCGCGGACAGCGGCCGATAAGCGCTGATGGCCCCAGCCAATTGCCACTCTAATATTATGAGATTAAAGTGTAAACACGGTTTTTCGCCCATAAATCATAGGGTTGCGCAAGAATGTTGCGGGGAACTGTTGGCTAAGTAACAGTGGCGGGAGCATGCTGCGTCATTTGCTCTAAGGAGTATTTAACTATATATGAATATTAGATTAGACCCAGATATTGCTGGATGAACCAGGTCAAGAAGGATCTTGATCACTTTCAAAGGGCGGATTGGCAAGAGGTGGCTGAGAACAGAGCGCAGTGGCAAATTCTCGTGTCCGAGGCCAAGATCCACTTCGGGTCGCTGAGCCAGCGTACTCGTAAGTATGAATATAGTTACTTTTTCATCTTCTTCCTTGCCTTTTCCATTCAATACTTTTTTTATACAAACTCGGTCACGTGACTTGGTCATTTTGTATGGGGAGTGGAATTTTTTTTTCGATGAATTTTCAAACGTCGTAGAAGAAATTAATGTTAGAATGGTTGGTAAGAGTAGAACACGTGGTTAAAGTGATGTAAATGTTCACAGATTCCTGTAGATAAATGTTCTCAGCAAAATCGCTGCTATGCCGCGGCGTCACCTCCTCTCGTCCGCCTGTCGATGGGCACGCTAAGGCGCCGGCAGAAGCAATATGTCATTTCAGCGGTGAACGTTTTTCATGTTTGTTTCATTCATTTGTGGCTTTTATTTTCTGTTTGGAAATTCTCTTGTGTTTTTTTTTAAGTTATAGAGCTAAACATTTACAAGACCGTAGGACTTTTAGCAAAATTCATACAGGACTATTGCAAATTATTTGAATTTAATGAAGGGCACAATTTCGCTGTATGATGTTTTATGTATACAAATCCTAAAGAATAACACGATGTATCATCTTAATTAAAAATGAAAGTAGAGTTTTAAATTGTAAACTTGATAATAAAAATATTTTGTAATTTAATGAAGTTTTAGTGATAAATCACATCAATGTAAATTTTAACTAATGTAAAACTTTACGGAATAGAAAGTCATGCTTGGTATAATATATTTTCGCATACGATTGTGTACGTCAAATGACAGAAGTAATACAATCCGACAAAGCAGCAATCTGAGGAGGCAAAAAATTGGCCAATTCTGCCACAGAACCGATAACTGACGGAGCCCTGCCTCTTAACTGCTGACTGCTGATTAGATATACATATGAACACAAGGGAAACAGATATGAACTGAATGAAGAAAGCTGTGATAAAACTCTAAGATGCTGCTCTAAGAAACAATAACCCATTCCGAAAACGACATGAAACATTAAATAAACACACAATACGTCCAACCATACCTTTATCAAATTACTCCTCAAATAAACCCCTCAGTCTCTGCAATGACAGCTAATTAATTACCCGCCCGAATTACACAACGGATTGAAAAGGCTAGACACTAGTATGAAAAACGGCTCCTGAGCCTCGAAATATATAATCGAATTGTGAGAGGACCACCCAAATTAATGACCGCGGCAATCCCACGGCAACCAATCGTGAGCCTCGTGGAATTCCGTCCAAATCTTACGGCAATAACTTTGTGAGTTGCGGATAAATTTTGAGAGCTATAATCCGAAATCGGAATTAATTTATGGGGTGGGCCGAGCGACCTGCCCCCCAGTTTACGCGCGCAGCTCGCCGCGCCTCAAGTTATTGGCGATCTGATAGCTCCCATCTTCGGTAAAAATCTTGTTGACCGGTGTAATATTTACTTGTTTAAAATATTACAATTAAAAACTTGTGAAGATGGAGTCGGATCAGGATGCGCAAGCGCCCGGTGGAATGCCATATACACTGTGCTTTTTTATCAGTCTTACTCATTTCTGAAGGACATTATACTGACGAAAACAAATGTTTTACCCAAATGATATAAGGTCTAATGTCAGACGATTAAAAAGCATGGTGTATATTCCTGGAATATAAATCTTCTTCTTCTTCATTGTCCAAGTCTTTGAGTATCTTGCTTACTTACATCAAACGGACTAGAAACAACTGGCCGAAAATACCAACCACTTTGAGCCACTGAGCCTGCATAGTAAATAACAATTTTTTAAAGCATTGCCTCACTGCTACCCATAGACACCTGTAACACCAGTAGAGTCACAAATGCGCTGCCAATCTGCTTTAGGCCGCGAAATTGCAGCAATATTCATTTAAAATTTAACAATCAATTTCGAAATGTTACTCATCTCACTCCAGCTCAAGTCGCATCCAAGACGTTTCCGGACCATCGCACATCAAACCCACGGCCCCCATAACTGCGACGACCGCAAACAGGCGAACCCCAACCCATCCGACCAGATGTAACGGAACGTCATCTGCAAGCTTCGACAACCCTCGTAAACTTTATTACTAAACCTATAAAGTTCAAATTCCCCATGAAGAGGTTAAAGACGCCCTAATTCATTATTCATATTATGGAGAACGCGTCTCGAATGGAAATAATGATAATGCGTCATTTTTGACGGAATGGACTAATTGAGAGCTGTTTGGTTTAATTGACACTCGGAGACGAGTGACGTCGTAATACAACGCTTGGAAGTGCCTCAGTGGAAACGGTGGGGGGCGTTTTGTTTCTTTTGTTTGTTTGGAGCGATGGGAACTTAATTAATTACTTATGGCGGTACATTTTTTAAGTTCCAAACCTCAAAAAGAATTTGAACCCTTATAAGATCACTTTGTCTTTCTGTTAGATTGTCAACACCCTTTTGATGGAGTACAAATGTTTTGAGTTTAAATTGTCAGTGACTTAAAGTTGAGCAAAAATCAAACTAGGTACAGTCAACAGCAAAAGTAGATGATCAAAATCAAAAACTCCATACTCACTATTTAAGCGGAGTTCGCGTCAGAACGGTATCTTTATTTAGCGCCAACTCAACAATTAATTTGATACAAGAATAAGTGTCGAATTCAACACCTCTATAGATTTTGACGGTCAATAAATAAACAGTACCTAGGTACAGTCCAACCTTTTAACAAAGGTCGTATCTAAAAATAACTCAATACCATAAGTGGGATGTTTCGCGACGAATGGCGTCTGGGTACAGAACTACAGACGGCGACATCATAAACCTTCAGCGCGAAACGTCGAGACAGGAATGAGTGCGGCGATGATGCCAGACATTATGACACCAATTGCACGGAGAAAAGCTTTTTAGCAATATGGTTGTATTGTTTTGTAAAATCATCGGTTTTTCAAAGAACCCTCTTTTATCAATGCCCCTTAAAATATCAAAGTATTTGAACATTAGTAAAAGATAAATAAAAACAGTATAATTCATTCTTACAGCATCGCATTATGAACCTGATTCCTAAGTACCTATCTTAAGAAAAGGTTCGATGTGAAAATTGCAAATACCTCTATATTTGTAATTCCTGTGTTACCCGATACCCGTATTAAAATAATCTCATAAATAAAAAAGGAAATGCATTGGCTCCGGAATGGAAATCTAATACCTGATGAGAGTCTATGAAAGTTTTCCTGGGAAAAAAACTGATATCCTTAGCACGACTTTTAAGATATTAAGGATCATGTGTGCAATCTAACGTTGTCTTATTTAATAAATGAGATTCGCAGTATCATCTTCGTTCACAAAACGTGAAGATTTTCGTTCACAAGCAGCAGAGCCAAAAAACAAGTGATTACAATCAATCGAAGCAAAAAAACCTGAACTTGTAATTCCATTACAGAAAGAAAATTTAATCTAGTTTACAACACAACCGCATTAGATGTAACTCGATAACAGGGGCTTTCCGTAACGAGCAAACAAAAATTACAACTCAATTATTGTTCCGAACTTTCTTATCTTTTAATTCTTATAATTATGATTTACGCTGTTTGCTGCGTCTAAATCAAAACGTTTTTGGAACAAAACACGCAATTTGAAGCGCGTCTGTTTCGTTTTAGTTTCAGGTTTTTTAGGCTAACTTGATTTGAGGGGCTTGAGGACATTTTAAAAGTAAATTGGTTTACAACACAAGAAAAAGTTGTGCTAGGAAACTAGTTTTAAATCCCAAAAAATCAACGAGGAGATCTTAACTTTTTCTATATTTAATTTTTAAGTGATAATGAAGTGCAAAATATTATTCAGTGCATCACAATCATACTTAACTTACATAACTAAAACAGATGAAAGTAAACACCGAAAACTCACATAGGTACTCAGCATGTGTCGATATGTTAGAGACACCCTGACGCATGGTCTGCAAAACAGGGCTTTTATAGGTGTCTTTTGAAAGTGCCAAATTGATAATGTGAAAAGGTTCATCATCATCATGTTATTGTCAGCTAATAGACGTCCACTGCTGGACATAGGCCTCCCCCAACATTCTCCACACAGATCGGCCCTGTGCCAGTCGCATCCAAGGGCCTCCCGCGACCTTCACTAGATCGTTGGTCCTACCTGGTGGGAGGCCTTGGGTGAAAAGATTAGCAAGAGCTTTTATTGTAATCATACAATGATGACATTTACGACAACAGCCGGGTATATTTTACATGAGCCATGGCAACACAGTGAAAGCGACTGACATTCGTCAACTAATTACAGGCAGGCGATTAAAGTGACGCCCTGTAATTACAGGGCTCCGAGCGCTACCGGCTCGGACAGTTTTGACAAACAAATTATATCCTATTTTAAAATTAACGAGCAATAAATAAGAGTTCTAGAGGCTCTGGCGGGCTGGTTTTCGTTAGAAGTTTCAATCGTTCTGAATAAACAGACAAAAAGTCTATAAGTCTCGGTCATTAATATTAGTTTTATAGCTCTGTTATGTGTGCAATAAAAAGCATATTCATTCATTCATTCATTAATACCAGTAGTTAATATAAAGCGAATCTTTTTCTGTTTTCATATACAGCTGACAAGCGGGTCACCTGCTGGTAAGTAATCACCAATAAGCATTTTGTTTTATCATGTAATCGGTGACAGACGAGTTGTCGGTAAGCGATTGCCGCCACCCATAGACACCTACAACACCAGGAGCTACAATTGCGCTGTCACCTTTAACCCGCTAACCCCCCAATTGGGACTCCGACACCCTCACTCGTGTAACTAGTAGTGCCCATTGCACTAGCCGTGGTCACAAGCGAGAGTCCGCTTGTGACCACGGCTGTTATAACGCGGTCCAAACGTCAAGCAGTAAGAGGTAGAATATACTTATATTTAAATTTCCTCGCATTTTAGTCCTGTTCATATGAAGTCATTTGTATAATGCAACGCGAAAGTTTAAAAACGTACCTTGCATCAATGACGTCATTAACGCTGTCAATAAAAGTTTACCATAAAGCACGGGGTAATCGAACGCTAAGTGAGTGGCTGACAACCGCTCCCTAATTACAGGAAAGCCCTCAAAGTGCCTATCTGTAATTACGCTATTGGCTAACAGGGTGGCCAGTTCCAGCTTGATTTATTAAGTTTTGATTGCACTATTGCTTATTAACTGACTTCAAAAAAGGGCAACGATTTCAGTAACTCCTTCTTTTTGCCTCAATTGTTATAAGTGTTATGAGAATAGAATTATTATTGTTAATATTATTTGAAAGTTTTTTATATCAGACATTTTGAAGGAAGTTCTTATTTTTTAACATTTTTGTCATTTGTCATTTTGACAATAAAAAATTTGAAGGTTCATTCTTCGAGATTTAATTTTGTAGATTAAATTGAGTTACACAAATTCGAAAGCAAAGGAAAGATACTCATTTATTTAGAAAGTTGATACCTGTACCCGCATGCGACCCATGAAGAGCTTGGGCCATGTTGCGGCTAGCCGCCGTTGAAATTAAATATTTTGCCGTAGCAGAGCCTTCGCATGAATTGGCCGGGTCGACTGGAGTGATACCATAGCCTTACAGAAAACCGGCGTAAAGCAGCGTCTCTGCTAAGTTTCCCCGAGTGCGTGAGGATACCAGGCCAATTTGGAGAGAAGGGGGTCAAAAGGTTGGCAGCACACTTGTGACTTCAATAGTGTAGCCGGCGGCAATTGCTTACCCTCAGGTGATCCGTCTACTCATCTGCCACCTAACACTTTAAAAATCATTTATTACAACTAGAATAATATCTACAATGCAGTTAAGAGTGTCAAATAATCTTTTAACAGCCACAAACATAATGTTCAGAGCTTTATTTCAATTAATTAAAAATGGATGTTCTTTTTAACATTATAATCGTTAAAGTAGTGACAATTTACGGCTGGCGCAGTTAAACCGCCTGTCTGTAATTACGCGCTATCCGTCAGTGGAGTGACGATTACGCCGTGCCGCGGCTAGCCGCGCCGTAATTGATTATCTCGTTATCAACTCTTAAATTAAAACGTTGCCCAGTAATTAAGAGGTTTCAAACCATTGTGTTGTATAGACGTGTTATAATTAATTAACTGGGTTATATAACAGATTTTGTACAGAGCAATTCTCGATTTTTGGCATTCATCTCGAGTTTGATATATACAACTATCATTATTATAGAATTCTCAAAAATGACGAGATTAAAGAGCTTGTGGAAGAGCCTAACATCATTGGAGAAAGAAAAGCTCACAGACTCCGATGGCTTGGCCACATGAAAAGGATGGGCGAGGGTAGCAATGTCAAAAAAACCTCTCTGGGCCGCCCCAGATATGCTCATATGATCATTCATGCAGATATTATGATCATTCGATGACATGCAGGTCAATAGACCATGGTGCAGACATAAACATATGGGGAGCTAAGGTGCGTCGACCTCCACGAGCGGCCCCGCTGGTAATCAGTTCTGTCTTGATTCCAGCCGCGGCTGGTATCAGTCAGAAACGGTTACCGTGGGGTCCGGTGTTCCCCGGGCAACGGCGGGTAGTAATCTCACTGCGGTGGATTGCTACCCGACGGCCGACGGACGCACACTGGTCCTCGGACCTGGGGGGCTGTGTCCGGCTCCGCCCGCGCGGGTTGCGCGGCGGTTTTTCCGGCGGGGCGCTTTGACGTCAGCCCCCCCTCATGAGTGGAGCGCCTCCGGGCGCAGTGGGCAAAAGCCCCTGATGTGGAGACCTGCGCTGCAAGGTCGCAGCCAGCGAATTGCGGCGGCAGGTCGGTGTTGCCCGTTTTCCTGGCTCCGCATCCAGCGGAGTTGGTAGCTCGGGCGGCTTCGTCTTGAAGCTGCGGGGTTTGTTTCCCCAACCCGCTCTGTGCTGCATCCAGTAGCGTATGGGTGGGGAAGGGTCCCCGCAGTCACCCTCTCGACGGTGCCTGCACTGCAGCCAGCAGTGTGGGTGCCTAATCGGGAGGGTGCGTCAGGAGGGTCGTGGGAGAGGCCCTGGGGGTTGTGTCTAACGCAGCCTCGGAGGAGTGGAGTGGGGCCGCACTGGCGAGCCTCGCAGTCCATGGGTGAGTTCGCGGTGGCAAGGTTCGTCCGTTTTCCCCGTGCCTAACCCCGAGCCTGGACTTGCCGGGATAAGTCGTTGGGGTTTTAGTGGGTATGCCCCTGGACGGCCTCTGGTTAGCAGAGGCCCAACCCAGAGGAGAGCCCCACACTACCCGGTCGCCTCCCAGCGGCCGGGTGTGCATAAGGCAGCATTTCCCCATCGTCACCAAAAAAAAAAAAAAAAGACATAAACTCTCTGGGCCGCCCCAGATATGCTCATATGATCATTCATGCAGATATTATGATCATTCGATGACATGCAGGTCAATAGACCATGGTGCAAACATAAACATATTTTGTGTCGTTGAGTCATCGAAGTAAGTAGTAAATATCATTCATTATAGACGGAAATAACGTGATGTTAATTCCCGTCCGTCTAGTCCGCTTGTGACCACGGCAGCCAGCCGAAAGATCAAGCATTATTTATGTGCGTAACAAAATAATGTCGTGTTCATTTCCGTCTGTATTCTAAGAATTATAAGTTAAAATAAATAAATGTCTTTATTTCAGGATATACCCATAACAGTCAACAGTTTCACACATCATACAGAACAAACACAATTCAAAATAATTAACTTATACTTATAACCAGAAAATAATAATAATGCCAATGAATTGGCAATGAAAAGGCAACGCGAAACCTACTTGTACAACTATCTCTATAATCACCATGACTTTTATATTTTGTCTGGTACCTGTAACGCAAGTGCTTAAGCTACATAATATAGTCAGAACAATTTAAGAGATGTTGTGAGAATTTATTAATTATTATTGAAAACTATAATGTATATTAAGCCAATAAAATGTATCTACTTAATTTTTCTTACTTTAGTACGGGTTTTGGGTAAGCATTAGAGATAAGTGGGTGTAGTTACAGCACCCACTTATCGTGAATAGCCATTTAGATTTGAAGTGGATGGAAATATTCCGCCGATGATTTCAAAAGCCTTCTCAATAAAACGGAAAATAAGGGGCGATGGACTCGCCCGTCGAATTTGAGAGAAAAGTGTCTGTAATTTGAAGGTTAGCCTTTAAGAAAAGTATCAGTTGTACAGTGAAGTGGAACAAAAGCACTTCTTATTATCCTCTGGTAAAATTAGGCTACGATTAAAACGCGATAAATCCACGCTTCGGCATGAATCAGCCGGCTTGACCAGACTGATACTACAGCCTCACAGAAGACCGACCTGTACCGGAGCCCCAATTGGAGAGAAAGGGGTTTAAAGGATGGCAGCGCACTTGTGACTCTACTAGTGTTGCAGTAGTCTATTGATGGCGGCAATCGTTGACTATCAGGTGATCCGACAGCTCGTCTGCCACCTATCACATTAAAAAACGTGTGTAGGTAGTATGTGTACACGTGCGTATGCTAACTCTTTGCATAATCCGCAGGTTTCATATAACTTTAAGCTAGTGTCTATTAGTTTCAACTTAGTTTTAAAAATAAATTAATACTGTACACAATACCGTTCCTCTAGAAAGTTGATATAAACAAACATATCTATTTACATCAGTGTAGAGTTCATTTTAGTATAACACCGTCTTAACGTGGTCTGTGGCCGAGCGCGTGCATGAGAAAAAGAGATACATAGATCAACAAAACAAGCAAGCGTGGGAAAATCGCGACCGCTTTGTTTAAAAAATCTGTTCTATATACTATTTATCTTGTCTAAACCAGATCTTGTATCGACTTTAACCCATCTCTATCTGGACAGGGGCTGGCCCCTAACCATTGAGCGTTTGGAGGAACCAAATTTTAATTTATTTTATTGTTTTTCAAACGCTCAAAAGTGGCGCTTCGCGGAACGATTTTTAGGCGTTTCGTTTTGAGCGTTTCAAATTTGGGCGCTTCGAGGAATACCTCCGCTTGTGACCACGGCAGCCAGCCGAAAGATCAAGCATTATTTATGTGCGTAACAAAATAATGTCGTGTTCATTCCGTCTGTATTCTAAGAATTATAAGTTAAAATAAATAAATGTCTTTATTTCAGGATATACCCATAACAGTCAACAGTTTCACACATCATACAGAACAAACACAATTCAAATAATTAACTTATACTTATAACCAGAAAATAATAATAATGCCAATGAATTGGCAATGAAAAGGCAACGCGAAACCTATTTGTACCACTATTTCTATAATCGCCATGACTTAAACTGCTCAAAAGCACTCGACAAGAACTCTAATGTTATCCTTCGATAAAATATGTCCAATTCAATCCAAAATAAGCAACTTTTAATTTTCTTTTGAGAAAATCTCGAAAATATTATGCCAAAAGCCAAGAATTGGCTCCCTGGTCGTTGGCTTTCTGTAATGACTCTGATTTAGACTTCTGGATTAATAGTTCTAACTCGTCTCTGGACATTTTACTTTAGATTGTTATTTGTGTTCTGAGAATTGAAATGTTAGCATTATTTTATAATATATTAACTTGAAAATGATGAAAAGCAAAATAACAATTGGCTAGCTTGTTGTAATGCAACGTTTATTAAGTACTTTGTTTTGTACTTACTGCTTCAAGTCATGATAATAATAAACGTCGCGTTAATTTCCATTCTATTGCTATTTGACTTGTTGTTGATCAAAATTGACATGGATAATCTAAAATCCAGACTTCAGCCGAAAGTTATCTTTTTAATGGTTGATATTTTAATTATTAAGTATTTTAGTATTATATTAGTGTTTATGTGTAAGCCCCGTTTTTCTAGTGGTGTAGGTACCATATTGTGACATGAATCAAGCTAAACCAAGAAACCTGAGTCAAGCAAAAGGTTGATGTTTCGAATATTTCAAACATAACTCGGGTTTTGATCACCAATCCGCATTAACGTCGTAAGGCCCAGACAGCAGTTACAATTGAAAATCAATTGTTTTATGCCTTAATAAAAGGTTTTGGGTCTTACGACGATAAGCAAGCCTAATCCCAGTAGAGTAGTGGCAACTACGGACGGTCTACGACGGACTTTTCCCTGCAGTGGGACAGTATATAGACTGAGACTTTACTGTATATTTTGTCGGTTGTCTGGTACCTGTAACGCAAGTGCTTAAGCTACATAATATAGTCAGAACAATTTAAGAGATGTTGTGAGAATTTATTTATTATTATTATTGAAAACTATAATGTATATTAAGCCAATAAAATGTATCTACTTAATTTTTCTTACTTTAATATGGGTTTTGGGTAAGCATTAGAGATAAGTGGGTGTAGTTACAGCACCCACTTATCGTGAATAGCCATTTAGATTTGAAGTGGATGGAAATATTCCGCCGATGATTTCGAAAGCCTTCTCAATAAAACGGAAAATAAGGGGCGATGGACTCGCCCGTCGAATTTGAGAGAAAAGTGTCTGTAATTTGAAGGTTAGAAGTTTAAGAAAAGTGTCAGTTGTACAGTGAAGTGGAAGAAAAGCACTTCTTATTATCCTCTGGTGAATTTGGCTACGATTAAACCACGGAAAATCCACGCTTCAGCATGAATGGGCCGGCTTGACCTCAGTGATACACTAGACTGCAGCCTAACAGAAGACTGGCCTAAAGCAGCATCTGCGCTGTTTCGCCGAGTCAGTGAGGGTACCGGAGGCCCACCCGGGGGGGTTGGGGATTAAAAGGTTGGCAGCGCACTTGTAACTCTACTGGTGTTGCAGGTGTCCATGAGCGGCGGCATTGCTTACCATCAGGCTATGGCTAAGGCATCTGCTACTTATCACATAAAAAAAAAAAAAAAAAAAAAAAAATGAGTCTTGTCCTCCGATATGAGATGTCGCCATTAGTTTCGGTCTTGAACAGCTGGTCGCAAATATATGAAATGACATGAAATACATTTATTTGCATAATTTTAGATAGTAGGTTACATAGGTAGGTAGGTATGGATGGACCATGAACCTCACTTCTAGGACCTCATTCATACGCTTGTACGGTCATGTCCTGCGAAATCCGGACAGATGACTTGGAAACTAAATGTCCAACCATGCCACCACACATCAAATAAAAGTGTCAGATCGTAGTAAAACTCAAGTGGGGTAGTCTGTACATCCTCGTCAAGCTGAATTCAGTACATTTAAATGACAAAGACCATTATGATGCACTGGTATCCGAGCATAAACGCAGGTTCCAATAACACATCGCCATGGAATGTGAGAGAGCCATTTATTTGATTGATTTCGCGTCGACCGCCATTCATGAGCTTTTAAACACTGATTCCGAAATAATTTGATAGTGAATATAATATAATAGAAAACATGTTTGTTTGTATTACATATTGTTAACATCACAACACAGAACATAAAGCAGTTACAGGCACAATTTACCACAAACATGATAACTGTAAAATTGTATGGTTGTACATACAAAAGGTTTTTTTTTTATTCAAGCGTGGTGTTGAATTTTTCAAAATTGTGTATTTTTGTTAATAAACATCGTACGTATTTTAAAGTGATTATTTGTGGAGACAAATATTCAGCAATATGAAAAAGAGACACACTTACGCGATGTAATCAACAACCAACGACATCTATTGACTCAGTTTGTAATATGTAGTTTGAAAATATTTGTAAGTATGAGATGTTGTAAGAATTCATTTATTTTTCATTTTTTATTTATATAATTTAAAGGTGAGAGTAATTAAAATAAAACGTTTATTTGTAAATAGCGGAGTCCGCAGCTCCACTCGCGTGATGGTTTCACACCAAAAAATATTGTTTTCAAAATCAATTATACTCCCCCAAGTCGCCCAAGTCTCCAACAACAATACAATGAAATTCGTTGAGTAGTTTTCAAGATTAGCGCTAATAAATAGACATACAAACATACAGATAATCAAACAGACAAAAAAGAAAACATTTTTTAGCTGACCCAAATATTTCTAAATGTATTGACTATAATTCAGACACAGCTTTTTTATTATAATGTTTATAATAAAGATTATAACTAGACATTATAAGGATAGTTATGATATAGTCAGTAAGTAAGTAATACTTTGAGAGCCGGTGGCCCCCGCAGGATATTGATTAAGTGCGACATAAGCTGATGTAATCGCCCTGTCTATGGACGATTAAATAAATTAGCGTTGGGTTTTAACCGCCCGTGATAAATATTCATACTGGCTGTTACAGCCATCCGGTATATCACTCATTAGTTATGATAGCAATTTAGCTACAATATCTATCCGTAGACGACAGTTATTTAAAAGTTTTTTAAAAGTATTCATTGTAATGGAGGATTTATGATCGTAAATAAATAATGAAAAAAAACGAAAATGTATTTATTAATTTTTACAGAAGCACAAAAAAATATTGTCAAGAAAAAAAAATTAAATCTAAAAAGCGTTAATTTAAGGTCGTTAGACCTAAAAGCCTTTTGATAGGCGGAAACAATTAAATTTCTTGTTTGCTGTCTAGGACCTAAAGCGTTCACACAAAACGATCAAAGGTCGCAAAAATGTCATTCCCCATTACTTAATTTGACCACTAGTTGAGAGAAAATTACAAAATGAATATTTTTTATTTTTGGTATAGCACTTCTTTGCATTTTATTCTAAAGTAAATAATGTACTTAAAAATTCATTGAAGGTCAAATATTTGCAATAATGTTTCCACTGGATATTGTATAATGTATACCTACAATATTGATGAGACTATCGTCAGCTCATGGCGAGTTAAGCACTCACAAAATTCGTCAGCTTAGTAAGTGGTTCGGATAGTGTAAACTGGATGCACCTCCGCTTAGTCTGTGGAAGGTTGTGGGATCAAAACCCACCAGAACCCTTCTTCTTCCCTTTACTTAAGAATATATTGCAAAGAAATGCTATACCAATTTTTTGCGTTTGAATTTTTTCAAACTCTTATTTTTTGAGTCTTTATAATTTGAGTCCTAATTTTTTCGCGTCTTCATTTTTTAGTTCTTATTTTCGGGTCTTTATTTTTTTCGAGTCCTTATGTTTTCGAGTCATTATTATTTCAAGTCTTTACTTTTTCGAGTCTTTATTTTTTCTAGTCTTTATTTACTCGAGTCCTTATTTTTTCAAGTCCATTAAGTAATGTTTTCGAGTCTAAATAATTTCGAATCTTTATTTTTTGAGTCTTTATGTTTTCAGGTCTTTATTTCTCCGAGTCTTTATTTTTCCGAGTCTTTATTTTTATTATCTTCTTTTTAAGAATTTATTTTCGGAGTTTTTAATATTTCGAGTCCTATCCTTATAACGATGTATAACATCGTATCACCGAAGTTGAAATTTTGGCATGTAGCCATACCCCGGCCTTGGATATCGGATTTGGTCATAATCGATATACAGCAGACTCCGATGCTTTTTGTATGTATTTCGCATGGGCGATACGGAAAAAACGATAAAAAACATCGTATCACCGAAGTTGAAATTTTGGCATGCAGCCATACCCCGGCCTGGGATATCGGATTTGGTCATAATCGATATACAGCAGACTCCGATGCCTTAAATATTTGAGTCTTAATATTTTCGAGTCTTTTTTTTCCATTCTTGTTTATTTGAGTCCTTTTTTTGAGTCTTTATTTTTGTAAGTTTTTATTTTTTCGATCCTGATAATTTAAGTCCTTATTTTTCGAGTCGATTTTTTTGGATTAATATTATTTTGAGTCAAATTTTTTGAGTCTTTTTGTCGGGTCTTTATTTTTTCGAATCTTAATTTTTTCGAGTCTTTATTTTTTCGAGTCTTTATTTTTTCGAGTCATTATTATTTCGAGTCTTTATTTTTTCGAGTCTTTATTTTTTCGAGTCTTTATTTTTTCGACTCTTTAGTTTTTGAGTATTTTTTTTCGAGTTTTTGATTTTTCGAGTCTTTATGTTTTCGAGTCCTATTTTTTTTAAGTCATTATTATTTCGAGGCTTTATTTTTTTGAGTCTTTATTTTTTCTGGAATATCTTATTTGGTCATAATCGATATACATCAGACTGAGATGCTTTTTGTATGTATTTTGCATGGGCGATACGGAAAAACGATAAAAAACATCGTATCACCGAAGTTGACATTTTGGCATGTAGCCATACCCCGGCCTGGGATATCGGATTTGGTCATAATCGATATACAGCAGAATGCGATGCTTTTTGTATGTATTTCGCATGGGCGATACGGAAAAACGATAAAAAACATCGTATCACCGAAGTTGACATTTTGGCATGTAGCCATACCCCGGCCTGGGATATCGGATTTAGTCATAATCGATATACAGCAGACTGCGATGCTTTTTGTATGTATTTCGCATGGGCGATACGGAAAAACGATAAAAAACATCGTATCACCGAAGTTGAAATTTTGGCATGTAGCCATACCCCGGCCTTGGATATCGGATTTGTTCAAAATCGATATAAAGCAAACTGCGATGCTTTTTGTATGTATTTCGCATGGGTGATACAGAAAAACGATAAAAAACATCGTATCACCGAAGTTGAAATTTTGGCATGTAGCCATACCCCGGCCTGGGATATCGGATTTGGTCATAATCGATATACAGTAGACTGCGATGCTTTTCGTATGTATTTTGCATGGGCGATACGGAAAAACGATAAAAAACATCGTATCACCGAAGTTGAAATTTTGGCATGTAGCCATACCCCGGCCTGGGATATCGGATTTGGTCATAATTTGATATACAGCAGAATGCGATGCTTTTTGTATGTATTTCACATGGGCGATACGGAAAAAAGATAAAAAAACATCGTATCACCGAAGTTGAAATTTTGGCATGCAGCCATACCCCGGCCTGGGATATCGGATTTGGTCATAATCGATATACAGCAGACTGAGATGCTTTTTGTATGTATTTCGCATGGGCTATACGGAAAATTTGTCCTTATTTTATGAGTCTTAAATATTTGAGTCTTAATATTTTCGAGTCTTTTTTTTCCATTCTTGATTATTTGAGTCCTTTTTTTTTTGAGTCTTTATTTTTGTAAGTTTTTATTTTTTCGATCCTGATAATTTAAGTCCTTATTTTTCGAGTCTTTATTTTTTCTAGGATATCTTATTTGGTCACTATCGATTTACAGCAGACTGCGATGCTTTTCTTATGTATTTTTATGGGCGATACGGAAAAACGATAAAAAACATCGTATCACCGAAGTTGAAATTTTGGCATGTAGCCATACCCCGGCCTGGGATATCGGATTTAATCATAATCGATATACAGCAGACTCCGATGCTTTTTGTATGTATTTCGCATGGGTGATATGGAAAAACGATAAAAAACATCGTATCACCCAAGTTGAAATTTTGGCATGTAGCCATACCACGGCCTGGGATCGCATTTGGTCATAATTGATATACAGCAGACTGTGATGCTTTTCGTATGTATTTCGCATGGGTGATACAGAAAAACGATAAAAACATCGTATCACCGAAGTTGAAATTTTGGCATGTAGCCATACCCCGGCCTGGGATATCGGATTTGGTCAGAATCGATACACAGCAGACTGTGATGCTTTTCGTATGTATTTCGCATGGGTGATACGGAAAAACGATAAAAAACATCGTATCACCGAAGTCGAAATTTTGGCATGTAGCCATACTCCGGCCTGGGATATCGGATTTACTCAAAATCGATACAAAGAAAACTGCGATGCTTTTCGTATGTATTTTGCATTGGCGATATGAAAAGAGTCCCTATTTTATGAGTCCTTATTTTAGGAGTCTTAATATTTGAGTCTTTATTTTTAGTCTTAATATTTTCGAGTCTTTTTTTTCCATTCTCGATTATTTGAGTCCTTTTTTTTTGCGTCTTTATTTTTGTAAGTTTCTATTTTTTCGAGTCTTGATAATTTAAGTCCTTATTTTTCGAGTCGATTTTTTTGTATTATTATTATTTTGAGTCTAATTTCTTGAGTCCTTTTGTCGGGTCTTTATTTTTTCGAGTCTTTATTTTGCATTGGCGATATGAAAAGAGTCCCTATTTTATGAGTCCTTATTTTATGAGTCTTAAATATTTGAGTCTTTATTTTTGAGTCTTAATATTTTCGAGTCTTTTTTTTCCATTCTTGATTATTTGAGTCCTTTTTTTTTTGAGTCTTTATTTTTGTAAGTTTCTATTTTTTCGAGTCTTGATAATTTAAGTCCTTATTTTTCGAGTCGATTTTTTTGTATTATTATTATTTTGAGTCTAATTTCTTGAGTCCTTTTGTCGGGTCTTTATTTCGAGTCTTTATTTTTCGAGTCTTTTTTTTTTCGAGTCCTTATTTTTTCGAGTCTCTATATTTTCGAGTCTCTTTGTATTCGTGTCTTTATTTTTTTGAGTCTTATTTTCGAGTTTTTTGATTTTTCGAGTCTTTATGTTTTCGAGTCTTATTTTTTTGAGTCATTATTATTTCGAGTCTTTATTTTTTCGAGTCTTTATTTTTTCGAGTCTTTATTTTTTTGAGTCTTTGTTTTTTCTAGTCTATATTTTTTCGACTCTTATTTTATTCGAGTCATTATTATTTCGAGTCTTCATTTTTCGAGTCTCTATTTTTTCGAGTCTTTATTTTCGAGTTTTTGATTTTTCGAGGCATTATGTTTTCGAGTCTTTTTTTTTTTTGAGTCATCATTATTTCGAGGCTTTATTTTTTCGAGTCTTTTTTTGAGTTTTTGATTTTTTTTTAATGTGACAGGTAGCAGACGAGCAGGCGGATCACCTAATGGTAAGCAATTTCCGCCGCCCATGGACACATGCAACACCAGTGGAGTCACAAGTGCGCTGCTAACCTTTTCGAGTCTTTATGATTTAGTCTTAATTTTTTTGAGTTATTATTATTTCGAGTCTTTATTTATTCAAGTCTTTATTTTTTTCAAGTCTATTTTTTCAAGCCCTCATTATTTCGAGTAATTTTTATTTTGAGTCTTAATTTTTTCGAGTCTTTATTTTTTCTGGGATATCTTATTTGGTCATAATTGATTTACAGCAGACTGCGATGCTTTTTGTATGTATTTTGCATGGGCGATACGGAAAAACGATAAAAAACATCGTATCACCCAAGTTGAAATTTTGGCATGTAGCTATACCCCGGCCTGGGATATCGGATTTGGTCATAATCGATATAAAGCAAACTGCGATGCTTTTCGTATGTATTTTGTAGTTTTCGTTTTAGTGTTTATGCTTTTCGTATGTATATGCATGGGAGTTATGGAAAGAGTCCCTATTTTATGAGTCTTAAATATTTAAGTCTTTATTTTCGAGTCTTTTTTTTCCAGTCTTGATAATTTGAGTCCTTTTTTTGAGTCTTTATTTTTGTAAGTTTTTATTTTTTCGAGTCTTGATAATTTGAGTTCTTATTTTTCGAGTAAATTTTTTTGAGTCTAATTTTTTGAATCCTTTTGTCGGGTCTTTATTTTTTCGAGTCTCTATGTTTTCGAGTCTTTATTTTTTCGAGTTTTTTTTTTGAGTCTTTATTATATTAGTTTAATTTTTTTGACTCCTAATGTTTTCACGACTTTATTTTTTTGAGACTTAATTTTTTCGAGTGTTTGTTTTTTCGAGTCTTAATTTTTGTTGTCCTTATTTTTTGAGTCAATTATTTATTGAGTATTTATTTTTTTGAGTCCTTTATTTTTTTGAGTTTTTAGTCTATTGGCTGAAATGATGATGATGACTTTTTCGAGTCTTTATTGTTTTGAGTTATTATTTTTCGTAATTTTTTGAGTCTTTATTTCTTTATATCGTTTTTTTAGCCTTTATATTTTCGAGTCTTTATTTTTTGAGTCTTTTTTAGTCCCTATTCTTATCGAGTCCTTATTTTTCCGAGTCCGAGATTTCGAGTTGTTATTTTTCGAGTATTTGTTTTTTCGAGTCCTTATATCACTCTTGTTTGCAATAGTACTTGAGCCAAAACGAATCAGAACGCAAAAGTTTTCTTTACAAGTTACTTGCGCAAATACGAATATTACTTACGATAAAACTGACAAATCACGGAACACAATCAATCTTTTACCCGCCGGTCAAGTTTCCGTGTTTACTAATACTTGTCGGTTAAGTGGCAATAACTTTTTGCTCCGCCAATAGTTTGCAAGTGCTACACTCAGGCAAACAACATGCCCGGCTAAATCAATCTAATACTGTCCTCTAGTGTATATTAATTGAGTAACTAACAAACTGATTAAGAAGAAGTTTTGTGATAGGTAGCAGACGAGCAGGCGGGTCACCTGATGGTAAGCGATTGCCGCCGCGCATAGACATTCGCAATACCAGTCGAGTCAAAAGTGCACTGTCAACTTACATACAGGATGTATGTGTGAACATTTACATCCCTTTGAATGTTATGATAATATGTTTAGAATGGTTATATGACTTTTGAAAATTAGTTTTAAAAAAAATCAGCTTTTCATACAAAGTCGGTCACATGACTTGAACATTTTGTATCGAAAGTCGAACATTTTTCGATACATTTCGAAAAGTTGCTGAACAGGTGTTATTCTGAATGGTTGATAGAAAATATGGTTAAAGGGATGTAAATGTTCACAGATATACCCTTTATAGGTACCCCCTTTACTTGGTACCAATGACTTCACTTACTCGGCGAAACACAGCGCAGGCGCTGCTTCAAGACGGTCTTTCTGTGAGGCTGTTGTATCACTCTGGTCGAACCAGCATATTTATGCCGAAACGTGGCTCTCCCACATATAAAATAACTTGGAATGGATCACGAATGCAGTTTTAATGCCAACATTACAAGGTAAATGTTACTAAGGATTTTGCGACTTCACATTTTGTGCGTTAATCTCAACCATTCCACATCCCTTGTCACTATAACAAAGAACAAGAAATGAAAAATCCAACCCAAACATTATTATAACAATTATCCGACTAATATTGTTCGTAAGTCAACAAAGCCCACCAACCCTTTGATAAAACGCTATTCTTGTGGGTTAATTCGGTGTACACCCCTCCAGCGAGTGGCCGCTCTCCCCGCACCATAACTCATGTTCCACAAGACGTGAGCTATTGTGCCGGTTGTACTTTTTTCGGCATTCGAGCTGGCTACATGATTGTTTAAAATCACGGACCGTGTGCTCTCTGATAAGATTTATGTACTGTTCTTGACACTTAATTTCGCCCGTGCCCGCCCCTTGACGTTCGTCGCGAATTATTTCACCAGAGGGTTCTGGGGTTCCGTAGTCTACGGAGTGAGTATCATACAAGGACTGAAAGGTGCTGGTAAAGTCGAGTGATGAATAGATGATAGTCTACTGACAAGAGTGACGCTATTAAATAAGAAGAGAAAGAAGAAGAGAATACGAGAAACTTTTTAGTGGGAGAGCCACACTTCGGTAGGATTGGGCCGGCTCCACCGGAGTAATACCACGTCCTCACAGAAAACCGGCGTGAAGCAGTGCATGCGCTGTGTTTCGCTGTGTGAGTGAGGGTACCGGAGGCCCAATCCAGGGGAAGGGGGGAAAAAGGTAACCAGCTTACTTGTGACACCACTGGTGTTGCAGGTGTCCATGGGCAGCGGTAATCGCTTACCATCAGGTGATCTGTCGGTTCGTCTGCCACCTATAAGTATTATAAAAAATCATATAGCATGGGGATATACAGATTTATTTAAGCTATAGATTTATTTATTTATTTTGGATAACCAAAATACATATTAAAATTAATTGTTGTATACAAATGTTGATGCGGTCATATTTAGCACAAACAATAGTAGTTGGGAGCATAAGGCTGTACAAATTTAGAAAAGTCATAGGTTCATGCTTGGATTCGGACCACCACCCCTGCATATAGAAAGCGCGATCTTAGCCACTGCAACTACCATCGCTCCATATAGTTGATCCACCTGAATTATTTCTTAGCTTTCAAATTTTTAATTAATCTGCTCTACACCAGGGGCGGGCCTCGTCTATACAATCCGCAAGAATTAGACCTCAAAGGACTCGGTCGTTAGCTGAGGATTATTATTTGATCTATACTTAAAGACTACCTTTATCTGTCAGCGGATGCGCCGGCTAATTAGAGCGAGCTCAGAGTACCGACAGAGGAAAGGTTCATGGTGGCGAGATATAATGTTTCGAACGATATTTTGCGGATTTTGAATGGATAAATCAAAGCTACAAGTAAAAAAAACATGGTTTAATAGCTCTCATATTTTCACATAGTTATACACATCAGCAATCGCAGGTGTGAACAATCAGCGTGCTACCAATTGGATAGTAACCCAGCATAATGTTTGCCCTGTTGGCTAATACCAAATTCAAGTTGTTTTTTTTTCAGTTACAAGAGAACTTTAAAAGTGTCGAATGAGAAGGTAAGTTAACGAGGGCTAGGAATAAATATGAAATTATCTAATAGATAAAGAAAGAACATAAAAGTAAGATAGAGAAGCATTTGAACTCAAACACACCTGCAATAAGATCGCCAAAATTTTACACTAAATTTCTGTAATGTCTAGTTCTTAAGTTGGATTTTGTGCAATAAAATATCTGTCTAGCTAATGCTACTGGTACCTTTACTCAAAATTATCAGTGGCTGCACTTTTATTTAAAACAGGGCATGTGCATATTGTTTTGCAAGTGATACCCAGTAATTTGTCCTTTTCAAGAGACTTTATTTAAATCATACCTTAGAGGCTAAGAACCGGCGGTTTCAATTAAGAATATTATATCGTGGATTAATTAGCTATTTTCAACAGCTTTGAAGACGTGGATTCGCGGAGACTTTTTGTCATAAAGTTCTCCATTTTAATTAAGGCTTCTATAAGACATTAATCATTTTGTGGAGTAATGACGTTTCAACCGATTGTCAGTAGTTAATTACATCAATTCATTAATATTTTGTGGTCTACAGCGTTTTGGCAGATATGAAATTTGATATTACTAGTCTTCAAACGATATCATACACGAGTTTCTTTTGAATTAATGATGATTAATAATATAAAAATCTAGTAATGGTAGTTCAGTTGATAAGATTCCTTACGGAGGGTCGTCGTTTGAATCCGAGCATACGCCTCTGGATTTTTCAACTCTGCGTGCAAAATTTATGCCACTAGCTCGGCTCATCGCCGAGCCGCCGAAAACATCGTGTTTCCTCACGATGTTCCATCATTCCTTTACGTTTCGTATTGTTTATTAAATGCCCATTCATGTCGAAGCGTGACTCTCTCATTCGTTGTGTTGTTAAGTTGTTTTCGTCATGAAATTGTATTATTAGTGTACGATATAGCCACGACATATACGAGTACGATTAAAACTCTCAGCCACAAAACAGACGATTTCCCTATTTACTTAAGAAGAAGGCTGTATAACTTGTTTCCAATGAGGAAATTAAAGGTATGTGAAGGGCATGACTGTTTTCGAAGGAAACTTCTACAAGATAATAAGCTCATATATTTTCAATAGCAGCTTCAATAGAAAGCTTTGTACAACTCGTTGTGTATGTATGAGAGACTTCATAATTATTTAGAACTCAAAGCAAACACAAATAATGGAGTATTGTGTTTTAGATAACAAAAGTTTGTTCGGGTAAGAAAATATTTATAGACATATTTTTAAACTGACCTATCTTAGCCTGGTGAATCTCACTAATATTATAAACGTGAAAGTTTGTAAGTATGGATGAATGGATGTTTGCTCCTCCACAACGAAAAAACTACCGAATGGATTTTAATGGTACTTTACAGTAATATAGCTTTATACATCAGAATAACACAATCCAACTCCACGCGAACGAAATCGCGGGCGGTCGCTAGATATTCTTTATTGTGATCACTAATAAAGCTGACATTGTAATTTTTTAATTGTGCTCCCCTTTTTAATTGTAGTCACGTCATGTTGTAATTTGCATGCCAATTTCTGGTGAATTTTACACATAAAAATCACTAAATACATATTAAAAACTTAGTTGAGAAGCCAAGCCGGAGAAATGTAATGAACTTTTAGACATTATATAAGTGGAGTTAGTATAAGTGGAGACGAATAAAGAATTTATTATTATTATTATTACATTGCAATATATTAAAGATGATAGACGTATTAAAAATAACCCTGTATTACCCAAACCTCCAAGTGAATAGACAAGCGAAGACGGGCAAAGTCAATGTTGTTTTAGATTGGGATAACTTGCTAATTTCCGAACTAGCTTCCAATTCTAAATGTAGGAATTATTGAATGTTAGTTTCAACTCCTTACCTTTCCTGTTAGCATTGTTCTGTTAAATATGAATGAAGCTAACGTTATGGAAAACTATTGCTACGAGTATTTAGGTTGAACTAATCTTCTAAACTATTTATAAATAGGTCAATAGTACGTACGTCAAAGGTAATATTATATGTAAGCCGAAAATACGACACACTTGCGCGATTTAATCGACTTTTAGCGCCATCTATTAGTGGTTACTAGCCGAAGTTAAAGTCCAAACGAAGTGAGTACAGGCCGCTAGTTAGCTTTTATTTTAACAATTTAAAAAACTGTTAATATCGATTAATATTTAATTTCTTCTTTTTCAGACATAATTAATGCGGCTTCTAATGGGCAATAATGGTGTCAGGACCGATGGCGCTTATAGTAGTGACCCTGGCTCATACGCCAAATGTCGTTAGTTCGGTGTCCGAATCTGGACAAACATTCGTGTGATGAACACTTGTGTTTGTTCAGTGTCTGGGTGTATAATAAGTATTTGTTATACTCCTGCTGCCTCATATCCGTAACACAACTGCGCAAGCTACTTAGTACGGAGCCTTTTTATTATAAAAGATATGTGTATGTGTAAACAATCTATTATTTTTACTAAACGATGTGGATCCTTAGCTAACATCGGAATATTAAAGCTGAACGATCATAAACACAGTCAGTTGGAAAATAGTCACTAGTTTCACACAATACTGCAACACACGGCTTCCAAAATTACGTTAATGGCAGTTGGTTCAAAGACTGGAGCACTTAGGCGACTCGGCTCATAGATTTTCGCACTCCAAACTATGGTTTGCGAATGTTAAACACGACCATTTTAAACAGTTAGCGGTCCCCGCGCTAACACCGTGTTGACATGCGAGCCATAGTATAAAGGGGAACAGTAATGTCATATTAACAGTTTTCTTCTAAAGTTATATTTTGTCAGCCTAATCCTCCTCCGCCACGCGTGGCACCTATCACCGACAAACTGCAGGGGAATCGTCTCTCCCGGTACGGCCATGTAATGAGAAGAGAGGAGAGACAGTAACCAAAAGAGTGATGGGTATGTAGAGGAACCTCTGATTCCTCCACCCAGACGGCCGAAAAAGAGATGGACGAATTGTTGTGAAGAATGGCATGGCTGAAAAGGGAGTGGATGATACGATGACGAATGACAGGGACGAATGGAAGAAGGAAACGTACTGCGCCAAGGGAGATGATGATGACTCCGCCACGAGTACTGCGCTGACCCAAATTAATACGGACTCAAAGTGACCACAGTCGCTTTGTCGACAGAAATGAAGAATTTCATATTCTTATTCACTTTATAAACTAGAAAATTGTCAATAAAAATGTTCAAACAACTCTGAGAAAATCGCACATGTGAACAATTATATTATAGCTGTAGATTGTAAGAAATATCTTTACAAATAATAAAACTGTAAAAAAAAGCTGTGTCTGAATTTTAAATATTTTATCTCAAAATAACTTGGGGCGATCATTAACAGTAACAGAACATGAGTCAATTATTTTTTTAAAATTGTATGTCTCTTTATTTGTATTTTGTATGCGCTTATTTCAGAAATACTGAACGGATTTTAAAAATAATGAGTAAACTCGAAATATTTTCTAAAAAATCTATATTTTTCTTCTTACACTGTGCAGGTCCTACTTCAGTCCCTTCATAGACGTTCACACGGACTGGACAAAATATATCAAACATGTAAATTTTTCCGCAGCATAATTCGGTAGCGGTGGATGATATATTTTCTTGCTGCAGTTTCAAATTACAGAGGCCAAGACTGGTTGAAGGTGGTGTTTTGCAAAGCGGTTTATGAGTTCATCGATTTTTTGAAAACTGTGAGTTAATATTTGGAAAACGGACTACCTGTTTAGACTGCAATTTGGTTTTTGTAGATAAGTTTTATGGCTTAGTTCGCGTCACAATTTTTTTTGCGAATGTCGAGTAAGTGACACGTTTCTCTTTTAGGTGAAATTGGCCAGTGATTTGAGCTAGTTCCCTTTTATGTGTATGTTACCGCCATTTTGTTTGGTGCCAATTCCGCCCAATCATGCGCGTTTTAGTGCTTTAAGGTCCTTGGCGACTTCGTTCTCCAGCGATATCTCGGACGCCCCACAGGACGGGCGTCCCATTGGTCTTGCCAGATAAGCTAAGATGTCGAATTATAACGTCGAAAGCCAAGAGCCACCTTTAATCGCGGAGCCAGTGCAGTAAGTAGTATAGGTATGTTACTGGCAATGAGTATAACTCAGGTATAACTACAAGTTTTACCAAATGAGTAATTTACTTATACCTGTTATAAACATCAAGGCACGCTCATAACAGGAATGGTCATTAGGGCGCGCGGTTCATTTCAATTAGAGCGTCTGGCACCGCCTTAATACCGGAGTGTAGCGGTCCTACTGCGTTGTTCAGCAAAGCGTGCTCCAATATTACTGGTTGCTGCCACCCTGTATAATTGACCGGGGTAATCATTTTTAAGGTTCTGTTTCCAAAGGCTGAAAAACGGAACTCTTACTGTCTTAGACTCGGCTATTTGTCTCCAGGCTCTATCTCAAGTACTGTCATAGCTACACCATTGGATTTTAACAGATTATATACAAATATATATTTTTTTACTAAACTATTGTCACTAAGCCAAGTATCTGAAGGCAAACCTGGTAACAAATAACCTGAATACTCTGGACAAAGATGTACGTACGTGCAGACGTACTTATATGCATGGCTGATGAAGCAAAGCAAAGTACCTGTAACAATAAAAACAATCATAAAGTTTTAAATAGTTATCACTGTAAATAATAAAAATAAACATTATGACAATAAAATTCAATTAGGTAACCCAAAATGTGTCAACCCTATACATACAAAATAATGTATAGGGTTGAGAAAGACAACGTTTTCTATTCTAAAAACGACAAATATGCAAGCAGTTGGTCTAGAGCCAGGGGGGCAATCGTGCACTCTATATTGAATCGAATTAGGGATTTGTTTAGACGAATGTATGAATCTCTAAATTTTTCAATGTCGAATACACAGAATTGCTAGCCAGATATGTCACAGATGCGTTATTAGCAACGCATAAAGCGCTTCCTTCGAAGAACAAAGTCCGATCTCCTATAATAAACATAATATTACAAATCAGACTATTTATTCTATAGAGCAGTCGGCTTATTAAGGCTAAAAAATATTTTTTTTTTTATACCGTTCAGGTGAACCTACATAATGTTAAACCTTCTGTTACTTGTTTACATCAACACAAGCATATTTCAATTTCCACATTTCCAATACCGCAGCTACTGCGGTATTTTAGTAAGTAAGTATTCCTCAAGCGCAAACAAAACTATCTATTGTTTCGCCTATCCAGTGCTGCGGATTTCACTCGGTTCGAGGGAAACTTGGCGTTTTCAGCGCATTGTTTTGCATTTTGTGAGCAACTCTGATTGTGAAGTGTGGGCGCCGATTTGAGCCCGGTATCGACGGGTTTCACGAAGGAAGTTTAAATATTGAGTTGCCATTGAAGGCTACACCCGAATCAGAAGAATGACTAAATTGAGAGATCCGCTTCAGTATTCAGATAAAAATTTAGACCATTTATATACGAGTATTTTTGAAGATTATATCATTGTTAATAGTATTTTGAAAACAATTTTGTTTTGGTGTATTTTACACCAATTTGAAATTCGTAAAAAAAATTTCTTGAATCTGCTTTTGCCTTGCCTTGAAGTAAGTAAAAACATTTTAAAACAAGAAAAAGTAGTCTTTTGTTATTTTTTTTTTCGTACAGAAGATTTTAAATATTCTATAAAAAAATCAAAACACTTAGATAATCATGCTAATGTAAAAGAGTGTGTGAGTATGTGTGATTGTTACTTCTTCAAGACTAAACGGCTCAATAATAATGTTGAGTAAGTTGCCACTTTAAATTAGTAGGTAGATAGTAAGCTACATTGTACTGCAGGTAAATATCTGAGTTTGCTGCTGCAACCGAGAATATTCCCTAATAAACAGCAGGTAACACCATGAAGCACAACTAATAGTGTTCTATTCTTAAGATACAATCTGCATACTTTTCAAACACCACGAATACTTATTTCCAACCTGCGTGTTTACGTGAGCAGCGTACAAATTAGTGCCGGACGGGGCTTAGTTGTAGTAATCCTTTTAAATCAATGTAATTTTTTTAGTCTCAGCATGTTGCAGGTATAATTAATGACATGGGGATTAGCACGACGTTTATTATTAAGAACCTACAGCGTTTTTATTCCCGACGTAAAACGATTGGGTGTTATAAGTTCTGTCAGTTTATCTGTTCGTAGCTCTCAAACGGATATACCGATTTGAATTGTCTTTAGTGTTTGATAGTTTATTATAGCCGGGAGTGTTCTTAGCTATGTTTGATTGCCACCGCCACAAAATGATAAATTATTTGACAATAGTAAAAGAGCCTTAGTAGTAGAGAACATAAAATATGCAAATCCAAAATGGCCACCGCCACAAAATGCAGTATTACTACACTCTATCAAATTATCACAATTGACATTCAATATAACGTGTAAGATAGTAAAATGAGCAAGACAGTAAGATGAGCAAGACAGTAAGATGATAGTCGGTTAAAGAATTTTTACAGTTTTCTACACTTTGATGTGTGTAGAAAACTATAAAAGTACTGTACGTACTTTCTGTACGACGTTTCGGCTGTGTTACAGCATATTATGTGGTCGCAAGCGGATAAGTTAGCTTTTATTTTCGGATAGGGTGCAAAATGTTCCCAAAAAGTGTTAAACGCCGCGTAAGTGTTAGTTAATTTTGGCACCTCACCTTGCGACCAACATTGCAGATCGTTACAACTGTGTTTACATTTTGGGAGTAATTGACAAGTGTCATCACATCTTTTTCTCTTTTCTCTCTTTTCCTCTCTTGTTATTACCAAAGATTGCTGCTTTAGGTGATGGCGCAAGACGTTTTAATCACAAAATTGAAGCAAAGAACATACCTACATACCTCTCAACTGGGATGGTGTACGCATACGTTCTCAATACAAACTACTTTGTATCCAAAATGTAATTCAGTAGCCTAATATTGGACACAGGGACTCTAGTAATTGAATGTCGGCAACAAAAGGCCTATCTGAGGTCCCAGGGTACAGGTTTGGGCCGATCCTAATTAACTTCTGAAAAATAAATCTTTCGTATTACTAAAGTAGTATTTCTTTGAAGATCTATACTAAGTATAATAAAATTGTAAAAAAGCTGTGTCTAATTTAAATGTAGGTATTTATTTAAAAACTGCTTGAGGCGATCAAAAAACAGTACTTGTAACAGAAAATGAATCGATAAAATTTTTGTCCGTCTGTTTATCTGTCTGTTCGTTCTCGCTAATGACGGAAACTACTGGACGAATTTGAGTGCTTTTTCATTGTGTAGTCATGTATTGCGCTTTATTTATTGACAGCTTCTGCCGATACCACTCTAACGCAATCGCGGGTTTCAAGACTATTAGGTTCAAGTTCAACAACTCAATCCAGCAATGCAATGATACATTCATCGATTTTTGTAATAACATCACTGTTAGAAAAACACCAAAATACAACAATAACTGACAGCTGCCAGCCTTTGGATCTCCCGTGACTTCAACTAAGCGCTTAGCTAAGTCCCGGAAGAAAGAGAGAGCATCGGGACCCCACGGGCCCAGTGTTTCGACACCGAAAGCTACGTAGTGGTAAGTACCGGATAGATGCCATACTTCGCAGCTTTAAGTCTCTCTGCAGCCTTGCGACATTATTATTGTACGCCATAATCGATCGTCTGCCCACAGCTGTCATCGCGTAACGCGGGTTTGCATGCCTTTCTTATAATTAACTTTTATACACGCCTGTGCTTGCTATTTTGTAAGCAAGGTTGTGGTTGCGGTTGGAGCCTTGGAAATTGGTTCTTTGATGGAAAAGTTGCTTATTAATATAAAAGGAACCAATAAAAACACGCAATAAGAAGTTAAGTATAATATTTTTGTTTAATATCTGGGTGTAATATGTGTATTTAAATATTATAGTTGTGTTTTCTCTGTTGTCTGATTTATCACAATATGTGCTTAAGCTAGTTAGTCAGCTCAATGTATGAGATGTTGTGTGTTTATTTAGATCCTGCGTTTCGCCAGCTGCGGTATCTCTCACAAGTCGAATGAGATGGAGTTTTCTGTGAGGCAAACTGGCTTTAAATCACAGCCATGAAACGGGTAGTAGCACATTTACAGCATGTAAGTTTACAACTAGGAGCTAAAATCTGTTCCTTAGTTTACGAGGTAGTACCGGCGACAACCGCAAAACGTGTCCTCAGACGAGGTTACGGTAGCGCATTGCACTGTATATCTACTGATGTATCGGTAGTCGAATTCTAGAAGTGTTACAGTGGTATTCTATCAGGAAATTTATGTTCTTTTTATGATATAGGGGGCAGACGAACAGGAAGATCGTCTGATAAGCGATTACCGCCGCCCACGGACACCCGAGGAGTCACAAGTGCGTTGCCAACCTTTTAAAAGAGGCACGCTCTCTTTTTGAAGGGATGCAGGTCGTAATCGGTCCGGGAATAGAGCTTATGCTTATCGCTAAAAAGTTTAAACTACGTCTCAAACGCACAGACGACTGAGCTAACCCGACCCGTTAAATTGAGATTGTGATAAAAGTTTCCAGAAAGATCTATAATTCGTCAAGAAAGTCCTGAAAATGAATGAAGGCGCTGAAATCGTTTATTTGCTATAGGATGGTAACCCCAGAACCAAACCAATGGGTAATAAAATATGACATGATATCCTTACTCCTAATTCCTCAAACATCCCTCTGTTTATTTGACGCATTATAGTATTCTGTAGAAATCTCTATGCCTTATGTATCCCTACGCAACATTATTAAATGTGTTCTCTATTAGTACGAGAACTAAAATTACGAGCAATTACTTACATTCCACGATTGTTCGAATCCAAATGATCCATCTAAATAATTTAACTAATTTCATAGTACACGCTGTAACGAGAATACACGCAATCCGTCTGGAAATCTGATGTTCGGCCTATAATATGTAATTTTGTGTTTGACTTTACTCGTCCCAGACATGTAATATTAGTGATTTAATAATGTCAGAAGTAACAAAAACTCGGGTAATCAAATGCCTATACAGTCCATTAAGAATCACGATCTAATGTGACTGCGTGGATGGTAAATAAATATTGTATCGTGGGTTTGTTTAAGCAGAGAGTATGTTTGTTATTACTCCTTAAAATTGGTTTCCATTTTGAAAGGTTGTGTTCCAAAAAGGTTAGGTTCATTATTCACGATTGTAATTTGAGTCTGAAGACTGTAAGGTTTTAAGGTTAACCTTTTTACGTGGAGCACTTACAAGGACACCTCAATGTTTGTACATACAAGTAAAATAATGAAATTCATTATGAGAAAACAAAATACATTCCCATCGTACTTATTCGTCACTATTTCTAAACATACACTTTCTCCCCACACACCACAACTGGCACTATTTCTATTGTTTTTTACTATAATGTTAGCTATACTACCAACGCACACAGGTGGGCAAAAGTTAGCTCAGTCCGCACAGCGCGCTTTCTAATGACTAGGAAAAAACCGTCACTCGTCTGCGTCGGGTTTCTATAATATTCAATAATTAATTAATACCTACCTATTAAATAAAATCATTCACACCACATCTCAGACGTTGACCTGACTTTGTACTAAGTAGCTAAAGCACTTATACTCAGATATCAGACAACGGAGGATCACAAATATAACACTTCATTACATCTAATATATAACACCAGACACTGTTTGTTCAGTGTCTGGGTGTTATAGATATATTTAACAAGTTTTCATCACACAAATATTTCTCCAGGGTGGGGATCAAACCCTTGACCTTTGACGTAGGAGGCAGGCTTGCTACCAAATGCGCCATCCGGCCATATTTCAAACGGTACGCTCTGTTTGAACTTTGGCTTAACCACATGTCTAGATACATACCTACATGCATTTTGTTATGCACAGATTCCCGCTACTGTTTCAATATCATCGGATCAACGCGCTGGTCTCCCTGCAGGACAAATCGCCAGGTGTCGGGCAGATCGATCACATGTTAGAAACCGATCTTCATCGCACATGGATACACCAGTACATACAGATCAAACAAACAAGGGACAAGTGCTAAGACGGTTCGAGGAAACGTTTCTGGTTGATTCTCGAGCTGACGACATTGAAGTTGAATATTGAAATCTCTACATTCGACTTCAATATCGAGTGCATAAGGATTGCCCAGGCGTACCCCGGGCTCCGAAGAAATGGCTTTGGACACAATTGGGATGAATAAGAAGCACGAATGCTCAAATACTTTATTAAACAACAAGACATTTTGAAGATTTGAAAATTTGCGAATACAACTAACGAACTTGACACTTTGCGAATTTGACAGTATCTCGACTTGTGACATGAGCTACTTTCTAGCTCGCACGTGCGAGTAACTCGTACTCTCTATACCAATATACCAATCTTATGCTTAACTTACTTCGGAATCAGGTTAGTGTTTATGTACCTATGTGAAATTTATTCTGAACCACTTGGCCCGAGATTGGATGAGTGAACTATATTGGCTGTTGAGCCACTACTTCATTAACTAATTCAGGAACTAGCCAAGTCCACCGCTCCCACTTGAAGTAGATTAATGATCCAACGCATGGCGTGCTGACATTATAGTCACCATCTTGTCCGCAGTTTTAGATTAACATGTTCAGTAGACTTGTTCCGTAACTGACTAGATTGGATAGTATTTGAAAAAAAAAAAGAAAAATGTTCTAATTTGGAGAAAAGCGAAAAAAAAACTTCAACGTATAATTGGTGGTACAAATCTATGTCCCATATCCCCTAGATGTCGCAGAGGGCGTCATCATCAGTCATCTTATCTCTTCTAGCGGTTTTTTTCCAGATAACCTTTGGGTAGAGACGATAAACAGTGTATTGGGGTAAGAAAAAAGTATACAAGGTGAATTTTAATCACAATCCAAATTTTTAGGCTCTACTTAGAATCTGTAAGTGAATAGCTGTCTCCTAGAAACATGAGTCGAATTGTTTTTTTTTACCTTTTCATACAAATCAGACTGATCACGCGATCGATATAGTACGTAGTAGTTGTACACTTACAGATTCTGAGTCG
Source organism: Cnaphalocrocis medinalis (assembly GCA_014851415.1). NCBI lineage: Eukaryota > Metazoa > Arthropoda > Insecta > Lepidoptera > Crambidae > Cnaphalocrocis > Cnaphalocrocis medinalis. The sequence continues at coordinate 1,451,720 of CM026277.1, read as the reverse complement.
AGCATAAACATTTGGATAGTATTAAAAATTCACCTTGTATAACACTTGTGACAGTACGAGCACGTACGAGTATACGAGTATTATAGTGAGGCGCGCAAAACGAGCCGGTGGCGGACCCATACTGCTAGTCTCGTGCCCGTAACCTGGGTGTAAACTTTGTTAAAATAACTTAATCTGATAAGTTTGTATCAAGTCATGAGAGATAAAGTCGTATAAGCTATCATAGAACAACGGCAACTTGCTATCATAAACCAGAATCGTAAACCAAGTCTCGCATGGAGCGAGCTTAAACTTTCCGAAGGTTCGTCTTTCATTAACTTTGTCGGCTATAGCTCGCCAACTAGTTTACAAGTTGATGATTTTGATAACTTTTAAACTATGAATAGGTATATGGTTCAAATAGATAATGCTATTTAAAACTGGCGAGGGCGCATTTTTGGCCCATCAAGTTTGATTGCTCCTTGATCCTTCTACTTGATATAAGTGTTTAAGTTTGGCTGGCCGGATGGTCGTGGGTTCGATCCCCACCCTGGGCAAACGTTCAGTGACTGGGTGTAGTACGTATTTAAGTTTTATGTTTATAATACCTCTGTTGTCTGATATCTGTAACACAAATGCTTAAGCTACTTACTACAGAGTCATATCAATATATGAGATGTAGTGAGAATTTATTTATATATTTGCACAGATGACTCATAAAATATAAAGTCATCTAATGGTATCTCTACTAACAAAATTACGGATGCCAAAGCGAAATTCTTGTATACTAGCTAGCTTAATATCTTAGGCTGCCTCGCTGGCAATAAAATACGCAGTTCTGACGAGTTACCGCCCACACTGAGAGTTGTTATCTGAGACTTACCTATGACCTAAATAAAAAAGCATTTTTGTAGTCAAACATAAAATAGTTTGTACAGTCATCCACACATCAGGTTACCACAAACTGTCGAATTTCCTCAATCGATATTCAACCTAATGTGTATGATCAGTAAGATGAAAGTCGATTGAGGAATTTTTACAGTTTTGCATACTTTGATGTGTGGCTGTATGTATTTTTGTCGATCCCTTAATCTGGTCGATTTTTAAGTCATTGTGAAGTGTCACTAAAACAATTTCAACTTTCAAAGAAAAAAAGGTCAAATTGGTTCTTCCGTTCGGTAGCTATGATGCCAAGACAGAATATTTATTTATTTATTGAGAAAGATTCACCAACAAAATATAAATTTGTAGTCATACAAAATCAGTACAAAGATGCCTTAACTTAAAGATATGCCTATCAATAGGTAAATACAGAATAATACACTCAAAGACAGGCACTTAAACACCCCGTCGTTTTTGGGGTCAGGTGTTAATAAAAATGAGTCAGTGGTATCAAACAACTTGAAATCTCGTTTACTTCTCACTCATACAGTTAACTAAACAAATAACTTTTGTTAACCTATTCACAAAGGTGCCAATGAGTCATCAATTTTATTTCTACACCATGAAGGTTTATTTCTTCATTGTAGCTATTGAATCACATGGAAATAATAATATTCGCATGTACGAGTACATTATTCTATTCTATTCTACATAAGAAAACCTTCTATAAATCACTTCGACTCCTGGCTTCATCAATCATCGCATTGTCTGATGCCCCAGTTCAGTACTCAAACGCTACTTGCTTTTAACGAAAATGATTATTATAGAGAAATGGATACAAGTAACATTAATTTAGTTACATTGCGTACTTCATAACAATCTTGTATTCGAATAGAATAAGGTTTCAGTTATATTTGTGTGGTAATAATCTATGTGTTGCCATGTCTATCTTAAACAATACGTTTTTATTTGAGCAGAGAATATTTGAAAACATCTTGCGAAAAAGGCTCAATACGGTATTTGACCACATTTTTTTGGTTTATACCTAATCAATTACGCAATTGCTTACCATCAGGTGATCCGCCTGCTCGTCTGCTACCTATCTCATAAAAAATAATAAGAAGGCGGTGTGGCACAGAATAATATGGCGGTGGATAGGGATGGATAAAGGGACTCAGGGGAGGCCTTTGTCCAGCAGTGGGAGAATAGGCTAAATAAAATAATCGAAAGACCTTTCAATTCATAGAAACATTGCTGTACAAATTACTTAATTCCCATTGAAACAACTTAAAATGCTCCATACAAATGGCGGCTGGCGTGTGACGTCACACGCCTGTATATTGTATGCATTTCATTTGAATTTTAATTGGTAGCATTATTAAATATTTCGTTTATGGAAACAGTTTTATTACAATTGTGGGTGCAAATTGTTTGGGTTATTCAAGGGTATAATATTTTTTAAATAATTTTATACTTTTAAAATGGCACACTTGCCTATGATCTTTTATGTCATGGACTCGTTCAGTTTGAATTGAGCCATTAATACCCTCACTCGGCGAAAAGCAGTGTAGACGCTATTTCATGCTAGTCGTATGTGAGGCCGTGGCATCACTCCATCCAAATCATTCGATTCATGTCCGGAGAGCACGGTTTGAAATTATGCAATCAATCGTTAACGGTATCGTATCGTAAGCACCGCAATGACCGAATCGTACTTTTCATATAGAGCCTTCAAAACGATAAATTTTATATTTTTGCGTCAGTTTTCCTTGTATACAGGGGGTTCAGCCCAATCGGTTTATAGCATTGTTTTTTCATCGTCCAACTGCGGCGACGCGTGTCCAAACCTGAAAACCAGCTTGTTTCAGTGTTCGCAAATACTCGTATTCGAATGTTTCGGGTTGTGTTGCTTCGCGACTGTAAACACGGGTAACGCTGTTCAAAAATGAATTTTGACCTGAAAATTTGAATTTCTGCTTTTGCCATATAAAATTGAGAATGTTTTTTTGACATTGGTATTCTAAAAATGGTTAGTGTATTTTCAGGTTGGCTGCGCTCATTGAAGCGGGCGAGTGTTATTTTTATTGCGCAAAAAAGCCGTGTTTTTGACGTAATAGTATAGATTAGGGTAGATTAATATTGATTCTTCATCTTAGCAATTCTGTAAATCTCGCTTGCATCCAAAATTGTCGCTTTGTCGGGTAACATTTCGCAATTTTAACAATAGGTAAGTATGTACGACTCGTTCCCTCGTTTCGCTTCTGGATTTAACTGAGACCAGTACCAATAGATGGCGCTGGGAGTCGATTATAATATCACACATTTCCTCTTTACGGTTTAGCTATAAGCTTTCATGTTGACTATGAGATAAAGCTCTTTATATATGAGCTGTTATTCGTTTGATGAACACTTGTGTTTGTTCATTGTCTGAATGTTATTTATATGTGTAATTAAGAACTATTTGTGATTCTCTGTTGTCTGATATCTGTAACACAACTGCTGAGGCTACTTAGTACGGAACCGTGTAAATGTATAAGTTTAGATTGCTGCTTTTGAAACCATACGACACTTGGCTGGCAATCACTAGGCAGTGAAATACCAGCTCAACTCCAAACTTTAAAATATCAAAATGAGCACACAAGCCGCTAACTACATTGGTTAATGAGCGCATTCCGTGCGCCGCGGGCAGCACGCTAATTCCCCGATCCCACTAAATAATTTTAAACGACGAGACTGGATGTACGCGTCAGCCGCTCCTGCAATTATGTGTTCATTTAAACTGTTAAATAAAGCTTAATTACGTACATGTTAAACAATAAACATTTTGTTTGTGGTATTAAATCTGGACGTTGCGCGAAATAAACGAAGGCGAGCAACTGTCTGTCACAAGAGCGGAAGCATGGTTTTCATGATCTGGGAGGCAATTTTCGTGCACTCGACATTGAAGTTGAATAAGAAATTTGTGTAGGCATATGTATAAAATCTCTAGATTCAACTTCAATGTCGAGTGCACGAGAATTTATTACCAGAATCATTTATTTTCTTAAAATATGGTGATACAGAAATGGTGTCAGTGTACAATGGTTAGAATGTGTTGTCATAATAGGCGTAGAAATAAATCACAAATTTGGTAAGACGGATGCGTCTAGCCATTTTGGCCAATATTAGGGGAGGCTTATGTCCAGGAGTGAACTGAGACAGGCTGATGATCATGTTGAATTTTAGCACAATCATTTCAGTTTTGTTTTATAATTATGACACCTTTGCAGTGGGACAAGTAAATAGGCTGACACATTGGTTTACTGTGTAGTTATCAAGCTTCTTTAATTTTACTTGCAAACAAGCAGCAAATTTCGCGAAATCATGACTGTCATAATATATTTTACGAAACAAAGCGAACTAAAGTAGGTAAGCACTCAGCAAAAACATCGCTCGTTTCGGCTCGTCCACAAAGACGGATTCCAGCAGGGACACGTTTAATTGGCGTTCCATTGAGACTAAACCGCCATTATTAACACTAAGGACGTCGTCCGGATAAATGAGCCGCTCAACCCCACCCGTCACACTTGCCACACCTCTTACGACTAACAGCCTCTTAGTTCCCCAACACAATATACATTGTCTTCCCACCACGCCGCGCCGCGAGGAGTACCCCACACCGCAAGCAATGTACTTTGTTTAAAACAATAGCGTACACTGTCGAGAGATGTTTAAGTAGCTAGTGTCTTCATGAGCCGTTCGAGCGTCCTCTAGTAAGTGATAGCTATCGGCGGTAACTTTTGCCGTTGTTTCTATTGCTGAGTTTGTTGTTGCGGTAGGTAGTGGAGCTAGTTTTGAAACGGCGATGAACAGCGCCAGCGGATGGAGTGTTGTTTCCAGTTGGGAGGCTGTCAGGCAGGAAGCGCGCGTATCCCGGTTGTGGTAAATGGTTTCGTGGAGGGTGCTCATTCAGTGAGTTCTAGCCTTTATGCTCGCCTTTGGCGCGAGTAACGTGTATGGTAGGTACTACCGAGGTATAAAGCGACGGCTGCTCTTTAAAATTAGGTTTTTAGGGTTTGGCAACTGGGCTAGTCTTTTCCAACAGACGTAGTACTAATTGCAGTGTTTTAGGGTAATGAACATGTTTGCTAGCTGGGGCAATTAAGAACAAATGATATAATGATGATAGTAAAATTCTTGAGGTATGTACAAAAAGTTTTTAATTTAGTTTGTACTATGTTTTTGTAAGCTAGATTTTGGTAGAGAGTAATATTTTCCTAAAGTATTCTATTGTACTATTTTTCGATGCATATTACCATTGATAGTACCTTTCTCATAGTTGTTAATAGACCATTAACGCTGAAAAACTGTTTTTAAGAACTGTTATGCAAAGTCACATGTTATAGCAATATGTAACCATCTGTTAACGTGTTATCTAACAAGAATTCACACAAAAAATGTTTCTCTCTCTTCTGAAAATTCACGAATGCAATCTGGAGCTTAAAAAAAGTCCGAAAGTATGACAGACTGACACAACGGAATCCCCATTTATAACCCGCGTTGGTACTATCGCAGACACCTACGGTGAATCAGTTTATTAAAAATATTGCTTGACATACGTATTACCGGAAAGTACCGTGTAACCAATTAAAATAATTAGAGTTAAGTAGAAGCACGAAAACATTGACTTAGTGGCTTAACAGTAATTAATAATTATTTAGAACGACAGCAAAAGTTCTGATGTTGGCATGGGTCAAACCGCTTTGTTTCTGCTAACGTACTTTTTTGTGATACGTGGCAGACGAGCAGAATACCCATAAACACCTGCAACATTGGTAGAGTCACAAGTACGCTACCAACCTTTACCCCTTTTCCCCCCGATTGGGCCTCCAGTACTCGCACTCACTCGACAAAACACAGTGCTTTTGACGAAGCTTAATAAAATATACCTACGTAAATGTATAAGAATTAAGTCGTTTTTACTATAAAATATTTGACAGTAAACGGAACACCGTTGCCATGGAAACGTCATGGCAATTTAGTGATATTACAGACGCGTCTTGACTGGTTAACATAGACAAGAATTGGCCGCGGTGCGCTGCGTGCCAAACAACATCGCCCTTAAGGCGTCTCACTGAAATATTCCCCGAATGTACCAGGACTGTTTGGCGCGTAGGCGTTGGGAATCTATCTTGCTCAGATTATCCGTAATTTGCCTCTATAAATATGCATGAGGCTGGCCACACAATCAAACGAGCCGCGTAATTAAGCTCTAATTATACCTCCTAATCGCCATTTTAAACTAATTACCGTCTATCATTACTGTTGATAATTTACTTAATTCAGATATCGGTAATTCAACACCTCTCTTATCTCATTTACAGCTTTACACTATTATTAACTTACTATTACGTTTAGATTATCAGCTATTTTGATCATTATATCCTTGGTTTTTTAAACTTTACTACAAACTGATTAGTGAAAAATATACCTATACTATGGACTGTAATATATATGGACACCTGCAACTCTAGTAGTGTCAGAAGTGCGTTGCTTACCTTTTAACCCCCCTCCTCCTGGATTTGTTTCCCTTTGTTTCGACATTTTCCAACACCGACAAACCAAACTTCCGAGTAAAATATCAAACTTATTCGTTAGCAGTTCGACGGCGATGAATTTCGTTTTATTAACGCTGAGCTGGCTCCGATCGCTGCCTAACGCGCTCATTTGCGCTCAGCGGTGCAACGAACAACAAATTCACGAGTACAAATTTCGCGTAACAAGCTAGAATAGAAATTCGCCGAACGAAAATAACAAATATCTTACACGTTCAAGTAGTGTTAGATATTTCTCATTGTTTAATTTTGGCAAAACCTGAATGGAAATGTTTTGGGGATTCGGAATTTCAAATGTGAGTTTCGTACTTACTACAAGATATTTTGCCACATCTAATTCAATTATCAATGGTGCACCATATTGAGCGAGCGTCTGCTAGAACCGGATTAGGAATCTGAAGTGGCAGTTGGTTGGCTATGTCAGCCCTAGTACCAAAAACTGTACGTTCTGGAGTGCAGATGGCGTCTTCTTTTATATCTTTTTTATGTGATAGGTGGCTGACAAGCAGACGAATTACCTGATGGTAAGCAATTTCCGCCGCTCATAGACACCTGCAACATTAGTATAGCCACAAGTGCACTACCAACTTCCTTTCCCCCAATTGGGCCTCCGGTATACTCACTTACCTAATCGACCAAACACAGCACAGGCGCTACTTTACATCGGTCTTCTGTGAGACCGTGTTACTCGTATCTGGACCAGTACTCCGGTCAAGCAAGCCCATGCATGACAAAGCGTGGCTCTCCTATGATCAAATATCTTTTGGTCCTGTAAAGCTTACTAGATTACCAGTAGATAACTAAATATTGCATTCACAGCTTTATTAATAGTGAAATTAATCATACAGTGGCATCATTTTAGCATACGCTGATGAATTCACTGCACTGAAATAGTTAACTATACCTAATTAATGATACTGTCAGTTACATTTGATGCGTCCATGTGCATACTGTATGGATTTAATGAACTTATTTAATATTCTATACTAGTGATGGGACGGAGTCAAATCATATCACTCAAGTTATTTTTAATTTACACCTAAAAAGCTAAGTTACTCGTGTTCTCAAGCATATCTACAATTTTAGAGTTACGGGATAGCACATCCATGGACTATGTATCTCAAGATTATTTATTTTTATGGCGCCTTGAAAACCAGTAGTATTTTTTTCATTAAGTCCATTGTTTAACATAAAAGGTCTATTTCACAACGTAAAGTAAAAGCGTCACATAGCCATAAAACACAAATTATTTTGAGGATAAAAGTTGCGATTTCTATCTGACATAGGTATTTATAACACTATTTGACAGTCGTGAAACGCAACAACAGAGTTTATGGTAGCAATAAGTAGCTTTAAGCTATGTAGTACTTATCCGTATATTGTGAAACAGACCCCTAGTCCTAGTCTATCCATTTAGTCTGCATCGATCATCATCGAAAAACATCGATCTCAATTTTTGGGTCTTGCATTCTAAATTCAATTTGGACTATACAAACATATTCATTATTGGTGTCGAGCGAAGCGTCTTAACTGACTTGAGTGAATTTTTGTCAAATGTCAATTATGTATCTCGTCACTATTCTGTGCTGTTAATGTTTGATTTGATGGGCACTATTCTTATTAGGCAATGTGTAATTTGCGGGACGCTTTGTCAAGTAATAAATATTTTACAGAAATTTCTCGTTATTTGAGCACAATCAGCATTTGAACAAATTAATTTTGTAAATTATTCGCATTGAAGCTACGTCAAACGCGAATTGGCTTTTAAGAGAAAATGCAATTACTAATTTTATTTATGGAATAAAGATACTTTCTTTAAATTATGGACTGAAATATCATTTAATTAACCTTCTTTTCTATGATAATTTTGCCCTTTTTGTGCTGTTTTTTTTTTACAATATTAACAATTTTAATTTTTATCAGCGATAAAAATTAAAATAACTTAAATGAAATTGCAATCTTAAGTCTAGGCAGTTAGTCTAGTGAGTTTAAGTGTCATTGTGGAGTATATAACATGGTCTTAAAATAATTTTATGTAGGTAGGTACTTTATGAGGCTCAGCTCTTTATCAAATGTTTTCATAAAAAAATGTTTAAAGAGAAAGTTTATGCAAACAATTATTTTTCCTTTAGACTTTTACTAGCTTAATAACTTCATCAGGCATAAAATTCCCGCAAGGACTGTCCAGAACAGATATAACGACCGCCACTCGCATTCACCTCGCCTAATTGACTTCGAAATGACGCAGCTTTAGGCGATCATCGCCACACAACTCGACGAGACTATCCGACTATTCAACGAGACTATCCGACTATCCCACCTGATTATCCGTGGAGGCCTGGACGCCGATAAGTTCCGGGATTAGCTTTTGACTTTGGATGGAGACGGAAATATGGTTATCACAATCTGTGGGTTGGGAAATTCTCACTTTAGCTATCAATTTCGATTCATTTCAGTTTGCGAGCATCGAGAGGTAATATCTCACTGGATAAGAACCCCAATTCAGGAGGGTTGTGATCTGATCTTATAGATTGATATGCTTTATTGCACAAAAAACATGAGTCAAACAACAGCGATACACAGTACAAAAAAGCAGTCGTATCTCTTGTAGCAATTTCTTCCAGACAGCCTTTAGGTAGAGGAAAGAAAACAGCGTGTTGGCAAATCTATGTGTATTTCTACCATTAGCTAGGCGGGGAGGGAAAACATCGCAGGGAAACCTGCACGATTGGGATAATTTTAGACGTATTTAACCATAATTCCGTTGGTCTGCTTCCACTGTTAAAAAAGGGTAGCGATGATCAGATTGCAGCCGCTACATTATATTTACCAAATTTGTATCTGGGTCATCAAAACGTACACCAGGCTCTAAAGCAATAGCTTTGGATGCAACTAGAAATGACACGCTAATATGATAGATAGAGAGGGAAAGAAAGGGAGAGTGAAAGAGAGAGAGTTATAAGTTTGGAAAAATTGGTTTGGTTAGCTGAATATTTCCGGGATAATATTGAGACCCGGCGGTGATGACATATAATGTAATATAATAAACTAAGCATCAATTGAACAATAAAACCACATATTTGACACTAAAAACGCAAATAGGCAGTAACCCACTATCGGCGTTCCGCATTACGAAATTATTACACCAACATTTCGGGCGAAACCCTTTGCGTTTGTAAAAACGAAAGCCCAATAAAACGCCGCTAATACTCGAGGCTCGCAATAATAATAAATTTGCATGTGAAGAGAACGCCTCTCGCGGGCGAATTCATTCTATTTCGGTAAAAGGCCTCACGCCTCGGGTTTAGTGCTGGGAAGTGACACAACCGGCTGTAAAAGTACCGATATCAAGACTAAAACCGGTAATAACAAAATAAATAAACTAAAATTTCGGCTCTAGAAGATCTTGATATACTCGTAGAAGACCTAGTTAAAGTTATAGCTCCCGCAAGTTTGTCCCTGTAATTCACACCAAAACACTCTGAAATCACTGTACGCGCGCATTTATATGCGGGTAACCTGTTAAGCCCTGGCGTGCTGGTTCTTATGTTCTTTTAACCAAACAACATTATAATATATTAGTTATGAATGTATGTCAGTAAATTTTTCTTCTTCGTCTTGCATAGCTCTGTCGGTTTAACGCAATTTTTCCGGTTCGAAAAAGGCTGTGTTTTGGAGTCCCACTCAAAATCATCTCATACATTGATCTGATGCCGTAATAAGTCGATTAAGGATTTTTTTTCTAGATATAAGACAGAAAAAATAGCGATACAATGCTTAAATAAAAGTAATTTAGTGGATTAGGTTAGGTTATTTTGGTGGATTAGATTAAGTTTGATCAGTTTGGGGAACATACTAGGTCAAAAGAAGAATAAGAAGGCAAAATATAATCATAATTGCCAGTGTCAGCAAAACCGGTACACAACCGGTATTGCAAGCCAGCACTGGTTATTGCTCGAGGCAAGTTGGGAAGAAGCGTGGGCCTCGAGTTGGTTCCGCAACTATTGCTGAGTCCACATGTTTGGGAGGGATGAGTGAGATATGCAATCAATCAGAGCGAGAGAACCGCTGGGCTGTTCCCTCGCAGACAATGGGTTGAATCTTACAATGTTCTTTGTACAGTTGGGTGCTTTGTTAGGAATGAGGTAGGAGTTCTTCGAAGCTTGTCGATGGATTATGAATTATGTTTTACAATTTTTTAACATTAACTTGGGTGATCTTTAGTTAAAATGGTTATAGATCTGGCACTAACCTTGATCAATTGTTACTAGAAACTAATATTTATTCTTATTTATAGTGTACTCCTCGCACGTGGCAGATGACCACCGTGGGAAAGCCAAGCTTCGGCATGAATGAGCCGGCTCGACCGGAGTGATACCACGGCTTCACAGAAGACCGGTGCGAAGCAGGCGACTGCGCTGTGTTTCGTCGAGTAAGTGAGGGTACCGGAGGCCCAATTGGGGGTAAGGGATTTAAGGTTGGTTGCGCACTTGTGACTCTACTAGTATTAATCGCTGACCATCAAGTGATCCGTCCGCTTCGTCTGCCACCTATATACATAAAAAAGAGGTACAGACGGATCACTAATAATAGTAAGTAAGTGACGATATCTACTATACTCATGCCTATGGATATCGTAACCACAAGTGCAAAAGTCTATTATAGAAAAACTTTAGGCAAGACATAATTCATTTCTCCCTTGCTCCTCTCTCTCTGTATCTACGAGAATAACTAACAAACTACTCGAAACTCAATCAGCGCGATCGATCAGTTGAAATAATTGCATTATGCATTTCTGTCGCTAATTGCGTGTCCCGTTGAATTGGTCGCTTACATAGCGTCCAAGCATGGTGTTGCCAGCTTGGTATGTTGAGTAGATACTAAATTAGTAGCATTTGGTAATTTTAGTGCTCCCAATGTTAATAAAAGCAAGTAAAGTTACTATTTTATTTTGTTGCAGTGGGAAAATAAATTAGAATAGCACACGCCGCCTAAGATTGTAAATGTAATTCAAATTCAGAATATTAAGTTAAAAATTAAGTTACTTATAGATATTCTTTTATTTAATAAAAAATGTGGCATATTTCGCATGAGAATCATATAATTATCAATCATGTTTTTGGTAAATCTCGATATTAGATAAATATTACTGTCGTAAGGCCAATCAATTATTGATTAAAATGTTTTTGGGTCTTACGACGTTATTACCAGAAATTGACCTTCTGGTTTGAAACCAAGGTGTGTTTTTCTTTTAAAATGAAAACTGTTAACTTAGTTATGGAATCTGAAATAAAGTAAATTTGGTATGAGTCCTCGGAGCGCGAGGGAGATTCACACTTAGATAGACTTTTGTTATAATTTTATCAAAAGCTGGCAACACTCACACTGTGATTAAGGCACATTGTGGCCTAACTACACTCCAGTGCCCGCGTCATCAATCTGACCTTTGCGATTTAATTATGCAGTTTTGGACGAAACTCGCTTGTTTAGAGCGAATCGAATCGCTCGTCACACTGGCTTTCATTGACGCAGTCAATGGTTTTCAGCCAAATTGATGAATACATGAAGATGATAACGCAATAGACGTCAGTGTCTTTTACCGTCTGTATCACGGTGAATGATTCTACGTTATACTACTCTCCCTTTTCCATCTCAGAAGTACACGTGCTGAGTAACCCTGTAACCGTTTACTGTGGAAAACATACTATCTCGGACTAAATACTTTAGCAGCTCATATCTTTGCTGCATCTTTAAAAATGGAACGCATTGCAATTGCATGAGTTGCAGCAGATGCTTTCTTTCCATCAGGTGCGATTTTGGAATTGATACGCTTTTGCCTAGAAGAGCCAGCCTTCGAATGTCATCATCCCATCTTGTCGCAGGGCGTCCAACACTACGCTTACCGAGTCGATTCGAAAGATTAATTTGATTTAATATAAAAAATAGCCCACGTGAAATTTTCCGGCTTCATAGATATTGAGCCAAATTTCACGAATCCTGAAATAGCTATTAATGTATAAGTTCCTACACTGAGCGTCTGGTGCGTGTAAGATTTCATGTTGAAAGGCGGGGTCAATACCCTACAAATGAACTTGCAGGCTTGCTCCCATCCATCTTAAGCATCGGAAAGTATACTGATGTATTAGTGGCAAATACCAGGGTTGGCATTGTTGAGTTAGATTTTATCAGTTTTTCTATAAAAATGTGTTTCTTTTTTATTGATTCAGAAAACTCAGGGGCATATTTACAAAGATCCTGCTTGAAACTAGAATGAAACTGAACAAATAAATCCTATAGGTATTTTTAGTTGGGTGCCTGAACTACAATAATCTTGTATCTCATACATAAATAATAATTTGATTTGATTTAAGCAACTATCTTCCAACTATCATCTCGTTTGTCACCTATCACATAAAAAAAACACAAAATGATTCGAAAGGTGTGTTTCACATGCAAATTATTATTTTACTTTCAGGTACTGTATTAACTGCGAATCCCTTACTCAAAGAGCGGATATAGTGACGTGCAGGTTAGTTAAGTTTGATAACATTATATCGATAATGTATTTTCAGTAGTACGGGACAGATAAGTTCAAATAAAAAAAATCTCTGTCATTTTATAGATCAAACAAATGGTGTGTCTTGCAAGATGATCTAAAATTTCAAGGAATTATTACATTTTTAATGTCAGTATTTTATCTGGAAATTGCTTGTAGTTGTGTGTGTACATTCAAATGATCTGGAAATATTTACAAAATGGTTAAAAAAGCAACCTGTATTATCTGAATAAAAACTCTTATTTTTGTCTTAGTAGCGATGATTTGATTTCTATGGTAGAGGCCTTAGCCCTGCGGTGATACTTTACTTGGTAATAGGCTGATACTTTACTTTTCTTACTTTGTGTTCTTATTATTTATCCATTTCTATGTTGCCTAAGGTAAAAAAAATATACATTCGTCGTCGTCATTATAAATTTTCTATTATATGTTTACTTTTCGTGTTTTACGTCTCCCAATTTTAGTAAATCCATATTATACACCCGAAGTACAGGGTGTCACTTTTCCATAGAGGCCGTCGGACGACGTCAGTATTGACGTTAGGATTCACGGGCTGATATTTCGCTTGCAGTTCATCTTGTTATTATATTTTTTCGTTTTAAAACGCAATTTCGTTATTTTCTCTCCGAAACATTGGCGCCCAACGTGGGGCCACCCGAAGTACAGAGGTTCACTATAATATTTTATTATGTTATATATTCATATTAGTAAATCGATACATTGAAAAATATATTCAACATCGGCACCTCTACTCAGGTGTTCTTTTTTCGGCCGGCAAAGGGTTGAAGGAAACCGATGTTGATGTAATACCTAATTCCATTTTGTTGTACAAAGGTCGATAGTTGCGGAAGCATATTCGACCTTCGTACGGACATAAAGGACGCCGTGTTGTTACTCCTAACGTTTTATTTACGCTGCTACATTTTACTCTTTGTGGACACAAACACGGAAGTAATAGACACGGTTTTAAATTTTCTACTACAAAAGTGTACTGGTAAGTTTTATACTTTGATTTGTAGTTGGTTTCATTGAGATGTACCATTTTTGTTGGCTATAATCTATTGCATTCGGACATGTGCATTACATAAATGCCTGCTACAATGACCCCATTTTTTGAGTTAGAAGTCAATACGCATATAAAAGCGGAAGAGCGCTTCAAAGTTGCTCCACTGCCAATACCTCCATTTCAAGGCTGCACATCGACCGCGGCCTCAACCGAGGCATGGCTTTGTGCACCCCTGCAGCCTTTGTCGCAGCCAAACTTGTTTGCTGACAACTCGCCATTGTACAGCCGGTAGGACTACGAGGTTTTCTGTTTAATCTACTAGACTAAAGTTGGTACATCTTCACTTGGGTCTCTTTGAAACAGTCCTTTTGGAGAAATGAGCAGTGGCTTCTATGTGTATGTCTTCTATTCTTCTAGGTGTTCTATGAGATCTTCTAACCTTCTGACTTTGATCATAATACCTTTTAAGTTGTCCTGATTTAATTTAAGATTGGTCCCATGGTGCATTATCGTCCCATCGGTCAAGTGGTTTAAATACCGATTCCCAAGTCGATCAAAAAGTATGTTTCGAATTTTTAAACATCAGTTCGGGTTTTTAGAAGTATCTTCATATTCTTCAAAAAATATAGGATGGTCCAGTCCAGATTCACTTCGATCCATGTGTAAATCCGACAGTATTGGATATTTATTATAAAGGAAAACAGCCAATGCTTGCGGAGCATGCCTCATTCAACTGGCCGTGCTATCCTCTTTCCTCATTAGTCAATCGCAGTCTCTTGTTGGATATAGGTTGCTTCAAAAGTTCGCCACTTTACCCACATTGCAGCTTTGTATCTAGATGTGGGTTGGCATCTTCCGCAAATCGTCCCTCCACGTACGGGTGCCCTCCACTACGTTCTCTTAAACGCAGTCTTCACCTCAAAACACGTCTCTTCTAAGTGTTGACGGTTCCAGTCCATGACCACCTCCCCATACCCCACGGGTACTCTTCAAAGCATCTGCTCCATAAATAAGTCACCACGTCTAACACTTTCAATCCCCACAATCCGAGTCTCAAAACCACACCTGGGCCTTACAAATCATCCTTTTCACCCGTCGCCACTTCGCATAGACGCTGGCTATTTCCCTAATTGTCCCTCCGATGTCCCTTATAATTTGTAGCCGTCCGATCGCACTTACGGATTAATTCCGGGGCTATTAATTAGCTTTAGGGCTTCGGCTTGTAGTTAGATTTAGTGGGCCGTGGTGAAATTCGATTGGGCCGTGTTTCGGTAGGGGAATTCGGAAAGATGGTCCTACTCTTTTGAATGGTGGTTGTGTTATCATAAAGGATATTGTGTGTTTGGAACACGATGCCGTAGGGTATTGTGTTCCAAAACCGACTTCATCATTGTAGAATGGTAAAGTCTGATATAAAGAGGTGAGTGGTAGCTCAGGAGATAAACAGGAGAACATGCGCCTTGTTGAGATGAAATTGTTTCTTCACACTTATGATTTTGTATGACGGAGCACCTATTCAATTGCAATTTTTCAAATTGTATAAACATTTTGAATTTGTAACATTGTGAAGGATTCTATTTGTTCGGCAGTGAGGGAAAACATCGTGAGGAAACCTGCACATTTTAAATAAGTTGCTGAACTGCAACCAAAATTCTGTTGGTGTGATTCACTTGTCTAAGGGTTGCGATAGTGAGACGACAGCAGCTTCATTGTAATTCCCAGGCTCACCAAATCCCAGATCATGCTACGAGCGTACCTCGGGCTGCAAAGCGATGGTGAATGTCTACTATGTTCTATGTACCTGTTTGTTGATCTTGTCTGCTGTAGCTGGAATTTAAGTTGAAAGATAATCTTATTACCTGAAACAAATACAGTTACGAAATTATTATCATTATTGTAACATTTTCAACAAAGTCCATGTTCCAGAAAATGTTATCCTGGTACATATTTAGAAAGGAAATTTTAACTCTTTAGAGCCAGCACAAATCGAGTTTGTAGCTACCACCGTCTCAAGGGAAAATCTATTATAGCCACTAATAAATAATGCTGTCTGCGAGATCTGAACGAGGTATTTTAGCGCCAGTAATTAACTTGTTGAAATTCCTTGGATGCGAAAAGAAAAATGTTTTTCATTTTAAAAGCAGCCGTCAACTTTGGGCTCGAGTAATGTTACTTTTAATTTTATTACAAGTACTAATATTTTACAAGTTTAGAGCAACCATGTTTAGAATTTTTTCGTTTGGATCGTAAATTAAAGTTTTTCGTTTCTTATAGTAGGTATGTCAAGTATTTCTTAATTTCGCTTGGCATCAGGTATGATCAGAATACTGGTTTATCGTAACATAAAATAACTTTTTAATTATGATAAAAACACCTACATCCCGCCAAAAACATAGTTTTTTTTAAAATGAAAATGGGCTTTTGGCTTCAAACTAGAGTCGAAAAGAAGCTACGATTGAGTGAGCTTACCCAGAAGTAGGCTATTTACTCTTGCGTTCATCAGAGGAATTATTATTAAAGTTTTCGTCAAGATATTCATTTATTGAGTAGTAGCTTTTAGAGGGTAATGAATTTTGTAAATTTATTTTCATACTGAATACTGTCTCAAAATTTAACTTCAACATAATTTATACTCCACGACCTTCCTCGTATTTCAACGGACGAATATCCTTAAACTCCAGTCTAAATATGTGTTTGTCTCAGTAAAATATTAACACCGTCGCCAAATGGGGTCTAGGGCGATAATATTGTGGTTTCTGGCGGGTCACGCCGGATTATTTGCTAATGTCCGGACGTCGGGAGCGGGCGAATCAGTCTGTCTCCATTTAGATCTCAGATTACAAATGTAGATGGGTGACCTTGAGTGATGTTGGTGGGTGTTGTGATTGTCGATGCCATGTTGTTTGTGTTATATTGTGATAACATTGTATAGTTGAAGTTTTATGATTATAAGATAAATGTTAAGGCGCCAAAAACTAAAATGGTGGTCTAAAACTTATTGTGGCGAAAGGAATTGTGTTTTGAACTATTTTGCAATGGAAATTTTTGATAACGCCATAAGTGCCCTTGTCTTGGCGTCGCTAGTGCGCCAGTAAATTTTCAAACTAACTAGCTACGCTGGCGCAGCGACCCAAAGTGATCCTTAGCCTCCAATAAAAAGAGCCTCCATCTAGGTCGGTCCTTCGCCACCTCCTGCCAGTCATCACCTGGAGTCTACGCAAATCTTTCTCAACTTCATCCCTCCAGCAGCAGTGCCTTGGACGGCCAACTGGCTTTCGACCATTTGGCCGTCCCAGGTAGGCTCTTTTTGTCGCACGATCTTCTCCCGTTCTCTCGAGGTAAATTCACACTTCAGAAATTTTCAGTAATTTAAGTAAAATGCACACCGTTTTTAGGCATCCGTGTCTCGAAAGAAAAACAGGTGACCCTTTTAAGGTCACATTGTTGACCGAATGTGTGTCAAGACCCTAAACAAGTGTTAAAACCGTTCAATCAGCCTACAGCAAGGAGTAGACTTACTGAGATGTGATTTTATGAAAAAAAAAGCATGTAAACATAAAAAGTTGCCGTGATTCTAATCAAGCACTATAACAGCCGGTTATCTGAACATCCGAATGACTCGCAGGTTGCTTGGCCCGGAAATTACTACCTTCTAAAGTGTATGACACAGTGTAGGTATGATATAGTGAAGCGGTGAGGGTTTACTACAAAAGGAAATGTTGCATAAGGCGTGAAAATAGGACTAAGAAGTTTTCCAGTAGATTTCTAAAAACAATATAAAAGGTGGCGCTCCCATCACTATAGTATCTCCCATCACTACAAAATCTAGCGACCCAGCCTAAATAAAGGTCGTGAGGTTTATCCTTATTTAATAATATATTTAAATTTTATATTTGACAATAATTCTAGTCTGATATTCGTAACACAAACAAACTACTTACGGAATCAGGACAATATATGTAAAGTTGTATGAATTTATATTTTAAAAAGTTTTACTCGAAGGCTTTTCTGTTTGGGAGAGTCATAATTTTTTACTGACAGAGATAACTTGTTGTTATTAAGATTCACACAAAATCTTATAAATTGACCTGACTTCGTACTAAATTGCTTAAGCACCTGTGTTACAGATATCAGATAACAGAGGATTTACAAAATATAATACTCAAACACATAATATATTACTTTTAACACAGAACAAACACAAGTGTACATGACACGAATGTTTGTCCAGGATGAGGATCGAATCTACAACCTTGGTATGAGGCAGGGTCACTGCCAAATGCGCCAACGCGGCCCAGTTAGAGCACTGAGCCTGTGGGAAGGTCGGCGGCAAGACGCCGACGCTCAAAGGACGCTAATGTAACCTCCCAGTCCGTAGTTGCCTCACTGCCTTCCACCGTAACATCCAAAGTCTGCCATTACAACCCTTACAATACAGGCACATTAACAATGTACGCGAGGCGGGCCGCGCGCGCGTATTAGTTTGCGTCACATTACCATAATGCCCGGCCCATTGTTGCGGGAGCATGGGAACTTATTGAAGGGCAATGCCTATTATGACGCGTTCGAGTTGCGAAGTGTAGCTGGAAGGCGTGCAACGCATGCTAAGGTATTCGAAACAAAATATTATTTGTTTACATTTTTTGTTTACATTTTTACGACAGCCATAGTAGCGTAATGTTTCGCAAAGCGTATGTGTGTACTAGTGGCCAATCCTCACTTCGTTTCGGAACATACCAATAGATGGCGCTGGGCGTCTAATGTATCGCGCTAGTGTTTCGCATTTTCGGTTTGGGTATAAGTTTTGTAGATGTCTATAGAATTTACGGGTCATCTGTTAAGTAATCACCGCCGCCCATAAACATCTGCGGGATCATCGAAGTTGTCGTTGTCGGCCATTTAGAAAACAGAATATAGGTTTTTGTTAAGCATAATTTTAAATAATAAGTTAAGAGCTCTCTCTCATATTGTAGTGCCCTTGACAGGGTCTATAGTGGTTGCTATTATGTTAAGATTCTACCACCTACTGTATACACTATGGATGCAATAAAAATATTGAGTATTGAGGATGATCTCTTGAATAATATATCTCAAATATACTTTAACTATTGGAATTTGAGACTACAATTAGAAATTTAAACTTTTAACACATCAGCATAAGTCTGACAGTTGAGTGGCCAGGGTTGTTATTACAGCTGCGAATGACAAACGGCAGCCGATACGTCAGCAGAACCTTTGAAACAAGCAGCTCGGTCATTATTTATTAACGTCGAGACGTCTACGAAGACTATTTGTTGCTAAACCGTCTGTGATATTTGAAGAAGGTTTGTTTGCATTCGATTTCAATTGCAATAACGTTAGTTTGTTTTCTTTTATCGGGAAAAGTTAAATACGCTTCTGTGTACTTTAATGTCCATTGCGTGGATATCTAAATACGGCACTGCGTACTGGATTTATTAAAGTACACAAGTGTTTACTTAAGCACAAGGTCAATTTTAATAGGTATATTGTCCCATCAATGTGAAATGATCGTGGAGAGATCGACCATAGAACCACCAGGTGTAAGGTTTAATTAATAAAATTCAAATTGAAAAAGGAGAAAACACTTGAACTGGAAGGGTATTCCATGACTTGATGGTTCGGGGCAGGAACGAGGAGCTAAATCTCTTGGTGCGCGCCGGCATTGTCTGGAATTTTTGTTTTTTGTTTTGGATTTGTGAAATTTTGTTGAGGTCTATAAAATATATCTGTGTTAATAGTATAGAGTAAGATATAGATATAAATTATAAGTATCAGGTTAACAACTGCCTAACTAGTAAACTAAGTTTCCTGTTCTTAAGTTTTATTTAAACAAGTCTTGTTTAATTATTCTAACTAGTCTTTCGTCAGGTATCACTATTTATACTGTCCAAACTCAACAAACTCCCTAACTACTCCCTAATCAAAATTCACAATGTGCTTTTGTTATCGGTTCGTTAAAACTTTCGACCAGTTTAGAATTACACCCGATCATGTGGCGGCTGATCTATCTTCAAGTAATTAATACAATTATCTCAACAAAGAGCAATTAAAGAAAGATCCCAAACGAGTGGAGCCTCACTGCAGGCGCAGTAATCGGCCATTGTTCGTGGCACAATAAGCACAGGGATTAAATAGCTCCAAATTGAAAATGTTCTGAAGGAACGCTTGCGCAAAGTGGTGGGACTAAGGATTAAGGCTCAGAAACGAAGAGTACCTAATGAGTTAACCGTTTTCTGATATAAAAGTAAAAGTAACGTATCAGCCTATATACTGTGTCATTGCAAGGCAGATGCCTCCATCATAGAAATGAATTCATTGCTACTATGATAAGATTAGGCTTCATCACCACACTTGCCTAATGCTCGCCGACATTGAGATGGGACAGGACAACGACTTTCTAGGGAGTGAAGAAACGCACCGGGAAAAGTTATGAGGTGTGGAATTCTCCCATGAAAAGGGAAGATCTTCAAGCGATGGTAGGTGTCACCACATCACTCCTCCACGGAGACCGGAGGTCGTAATGATGCTTGGGATGCCAGTGCTTGAATGCTTGCAGGTGTCAGTGTGCGCTCTGTCTGCGCTTAGTTGGGGTGTGAGCGCTGCTCGAGTCCTCGGTGAGTCAGGACGAGCGGGATGCATGAGATGCGTAGGCTGCAGCTGCTGCGATGCCAGAAGAGTAGTTGGCAAAACACTAGCTAGTAGGTACATTAAAATAATGCACAAAATCAATAAGCATGGCGCATCGCCACAATAGCCATTGGCAAGTAGGTTAGTATGCGCTTCCCAAGATTCGGTCCATAAGTCGAGACGGTAGGAAAGACCACGGACTGGTGGCATGATAGCCTACCATTGCTCTCATGTAGTGTCTGATCACCAATTTAATTTTGACAAAGAACAGTTGAAGATTCTGAATGAGTAGCGAAATATTCGGCCATTGTTCGTGGCACAATACGCGCAGGTATTAACCAGGTGAAATTGAAAATGTCTTAAAGCGATAATGGCGCGCGCTGGGTGCGGGCGAAGTTTCGGGGCCTTCGACTGTGTGCTTCGACTGAGCGAACAACACAGAAGAGAATAGGACTTTGTTTCACGGATTAACGTGTTAGGTAATTCTTTAGTTCTCGTGGCAACATCCTCTGAGCTGAGCTCCTTCCCTTTGTCTCGCATAATAACAACTTTTATTTTATATTTTTCTCTTGTTTTATAGGTATAAAGGCTTTTAAAAAAACCGGAACATATGCTTATTTACCTACAGGTTGTTTCGGTTTTGCAGATATTCCAAATGGAAGAGGTTTAGAAGGAATGTAGACTTCATGCGCTGACGCGACACCTGCGGACAAGCAGACGGATCACCTGATGGTTGGCCGCTGCCCATAGACACCTGCAATACCAGGAATGCTTCGGCTGAATTAATTTTGTTTGAAAATTCTCCGGAAAAACCGGAAAGCTTTGTATCAACATATTAGGTGTTTTTACGAATTTAAATTGATTGATTGGAAAAATCCAGACAATGCTTTTGTTTGGATTTATTGAAATATTTCAATTTATACAGATTTATTAGACTAAGCCTATCACGATACATAAATCTTTTTTATGTTTTTTTTTTATGTATTATGTGACAGACGAGGAGAAGGACCACCTGATGCTAAGCGATTGCTACCGACCGAGACACCTGTAACACTAATTAGCTCACAAGTGCGTTGCCAACCTTTAGCCCCCTCTCCCCCCATTCCTCCCATTGGGCCTCCGGTACCCTCACTTACTCGGCGAAATACAGCGCAGGCGCTGCTTCACGCCGGTCCTCTGAGAAGCTATGTTGAAGGACACAATAATAATTATGATATACAAACTAACCTTTAAGTAATAGTAGTATTATTTATTTAGAGACCGTAGCCATAACAATATTTCCCCAACACCCCTTCTTATCACGATAATAGATACCCAACAACCGTAGATATCAACCCATTCGATTAATATGGTGGTATATTACTTGCTATTTGCCTGCCGTGTAACCAAACAATCCATGTATCGATACCCACTATAAAAGGCCCATAATAAAATCGTTCCCCACTTTATGCAATAGCTATCGCATAAATATCGCTTGGCGCACACTCAATAACCTCGGGAAATAATTCGTACACCACCCACGATTTGCCAACTTGAACCTTTTCACAACCCCGTAAGGCTGCTTTCCCCGCGGACAGAGGCACAGTCAGTCAGGATAATGTTGTCGGAAAGTCGATACTCGATGGCACGATAGGAGGTGTATTAGCAATAACTAATCATTATTGTAGTCTGGTTGCTTCATGAAATTTAGGAGAATACAAATCATAATTTCGATAGAGCAAGTTGGTATTACGGTGAAGCACGCTCATTGTATGTGATAGCTCGGAGATCTAGATAGCTGTAAGGAAGATAGGTGATGCTTTGCCAAAATATATCTAGTATTGATATCGTGTGATTATGTTTTTTTTTATTTGTATTAAATGCTTTATAGTTATTCTTCTTCAAAGAACAATGTGATCTGATCACTTACCCCAGGATCCATTTCTGATGAAATGGATAAGTCTTTATCCATTTTGCTCCAGCAAAAATGACACCAAACATTAAAAATCTGATTTGGTTCCTGGAAAGATTACGTCAAAAACGGATTTACGCGTACTTTTGGTGAATTGCTGGCAGAAAGTGATGTAAAATTGACAGGCAAGACTGGCAGTGCTAACCTAGAAAGGCCTTTACTATTGGAGACCAAGATATATTTCAAAACATATTGGTCTCTGGAAGCAAATGAAAAACCAAAGTAATTGACATAGCTCACCAAATAAGAAAGTCGAAGTGGTAGTGGACTACTGCAGAATCAAAATGTAAATGTGTGCAAATCTTCCGTCCATCTACGTACATACTATACAGGATGTATTAGTGAACATATACATCCCTTTAACCACTAACAATTCTGACAATATTAATTACATAATTGACTTTTGGAAATTCGCATAAAAATATTCAACTTTTCATACAAAGTCGGTCACGTTATTTGGTCAATGTGTATGGGGAGTCGAAAAAATGTTCCAAACTCGTAAAACAAAATGTTGATTAAATTTGTTGGTAGAACACGTGGCAAAAGGGATGTAAATATTCACAGATCCACCTTGTACACTATATACCTATTTCTATTTGTGTTAACTTAGACTGTAACCTTCCCCCTGTTTTGAGTCAGATAATGTATCAATGTCTGGTCGCAGGACAAGCCTATGTTTAGGTCGGCAGGCTAGTTACTTAAAGGGCTCCCTAGCAATCATCGACATCGCCGTCCATCCCTAGGCCGCAGGAGCACGTGCCGCGTGTATCGGGTAGTTTACGGCAGTCGCGGGTCGCCGATACCGCGCCGCGCCCCGCTGTTATCTAAATTAGACCACTCCGATTCTACGCGCTGCTCTTCCATTTTATGGCCCACGGCAAGCCGGTGTTTTTCTATGTAAATAAGTTAGAACTTGTAACATTAAGCGTAATCAGAAGTGGTATTAACCCTCATCTCATTCGGTTACTCGCTGAGTAATAGAAAAACAAAACACTTTATTTAAGTTAGGTCCATACAGGACACTTAGGAATGTCAAAACATACAATCCACCGCAGAAAATAACACCAGCAAAAAACTCAGTAGCTATTTTTTTCAAAAAATGTTATAAGTTACAGAGTTTCATTTGAGATAAAAAAAAATCAAATCTTCAAGAAACGAGCCTATACCTTCCTAAAAGCCGGCAACGCATCCGCACTCCTTCTGATGTAGCTGATGTCAATGGGCGGCGGTGTTCACTTACCATCAGGTGACTCGTTTGCCTTCTAAAATTATAAAAAAACAGTAATCCAAGTACATAACCATTATTGTATGTAAATTTACTTTATGATAATTTCTTTATCGTTGAGATAATGGTCAGTTTTAAATAATAACTCTCTTTCCCTGCAATAATAGGTCCGGTACCCGTCACTCACTCGGCGAAACACAGTGGAGGCGCTGCTTCATGCCGGTCTGCGAGGCCATGGTATCATTCCGGTCGATTCGGCCCATTCATGCCGAAGCGTAGCGTTGGACGCAACCGGGAATTACACGTTAAGATACTTTTATCTTGTGATTTCCCTTTGATCTAATTTGAAAGGGATTCCACTGTATTTATGAACAAGCGTAGTGTTAAAACCGTCCGAACATTCAACTTATATATAATAAAGTATGAACCAAATAAGACCTAAAAAATAATGTAGAAGATCTACTTAATCATCTTATATCAACAGAAAACTGGATGAAGGCCTCTTTTTTATTATGCCATTGTTCCCAGCTAATCTCGTCCTGGGCGCGAGCATTCCTTTAATAAATTAAGCCTGATCCCAGCCTATATCAAATGAATACATATTTTATATATCACAATAACTTATAGCCTGAAAGAAAACTGTACAAACGTGTTTGTAAATAAAATACAGTTTTTATAGGTTTTTCATCTGCTACATAAGGGCATCGATCAAAGTTGATCGACAAGTTGTGTGCCTGTCAACCTCATATTTGGATATTAGGGCCGCTTACCATCAGACGGAGTGAGGTCATCTTGATTGTCCTCAATATAAAAAAGTCAAGTCTGAGCTATAAATGATCAACGGATACCGTACGTTTGATAGGATGTATGGATTTACTATGTATCGATATATTATTTGGTCCATTTTTACATCAATCGAAGTCACCGATCAGCGATTGCGAGGTCTGGTAGAAACCAACGATCGTGACGTTGACTTATCGATTGAGGCCTTCGATTTATAGATTGATCGATTTATTTGGTAACACCCTAAAGTTGCCCTTATCAACATGCCAGAACTCCTCCTATGCTCTTTAGTCACATAAGTATTGATAATCATTTCATTCTCTTTACACCATAGGTTCGTATCGTCACCGGTTAGGTGAAGGCGTTAGGTGTGGGAAACTTTAAGATACTGCTCCAACTATTGTTTGTCTTTAACATCATTATCTTAGCAGGATAAAAAAAATGCATCAAAACTGTAAATACTTGATCAGCGTTACTCAAGTACTCATCCTTGTCTTTAGAGTTCAAATTCCAACCAAGTTTGACAACCGAACATCCCGCTCACGCACAAGGCAAGATTATCAAATGAAGGACCAAAGACATAACAGTTAAGCCCGCCCGGAAGCACCGGCCTTCCGGACAGCGCCGGGGGCCTCTATACGTATGCTAATGCCGCCATTGTGTCATCGCGCACAATGTATGTTTGTAGTGAGCCAACGAGATTCGGATGTGTCATGTGTTTTCATTACCGCCGAATCCCTTGTTGCGGCTGACTACGATTTAGTGAGCATTCGGTATGTAGGAGGTCCATTTAGGGATGAGCTTTCTGAATTGATAAATATCAGGCAAGGTCTCATATATCCTGACCCCAAACTAACTGAATAATATTACCCAAAGACGTACATAGCTTAATTCACGTACGAACTCTAGAGTAAAGAAAAAGCCTGCGATGGAGCGGGCTTAGCCAGAAGTAGCCTATCCACTCTAGCTTTAAAAAATTAAAAGTTATAGCATTGGGAAAAACAGAGCAGGAAGAGTGTTTCACTTCTTAGCAGTTATAGAATCGCAAAAAAAATTTTTGATATAAAAGGAAATTTATATTGGACAAAAGAAAACTGAATATCAATAATACTTTTTATTGATATTCGCTGGGAGAAGTAGCTGTCAGCCTTTGGGCTTTAGGTCTCCTGTGACTTCAATTAAGTCATCGAAGAAAGAGAGACCATCAGCCACCCACCACCCATGGACCCAGTGTTTCGACACCGTAGAATAATGTGGTTATATCAAAATCAACGTGGTAAAACAAATAGAAGTGATTTTATATAAAATATGTTCTTGAACTTTTATAAGGCCTGCTGAGATGCCGTTTCACGCCCCGCCTAAAAAACCCAGGATTGTAAGAAGGAGGAAACACATGAACTGGAAGGGCATTCCATGATTTATGAACTATACAATTTATAACTTTCTGTTGGTTTATGACAGTTAATAATCACCGCGATATATAGAATAGTTTTTGTGGGATTACTATCGTGTCCATCAATTTTGAGACCCATCCGATACGAGTGAGAGTTTCCCTACCCGGGATATCGTCGATGACTATTTTAATATTTTTTTTACTTTATCAGAAAGTCAATCATATCATCCCGGCGCGATCAGCCCGCGCTGGCTGTAATGAGTGCACGCGGCCCGCCGCGCAGATTGGGCTCGCTGGAGCGCGCTCTCCATGGCAACCGCGTTTAATCCCAATCATACCGATTTTTGTTCATTTACCACTTTAGATTCCCCGTTAGTCTAGTAGTTTAAGTACCGGGCCATAAACTTAGGAGTTCGATTCCCGGGTCAAACAGTATGTTTAGAACTTTTCGAACATAGCTCGGGTTTGTAATCACCAATCCGCATTAGGCAAGCGTGGTGATTAATAAGCCTAAACGAAGAAATCATCATTAGCTAAAATATTTTTAGAATCACATAAGGAATCTATAACCGAAAATCCTCATACATTAAATTACGAATTTGCACGGTCTAGTTAACGAAAAAAAGTTGCGCAAAAAAGTCCTTCAAAGTTCCCAGAAGTACAGTCAAAAACTGGAAATTTAATACAAAAATGTGTCGCCGCGAGCGCTGCTCCCGAACCTTTCATGCAGCGAAAATTTCATTAACCCGCCCGTTCTGTTAAAGTTGAACCAAGTTTACATGTAGTGTGCGAGTAAATAGAAAGGATCTAATGAAGAGAGAGTTCGCGACGGCCGGCGAACAATAGGTGAGGACTAGGGACGCGGCTGCACCGGCAACTTGCCGGGAACACAAATATTGAATTGCATTGTAAAGTTTCAAAAATAGGAAGATTTGTCTTTTTTTATTCTTTGATACGGCAGATGAGCAGACGGATCATCTGATGGTAAGCAATTACCGCCACCCATAGACACCTGCAACACCAGGAGTCACAAGTACGCAGCCAATCTTGAACCCCCTTTCCACCAAATGGGCCTACGGTACCCTCACTCACTCGGCGAAACACAGCGCAGGCGCTGGTTTAAGGCGGTCTTCTGTGAGAGCACCAGCAGTCAGTCAGGTCTTGCAATATTATCACCTATTAGATTATTACTAACAATAAAAGTCAAGTTTACTTCTAACTACCTCTATATTAATTATAATGGGGATTAAAATGACGACTAAATTGATGCAACGAAAAAACGAAGGGTATGTTTTAAATTTTTCGAACCTAAATGTACATAGTTCGGGTTTGTGATCACCAATCTGCATTAGGTAAGGGTGGTGATAAGTCTAATCCCATCATAGTAGCGTTGATTTGACTGAGGCCTTTGCCTGTGGGATACTCTAACTTATTTCACAATTCGTAGTTGCCAAGTCGCGGCCAAATGTCACCTCACTACCAACAGACACGGAAACTGGCAAGGCGCTCCAACAATATCAACAAATCACTGTTCTCACAATTTAACTCCGAGCGCGAGTGGCTACACGCCCCGGCAGCTTCACGCACGTGAACCAACAAACTTTTCCAATTAGTCGCCGCGGAGAGCTGATAATATTGCGAGTGGTGTACGACGTGTGCTCGGTCCTGCTCTGCTTCTGAGTGGACTTCGGGTAAGGCACTTCACTACGTATTGAACTAAGTATTCTACGTATTGTTGGAAGAAATAAACTGTGAGAAATGCAGTTTTCTATTTGCAGATGGTGTCTTTCGAAAATATCGTATTTGTGTTTGCGCTCGTTGGTTCAACGGATCTTCTTTTATAGTGTATCAATACTTGGCTATGATTATAGCCAAGTGCTGTAGCCGTTATTGTTTTTGCGCGTGTACTATCCCTGCGCGCTTACTCCTAGAAGAGCTGATTGTTGAACTCCGCCGAGATAGCTGAAATATCAGTTTTTCTGGAAAAATGCTGTCCCCCTAAAGTACCTACAATAGGAGGGTATATGTTTTATTCTTTAAATGAGTATTAAATCATATTGGAGTGAGAGCATCTTGATTGTCTTCAATTAAAAAAAATGTGTTTAATATGCAAAATATACATTTTTTGTCGCAAAATGTACAGCGTCGTAAAGATTCGAGTTATAAGTTCGTTAGAACAGACACTAAAGCTAATCCAAGCGGCCAGGTCAGGCCGCAAGTTTAATTGGCACGGAGCAATCAGACTTCGGGCTGAGTCCGCCTTCGAGGTGGGAGATTCCTTTTGCTTCTTTCGCTATTCTGATTAAATTCTACCACTTGGATCGAGATTGCGTTTGCGTAGTTTGAAACAGAAACTCCAAAAAAAGAAACGTTTTGAGGACTTTTCTCGGCAGTTTGGTTGCTCGTGTTCCGATTTCAGCACCTGGATTAGCTGTTGTTTGGGTAAAGTGGTTTAAAATTTTCAGTGAAATTTGTATTGATTGGAACCACGCTTCCGTATGAATGGGCCGGCTCAACCGGAGTGATACCAAGGCCGCACAGAAAGACGACGCGAAACACCGTCTACGCGTCTGCGCGAGTGAGTGAGGGGACCGAAGGCCCAATCAGGCGGTAAGGGGGTTAAAGGTTGGCACCACACTTGTGACTCCACTCCACTAAAACGCACCGGGAAAAGAGCCCTTAGCAAGTACCTGGTGGGTCTCCGAAGATTCAGTCCGTATGACGAGACGGTAGGAAATACCATGGGCTGACGGAGGGACCTGAGTCTTTACGACTCCAATCCACTAGTTTTGCAAGGGTCTATTGGCGGCGGCAATCGCTTACTATCAGGTGATCCGTCTGCCACCTATAATATAAAAGAAACAAAAAAAAACAAAGAGCACCAACTTAGCACTTATCTAACCTTTCTCTCAACCATTCCTACGCATGAATACGTTTGATCGAAATGAGTTACCTCTATAATTGCAATTCCAATAATACATTACTTTTCAACTGAACATTTCTAAAGAGAAAATAACGAGAACAATATAAAATTATTGTTTAATTTACGTTCGGTTGAACATGTTTAGTTTCGCAGAGCCGCATCAAATTACAAGCTCCAATAAATAGCCTTTGTCTGAATATTATTCTCTAATAGAGTTATTTCTTTGATAATATCGCGCTGTATTATTCGATGGACAGAGTAATCTCGGTATTACCGTACAAATGCAAAGCCTTTCAATTCAAATATTTTATGCAGCGCAAATAGTATAAAAAAAAAAGATTTTTCCGTAAGTTTTAAAACGTAAATAAAAATATATTTATTTGTTTTTTACTATAGTAAGTACATATTATAGAGTTTAACGCCCCAATCACCCCAATGGTTGAGTATCGGGCCGTGCCCTCGTGGTCGATTGCCGGGATGAGCAAAAGTTTATCTCGAATTTTTCGAACATAGCTCGGATTTGTGATCACCAATCCGCATTAGGAAAGCGTGGTGATTAAGTTTAATCCCATCATAGTAGCGATGATTTCTGTGACTTGATAGGCTAATCTGACACTTCACTTTTTTTACTTATGCGTTTTTCGACGTAGTAGGGTTGTCAAAAAAATAAAACAAGAAACAGCCTTTTCGTTCTAATGGTTTTTTTATATATCAGACAAAATCCCGCAGGTGACGAACGAGAAAAAATAATCCCATTTGTTGCTAGTGGTGAATTCATTTCTTGTTTGTCGCTAATAGAAACGTAGCCAGAGGCGACGACTGGGAATAAGCCTTATGCATGGTATAAAAAATTAATAAACCCGGGAATGATAATAATTACACATCGGCCGCAGCATAATTGCAAACAGAATCACTCACAGTTTACTGGAGGCCAATCGGAAAATCTCATTAATGAGGCCAAACAATCAAGGTGGGGTCCATCAGCCGGGCCGTAATGAATACGACTGTGAATAATGAACGGCGGTAATGAATGCTGCGATACTGAATAAACAAACCGGTATAGAGTTGCCAGGTCAAGCCGGACAATCTAATTTAGCCGGATACTTGGGTAAAATGCGAGGACATTCTAAGCTAAAGTCTATGCACGTATATTTTTAAAATTCCAATGAGGCAACCCTAACTCGATTGGTGACTCCACTGGTGTTGTTGTATCTATGGGTGGCGGTAATCGCTTTTTTGTAATGTGATAGGTGACAGACGAGCAGACGGATCACCTGATAGGATCGCTTAATATCAGGTAACCCGTCTATTCATTTGCCACATAAATCATTTAAACATTACAAATTATAAACTAAAATAAAAAACCGGATACGGCTTAATGAGCCGGACTCGCAACTAAAAGTTTGACTAAACTAAATCCAGCATGTGGCAACCCTAAACCGGTTTAATCCACGTGTCTCTATAATTCACATGTCAAATTCGGGTGCGACACGTCTGTCGTCTGGCTACAGAATGAGAACTTAAACGCAATTTGTGTGCAATTATGAACTGTAATACGACGACCTAAGTGTGTCGTTATTTTTGATTTTAGTGCTGGCAGTAAATAAGGGCAAGGGCTCGCATTATGGTTTAGTGTGGTGGAGAGAATGATGTGGATTAGTAGTTGTAAAGTACAATCACGGAGTTTAAAGGTTCGAAGTGCAAATGTGACTAAACTGGAGTTGGTCTGTCCATCAGGCGATCCGTTCGATCGTCTGTCAAGGTAAATCCACAATGGAAAGAACTCTGTCTAAGAATACTATATTTTCTTTCTTTTCAAGAAAGCGAGCTCGAATTAAATATCATCGGTTGCTCAGTTGGTTAAGAGCATTCATACGGTTAGTCAAATGTCGTAAGTTAGGTTACGCGCTGGAAATCTACTTTTTTCAGTATTCTATTTTTCTATTCATGTGCTAGGTGGCAAATGAGCAGATGGATCACCTGATGATAGCGATTGCCACCGCTCACCTAGTGAAGTAACAAGTACGCTGCCCAACTTTTTAACCTTTTTCAATGTTAACATTTTAAGCAAGCGTGCTTGTATTAAATACTAGCTATTATCGGTGTGTTCTAACAATTTAATTACGCTCTAGTTCTTATTAACCTTTAAACGTCGCGTCTTTGATCTTCAATATTGACCTTCAATGACTTTGAAGTCAATTATCGTGACCTTATGTGAGAGCCAACAAGCTTAACAAAGTTTGTTTATTCCCGAGCGATGTTCCGGCAAAATTCGTTTTCCACTGAATCGTTTAAGCTTAATTTTCAATGCACAGAAATTACGAGCGAGCAAGAGAAGTTAATTTTTCAATTTTGTCAGCAAATGACGTGTTTATCGCGAAGTGAACTCCGTCATTGAATCAAAGGTTTTTCCAGTAAACGTTTTTTATTGGACGAATTCCATGTTCGCAATTTCAGAAGTTTCTGGAAGTATTTTTGTTTATATTGTGGACAATCCCTATTTTGTTAGGTTTTACACCAGAAGAGTCACAAGTTCGCTGCGAAACCTTTAACCCCTTTTCCACCTTGGGCCTCCGGTACTCTCACTCCCTCGACGAAACACAGCGTCTCTTTGCTGGGAAGTTGGTCAACTTTCGAAAAATAACATACTGCATCGGCACTAGATGTAATGACAGTGAAGCTACTCCGACACACTACGCTAACCCTATCGGTATCGTATTATGACCACGGCTGCTGCAACGTTGCCGAAACGTCAAGCAGTAAGTGCATAAAATGTACCTTCTTATCAATAAACGTCGCGTTAATTCCCGTTTTAGCATTTTATAGTTATAATGCAACGCGTAAATCTAAAAACCTATAGAGAGTTCAAGTTAACAAGAGTAGTTGTTCAATGTTTGAGTATAACAGATTTAAATATTATAGTCATAATTATTATGCCAATAAACGGTAAATAATTGAGACAACATCACAAAAACATCAACAACATCTGAAACTAAGAATTCCTCTTGTAATATGAAAACATTTCTGAAATAAATCTCTGAAGTTGAAAATGAAAAAATATTATTTCAGAAGGTAATGATATAAAAAGGGTTTGTTAATTACAGCATTTCTCATTCACAGTCATATTTTAAAACTGGATTAATAAATTTCGCCTTGATTGTTTCATTAATGAAATTTTTCAATTGGCCTCCAGGAAATTGAGTGCTTGTTTTTGTAATTATGCTTTGTGAACGGTAATGAAGGCTGCCATTTATCGAACATGACTGTTTGTTTTTCCTTAAGTAAATAATACTTCAACATTCTTTGAGTTACTATAAATCAATTTTGCAGGTCGCACATTACTTATGTTAAACTTCTTTTTTTAATTTTGTACTTGATATTTAATTTGTGTACAAATTCTTTATGTACCCGAAATAAGAAAAAAATTTAATCCAGACGTTGGTGAAATGTCGTCGATTAAGATACCACCTAGAGTGGAGATGCTTTTTATATATTATATTATTTCTGAGCTTTATTTTCTTAAAAAACAAAAATATCAATTATTATTTTAGACGGGAATTATACTGACGCGACGTAATTTTTTAAGCGCATATTATATTGTGTACTTACTGCTTGTCTTGTCGGCTGCGTTACAGCAGTAACCCCGTGGTCACAAGCAGACTTAAGGTCGCGTTAATTCCCGTCTATAATAATAGTCACAATGCAATGCGAAAATTTTAAGAACTTACCAGAAATATCACCTGACAATGTACAATCACAATGATATAAAAGGTTCAACTTACTTTAATGTTTAAAAGCAGCCTGATGAATAAACTCGAGGCACACAGTGAAACAAATTGGCCAATATCAAAGTTTCCCAGTGGAAGTAAAGGCGCGAAGTTTATTCCGTTCATTAGAAGGCGCTGCGCGGCGCTCATTATGCTGAAAGCATTCCGAAGACGACCACCGCGGGTGCCGACTGTACTTCGGTGCATCAGGGTTGCCGAGTGTCTGATAGAAGTTGAGAAAGAAAATATTGGTTCAGTCACCCAAATTGGTGGATATAGGCCTTATTATTATCCCACCGTAGCTTAGGGCATGAGGCATCCAAAGAATTCAAGTAATCCTTTGATGGGATCAACACTCACTCACTAGACGAAATACAGCGCAGGCGCTGCTTCACACAGGTGTTCTGTGAGGCCGTTGCATAATAACGATCGAGCCGGCCCATTCATGCCAAAGAATGACTCTCCTACAGTTATTAACTTACGATTAATCAGACTGGTTGTATCTTCTCCCTATTCTGGCGATGAGGGAGCGCCGCTGGGGTTCCAGACAAAGACAGTCCATGGGGAACGATTCATCAGAATTATGGCTTTGAACAAACGAGACAAGGAGGTTATCTGACAAGAGGCTAAATTGACCGTCATAGTGTTTCGAATCAGCATGCTGAAGTGGTATGATCTGACAACCGTTGGGGTAGGAAAGTTCTGAAGTGGAGACCGCGACCTAGAAAGCGTAGTGTAGGACGGAGTGACGATCTGTGATAAGTCGTTGGTATGGCTGGATGTATCTAGCCGAAGACGGTGAAATGGCGAACATTGGGGGAGGCCTATGTCCAGCAGTAGACTGAGACAGCAGATGATGATGACGACACTAGGAGAAGGAGGACGTAATACACCTCCTTCCATTTTCTATTAGAAGTTATTCGCATCTTTTTCCAGCCAACCCTTACTCCTCAAGTGTCGGCTCGTTGCAACTTGGAACCAACGGAGCTCCCGAACGAAAACACGAATTCTTTCAATGCACCGCCGATGAAATTGCGGGGTCTTGGAAATCTGAAACCGTCGGGTAAATTTTCTCGAGTGGATTACTTGGAGTAGTACCGAAACTATACGCTAGTGCTTCTTAGAAATCAATTAGTTGGAGCATGCTATTTTGTTTTATTTTTATAATGGTACAGTTTGTCACCCGCCTAAGCCTGATGGTAAGCATAAGGAGAGCCTGAGTGGCAGTTATAGCAAGCGGCGGCTCGGCATCACTTCCATTAGCACTGCCATACTGACTGGTCTACGAGATAGTTCTTCACGCTAAGATTTGTTTGAAGAAAAGTTGAGACAAAAAACCAAAGTAGTGCATGCGCTGTGTTTCGCTGCGTATTTGAGGGTACCGGAGGCTCAATCCAGGGGAAGGGAAGTTAAAAGATAAGCAGCGTACTTGTGACACCACTGGTGTTGCAGGTGTCTATGGGCGACGGCAATCGCTTACCATCAGGTGACCCGTCGGCTTGCAAGCGCGCATGGATGTCTTCGTAACTTAGCTTGCAATGTTTATGTAGGTAGCCATTTGTTTATAGTATGTAGGAAGTGTTATTATTGTTTTGTACTATACCTACTTATAGATCACGCGTGTGGAAGAAACAAGATACGACATGCCTCACTAGTTCTAACAACTCCAACTGTGTCAGGTCAACTCATCGATATCATTGTCATCTAGACCCTAATTTATCTCCTCTTTTTATTTTGTGGTTAAAGGCATAAAAAAACAGACAAACAATCTAAATCCGCAACGTATCTAATAAAACACAATCCGTCCTCACTCAGCGCTATTTCTACATTCTACAAACCGCCTACTCCGATCCAACAATAGATAACAATGGTTCAACAAGGGTGAAAAACTCAGCAAACGGAGCAACCAACGGTGAAATTACGAGGCCGAAAAAAAACCCGAAACCGGCCGAGCAATTTGTCTTAAGTGGCTTAAACAGTGAAATATTCGGAAACTTTTTAAGCGTATTAAAGTTTCCTTGGACCCTTTGTAGATGTGAGCAGGATAAGGTCGAACGCGCACTGTGCCGCTTGTGGCGGCTGATAGACGCGACCGCAATGTTTGTATAGCGTCAATGCAGACTTCAACTTTGAGAGAAATACTTGTTTTTGACATGATTGGGTTGTTAGACCGGAGCTACAATATGATTTAACAGAATACTGGCATGAAACGCCGTTTAAACGAGGGTACCCTGATGGTCAAATGCAGGAAAGGGATTGGCTGCGATCCGGGACCAAGTATAAAGTGTGCACTCATTAGGTTTTGGTGGAGGCTACTAAAAGCTATTAGACGTGGCTCAGACATTGCCAATATATATAAGCAGCTCACTCTAGGAGTCGCGTTAATTTATTGGAATATTGTATATTGATACCCTCTTCCTACTCCAAAAAAGCAGTTGCTTTAAGTTATTGCCACATTTACAATATGCGCATAATCCCGCAAATAGAGTTACGTTAAGTGGTCGCTACGGTGCAATATGCGCTTACTCAAATATTAGTAGCATTAAGTAGTTGTTATTACGGGTTTAAAATGCGCTCACTCTATGTGCAAGTAGTTGTCATATTTAGGAGTTGCCACAGTCCAATACGTAATAAATTGTCTTTGCAACTTAGAAAACGTAGTTCCGTGTATTAATAAATAGAGTAAGCGCATATTGGATTGCGCACTAAGCGGTGGCCACGAGTTCAATATGCGCAAAATCTACCCGTAAATAAGACTTGCCATACTGAGTGGTCTACGAGATAGTTCTTCACGCTTAGCTTCGTTTGAAGAAAAGTTGAGACAAAAAACCAAAGTAGTGCATGCGCTGTGTTTCGCTGCGTGTTTGAGGGTACCGGAGGCTCAATCCAGGGGAAGGGAAGTTAAAAGATAAGCAGCGTACTTGTGACACCACTGGTGTTGCAGGTGTCCATGGGCGACGGTAATCGCTTACCACCAGGTGACCCGTCGGCTTGCAAAAAAAAAGAACACGGCGAGATCTTTGTAAGCGCGCATGTATGTCTTCGTAACTTAGCTTGCAATGTTTATGTAGGTAGCCATTTCTCAATAGTATATAGGTAGTATATTGTTTTGTACTATACCTACTTATAGATCACGTGTGTGGAAGAAACACGATACGACATGCCTCACTAGTTCTAACAACTCTAACTGTGTAAGGTCAACTCATCGATATCATTGTCATCTAGACCCTAATTTATCTCCTCTTTTTATTTTGTGGTTAAAGGCATAAAAAAGCAGACAAACAATCTAAATCCGCAACGTATCTAATAAAACACAATCCATCCTCACTCAGCGCTATTTCTACATTCTACAAACCGCCTACTCCGATCCAACAATAGATAACAATGGTTCAACAAGGGTGAAAAACTCAGCAAACGGAGCAACCAACGGTGAAATTACGAGGCCGAAAAAAAACCCGAAACCGGCCGAGCAATTTGTCTTAAGTGGCTAAAACAGTGAAATATTCGGAAACTTTTTAAGCGTATTAAAGTTTCCTTGGACCCTTTGTAGATGTGAGCAGGATAAGGTCGAACGCACACTGTGCCACTTGTGGCGGCCGATAGACGCGACCGCAATGTATAACGTCAAAGCAGACTTTAACCATGAGAGAGCTACTTTTTTTGAATGATTTATTTGGTTTGACCACAGTTACAATACCACAATTTCACAGAATACTGGAATGAAAAGCCGTGTAAGCGAGTTTACCGTGATGGCCAAATGCGGGAAAGGAATTGGCTGCGATTCGTGATCAAGTGTAAAATGTGCACTCATTAATTATTGGTAGAGGCTACTTAAAGCTACTAGACGTGGCTCAGACATTGCATATATAACAGGTTGGTCTACTAGTGACGTCAATAATTTTTTTTTAGATTCCTCACTCCTGGGGTATCAAAAATACCCCATGTATGTTCAGCGATTTTTTGTAGTTTTCGAGTTATAATTTTTTAAAGGTTTTTTTAAGTATTCTGCCAGCGAGGCTTAAAAAATTCATAACTTTTTTTTTATTGGCTATTTTGTAATTCTTTTTTTATGACATGATTTTCTAGAATGTTATTCATAATAAAAAAAATATTTGGCTTCCTAAAACCACTTAATGTTACCCAAAAAAGGTCTTGAAAGTTAGGATTTTAGTTTTCAGTAGGATTTACTCAAACATTCAACTTCAAATTAAAAATACAAAGAGGAGTTTCCATAGCTTCGAAGTAAGTTTAAAAACTTCACAGGGTCCTAAACTATCGATATCATGAAAAAAAATACTACTTAATGGGCCTTTTTTTGAAGTTATCGACCTCCGAACGCAGATAGGCTGAAAATGTATGAAACTCAATAAGGCAATTTTTGCTCGATTGAAGGATTTACTCAAACATTTAACTTCAATTTAAAGTACAAAAAGGAGTTTTAATAGCTTCGGATTAAGTTTAGAAACTTAACAGGGTCCTAAACTACCAATATCATGAAAAAATAATACTACTTTATAAGCCTCTTTTTGAAGTAATCGGCCTCCGAACGCAGCTGCGCAGATAGGCTGAAAATGTATGAAACTCAATTGAAGCTATTTTTCTACTTTTTAACATTCCAATAGTAAATAAACCTTGAAATTGCGATAGTTTTAAAAAAGCACGCTTCGGCATGAATGGGCCGGCTCGACCAGTGTGATACCACGGCCTCACAGAAGACCGGCGTACAGCCGGCGGAAGACCGGCGGCAGCACCTGCGCTGTGTTTCGTCGAGTGAGTGAGGGCACCGGAGGCCCAATTAGGGGAAAGGGGGTTAAAGGCAGAGACTCTACTAGTGTTAAAGGTGTCTATGGGCGGCTGCCATTGCTTACCATCAGGTGATCCGTCTGTTTGTCTGCCACCTATCACATAAAAGAAAGTAAAAAAAAGCGCACGTGTTTTGTTTGCGTTATTTTCTCTCCATATTGAACTAATTACGCTGTGTTAACTAGACTCTGATTATACTCACGTATTGGCTTAGTGAGTAACTCATAGTACTGCACAATCCAAGTCATTGAGTAACAAGCACAGGCGCAAAAAGAGGCTAATAAAGTAGTTTTTTTTTTATGTTATTGGTAGTTTAGGACCCTGTTAAGTTTCTAAACTTAATCCGAAGCTATTAAAACTCCTTTTTGTACTTTAAATTGAAGTTAAATGTTTGAGTAAATCCTTCAATCGAGCAAAAATTGCTTTATTGAGTTTCATACATTTTCAGCCTATCTGCGTTCGGAGGTCGATAACTTCAAAAAAAGGCCCATTAAGTAGTATTTTTTTTCATGATATCGATAGTTTAGGACCCTGTGAAGTTTTTAAACTTACTTCGAAGCTATGGAAACTCCTCTTTGTATTTTTAATTTGAAGTTGAATGTTTGAGTAAATCCTACTGAAAACTAAAATCCTAACTTTCAAGACCTTTTTTGGGTAACATTAAGGGTTTTAGGAAGCCAAATATTTTTTTATGAATAACATTCTAGAAAATCATGTCATAAAAAAAGAATTACAAAATAGCCAATAAAAAAAAGTTATGAATTTTTTAAGCCTCGCTGGCAGAATACTTAAAAAAACCTTTAAAAAATTATAACTCGAAAACTACAAAAAATCGCTGAACATACATGGGGTATTTTTGGATACCCCCAGGTGTGAGGAATCTAAAAAAAATTTATTGACGTCACTAAAAAACCACCCTGTATGCCACCATTAGTTAAACGAAGGCCATCGCAGATTGCGGATTAGTTGCGAATACTCGTTGTGGTATGACTGCCAGCAGCTCATTCTATCTGCAAATAGGAGTCGCGTTAATTGGTCACCACTGGTACAATATACCCTCTTTTTACTCCAAAAAAGCAGTTGCTTTAAGTGATTGGCACACTTACAATATGCGCATAACCCACCCGCAAATAGTAGTCATATTTAGTGGTCGTCACACTGCGTTTACTCTAATTGTAGTAGCATTGAGTGGTTATTACTATTATTCTATTCTATTCTATTCTATTACGGGCTCAAAATGTGCTCACTCAATCCGCAAATAGTAGTCCCGTTAAGTGGTCGTCCGGTACGGTTCAATATGCGCTTACTCAAATAGTAACTAGTAGCGTTAAGTGATTATTACGGCTTCAAAATGCGCTTACTCTACTCCCAAAAAATAGGTACTTGCATAAAGCTGTGGCCACGAGTTCAATATGCGCTCACTCTATCCGCAAATAGTAGCCGCTTTAAATTATTGCACTATGCGCAAAATCTACCCGTAAATAAGACTTGTCATATTTAGTGGTCGCCACAGTCCAATATGCGCTTACTTTACCCGCAAATAGAAGTCGCCAGAGTTCAATGTGCGCTCATTCTGCCCCGGTTAGTTAGCCGAGGTGATGACGCGGTATCAGCCGTCTTTTTAATTAATTCGAAAAGTTGTACAGACTTTAACCCTTCCCGTTCAATACAATGTGAGCGTGAAGCGATTAATGCCGCTTTTAAACTTCGCCGTGGTTTCAGATTCAGTGTAGATTGTGGGAAGAAAGAACTTTGTGCAAGTAAGAGTTTAACAATTGACATTAAACGGACGCGTTGATTTTAAGACGGAGCAGACAGTTTTCGTCTAGGAATACTTTGTTGAGTTTATTTTTACTTTAAGTGACAGCCATGAGCGCTGCTGTAAAGTCACACCGCGTGATGCTGCTTAAATCATCTGGTTAAAGATGCGAAGGCCTATGATGATGAAGTGACAAAACACAATTTACAATCATGCCAATGGTTACCTAATGCGGATTGGTGACCACAATCCCGAGCAATGTTTACAAAATTTAAGCCATACTTTTTGCTCGACCCGGGAGTCGAACTCAGGACCCCGAGGTCAAGTCCATGTACTTAAACCACATCCTTCGTTAGTCTAGTGCTTTCAAATCAGCCACTGTATTTTAAATAAGTTTTAAATAAGTGGCAGACGAGCAATCTGGTCACATCATGGTATGGGATTACCGCCTACCACGGATACTTGCAATATCACTGAAGCCACAAGTTTGCTCCATCCCCCAATTGGCGCTTTTGAAGCAAAATCCAGCGTATGCGCTGCTTGACGCCGGTTTTTCGTGAGGCCGGCATATCACTCCTGTCAACTTGGCTATCAAGAGTACAGGCTCAGCGAAGCGAAGTGAATCTTGGCCGAAACTTCGGCATTCCGATCTGTTCGGGTATCCGGCCATCTTTTCTGACCTGGTCTGCCCGACGATTTATCTTGGGCGCCCCATAGGGCGCTTGCCGGTTGGTCGGCCCATGCTATACACTTTTTAACTAGACTCTGATTATACTCACGTATTGGCTTAGTGAGTAACTCATAGTACTGCACAATCCAAGTCATTGAGTAACAAGCACAGGCGCAAAAAGAGGCTAATAAAGTAGTTTTTTTTTTATGATATTGGTAGTTTAGGACCCTGTTAAGTTTCTAAACTTAATCCGAAGCTATTAAAACTCCTTTTTGTACTTTAAATTGAAGTTAAATGTTTGAGTAAATCCTTCAATCGAGCAAAAATTGCCTTATTGAGTTTCATACATTTTCAGCCTATCTGCGTTCGGAGGTCGATAACTTCAAAAAAAGGCCCATTAAGTAGTATTTTTTTTCATGATATCGATAGTTTAGGACCCTGTGAAGTTTTTAAACTTACTTCGAAGCTATGGAAACTCCTCTTTGTATTTTTAATTTGAAGTTGAATGTTTGAGTAAATCCTACTGAAAACTAAAATCCTAACTTTCAAGACCTTTTTTGGGTAACATTAAGGGTTTTAGGAAGCCAAATATTTTTTTATGAATAACATTCTAGAAAATCATAAATACTATAGACATTTATCTAATTGGTAAATAAGTAAAGATATCTAAATTGAAACCTGTACACATCCAGAGAGTTAGACAATGAACTCGTTAGCGCACTGAATATTTCCACAGTGAATAATTAAGGGAGGGCAATGAAAACACTTATTGTTCCATCTGTTTGGAAACCTAGCCGAGTGTCGCTTAATGAGCGGGGTCAAGAGAGGGGGGACTCGCGATGTGTGGATGAATTTTTAAATCCGCTTATCATTAAAGGTACGTTTTTGCCCCTTTTCACTAGTCGCCCGCTCTCACTTTGTTTCAAATAGTTCCACTGTTTACCAACAGATGGCGTTGGGCGTCAAATGCATCGCGCTAGCATGTTTTGCTTTGAAGGTTTGTAATATAATATTTGGTGATGTCTGTTATAAATAGTATAGAAGACCATGGGAGATTTAACTGTGGGAGAGCCACGCATCGGCATGAATGGGCCGGCGCGACCGGAGTGTTACCACGGCCTCACAGAAGACCGCGTGAAGCAGCGCCTGCGCTGTGTTTCGTCGAGTGAGTGAGGGCACCGGAGGCCCAATTGGCGGAAAGGGGGTTAAATGGGCGTCGGCCATTGCTTGCCATCAGGTGATCCGTCTGCTCGTCTGCCACCTATCACAAAAAAAAGACGTGTAAGGTAGACTTATATTTTTAAGGATTATCTTGTAAAAATAAGATAAGAACATTTCCTTTAAAAAGTATGATTAAGAAAGAAGCTAACTCTTTCACCTAGAAGACCTAGCCTTGTCTTGTTCATCGTCACTATGTTTTATCATTACCGTTAGTCATAGTTAATTTAATAGCTCCGCCTCGTTGCCGGTTTCGCCGCGCGATGTCGCTGCGAGCGCCTTGAATTAATTATTGCGACCGTCCCTTGTTTCTGCGCGGAGACAGGACATTGTCCTGCCAACTTACTTTGGGATACAGCAAGGTATTTTTAGTGTATCTAGAACGGGAGACTGTAACAAAGCTTTTATTAGACGTTTCTCGAGCTGTGCAGGTTTTGTTTCGCTTGATAATAATTAATACGAGGATTTCGTTTCTGCGAATTGTGGAACGAGGTACTTGTGGAATGGAACTGCAGATAGTTTATAGGAACTTAATATGAGTAGCAAACTGTATTTATCATTACCATCACACACTCGTCTCAGCGTGGCGAGCAAAGTTTTAGTTTCAGATTCCAGGGTATGCTTAAACTACTATTCAAGATTTGGGGAATCTGATCGACTCATTAAATAAACTATGAAACTATAAAAATAATTGTTGTTTATTGTCTGTTGATGTGGTATGTTATATGCTCAGTAAAAAAATTTTTTTATCTTAGTATCTAAATTGGATACAATATAGGTACTCATTAATACAAAAATCTACTTCTCAACTATGATCACTGCAATATGCAAATAGTTTCCCAAATATACAGACCACTTTTCCATTCACTTTGCTTCGTGGTCGAGTCTCAAATACCAACCAGCGCCTCAAAGTTCCAACTCTCATCAAGCTAAAGTCCATCGCAAGTCTTCGGCCATCATAGCTAATTAAATTACAGAAACTAAGGCGGTAGTCAAATTTCTAACTAGGCTACGTAAGTCTCGTACGCGGAAGAGCTTGACTCTCAAATAGCCGCCTAAGCACTTAGAGCTTACAATAAAACAGACTTCTTGATTGATCTGTATGGCTATCCCTTGACAAGCGCTGTCACGTCTCTTTGTTGGATGCGATAATGCGGTGGTTTATTCTCATATTATAATATTACGAGACGGTTTTGTCTTAGGTCTTCTCAACAAAATTACTGCAAATCTCAGATTCTAATGCATTAATATAATATTAACTGAATGCTAATATTAATATCTAGTGATTCGTTTTTAAGTTAGTGAGTATAAAAAGGTGCAGACGATGTAGGTCGCCAACAAAGTGCGGGGTTAACCCTTTGCCGGGTTGTTTTTCGCACTTTTTCGTGGTGCGGTATGTACCTCTAAGGATAGGTCTCGCGACACGGCAAATTCAGGGAGGTCTTTGATCCTGTAGGACCTGCCGGCGACCATGTCGCAAGTGTATCTCTAAGAGAGGGGAAGAAACTTAGACATGTAATCGATATCTACCGCCACCTATTAGTTAAATAAGCAATTTCACAACAAAGTAGAAGCCTACTCATAATATCAATACCTAAAATCGAGTTTACACCACTCACTAAAACATCTGAAGATTGACCAAGTTCTGTCAGACCTCAAACTTGTAAGTTCAATGTCTGCACTGAGTTGAAAGTCCATCCGCCATTATACCTAATTAAATCACAGGCCGAACTCGACTGGCGCAGTCAAATTTCCAACTAGGCTACGGGCTATACGTGGCCCCTAAGAAACTTCGGCGAAGTACCTAAGAACTTCACCACGAGGACTTTGATCGTCTAATGAGAGCGTATTGCATAGTTTGATAAAAAGTTTTGACAATTTTATTGAGACCGTAAATATCCGGGCTTATTCCCGCTGTCTCTGTTTGTTCGCCCCGGGTGAACAGTGACACAAATGTTTAAATCATTCCCAAAGTCCACCCCCTCATTCTACTTAAGAAGAGGTGGACAGTAGAATTTTTTTATCACGTCCACCCGGGGTGGACTGCGGGAATAATGCCTATATAAATTGGTATATTCTTGGTTGCTACCTACGTAATACATAAGCGTCTTTCAATAAACGGGTGAATATCGGGTATGTTTTAGACATTGTTTCACTATCTACCCAGGGTGGACAAACAGAGGATGGACAACGGGAATAAGCCTAATATCCGTCATCCGTATACCACAATCAGCGCACTCTTCTTTGTTTTAACGGTGCGGTAAAGTTGGGTAGCTGAGCGTGCCGTATATAACCTAGTCTCGTATGCTAAGGCGTATTCTCTTGGGAGAGATAGTTTACACAATAAGACAGAAGAAGACCATGTGGATGGCCCAAGCTCCAAATGCAAAGAATGCTTAACCGAGAGCACGCTTTTCACATTCACCATAGTAGAAGTGAAACTAAAGTTTCCCTTGTGCTATGGAAACCAGAAACAGCGAAGGAACCACTAACATCCAGACTCAACACAAATATCTGTTTCATCAACAAACATTTGTGTTGTTGCGGGAATCGAACCCGTCTCAGCCGGCGCTCAAACCACCGCTTTAAACGGGAATAACAGAACGGGAAAAACGGGGAGAAGAGCAAGATTTTTACTATTTAATATAATAACCTAGTAAGTGAACTCAAAAGCTATAGTAGCCAGTTTTGAAAACACTCTGGCTCTTTCCAGATCCTGTAGCGTGATGTCACAACCCTATCTTGTTCAACTATTCGGCTGCATTCACACGGTTAGTGTAAAATATTGATTAACGCAAACACCCTGGGCTTTCCTCGGGGACACATTTACATACACGATAGGGTTGCCATGCCTTGTGCCTCGGAGGTTGGCAAGCGTACCTAATGTAGGACGCCTTGTTCTCATTATACTGATTTGGAGGTATGCTGGAAGTAGCTGGATCAGGAAACCCTGGTATCAACTGACAAGCTTGGCTTAGTTTCTGTTTAAATTCGGTTTTTGACAGCGGTTGGTTTGCTGTCTAAGATTTTCCTCTGATTATTTATCTGAGTATTTGGCGTGTTATTCATTCATACAAATCATCATCTAAGGTGAAAGTTACATTAACATTTAGCTTGTAAGGCAGAGTCATCATCAAATAATTTTTCAGGTCAGACAAAATTATCTCTCGTATCGAATAATGATATCAATGCTGTTTATAAAGAGGTGAATTCTAAAGACAACGATGAGGTTTATATAAAGCGTACACCTGCGTGATTTACGCTCAGCGTCATTTGATTCAGCTTGAAACTAATGTCCCGAAACAAAGTGTGAAAGGACTAGTAAGTTATGTTGATACTGATATAAAACAGGCAGCCCTTAAAGAACTAGGCGCTAGGTAACTTACCCACTCACTGAGGTGAAGGGGGGAAAGGGGGGGGTTAATGTCAGAACAGAAGTTGTTAACTTGACAACTATGTTAGTTACGCATCTAATCTGAAATCCAAACCAGGATAATTCCCATTATTAGGCCTTTTGCATTTTAGACACCTTGAAATGTAAACATAATAACGGGTATATTATATACAGGATCAGTTTTACGAATAAACAATATGATGTGTTTTCATGTACTTTAAATGTGTTATTCAAATCTTCATACGTAGAAAGAAGAATACCTACGAATCC
Source organism: Cnaphalocrocis medinalis (assembly GCA_014851415.1). Classification (NCBI taxonomy): domain Eukaryota; kingdom Metazoa; phylum Arthropoda; class Insecta; order Lepidoptera; family Crambidae; genus Cnaphalocrocis; species Cnaphalocrocis medinalis. The sequence goes on along the minus strand of CM026277.1, from coordinate 1,406,899 downwards.
TGAGGTGTATGTTTGGATTAAAACCTACGGCCTCGACGTAGGAAACGCGTTATCTACTAAGCTACCATCGCTACCCAAAACTCGTCTGTGAAGTAAACTTGAACCGACAGAAACTAGTTCAATTTCAACCCTTCAATACATTTAGGTCAAGTATGATATATTATGATATATGAATCCATAGAAACTAGTTACCTAGTTTTGACTTTGACCAGATAATTATCATTCCGGTCCAACTTCTTGTAGTATGTACGAATGTAGATTTAACGGCAAGACGCCGTAAATTAATCAACTTACTAGAATTAAATGCGTTAAATAGTACATTTCAACTGCCGTTTATTATTTTCCGAGAGTTGATCAACTACCTAGAAAATTGATCAACTTACGAGTCTTGTTATTTTCCGGTGACATATATAAATTTTGTTATTTTTATGTAGGGACGTGGTTCTTTACAATTTGGTTGGCCTACCAGTTAAAAGACGCTTAGCATGCTATGGAGTGAATTAGTTTGATGTTTTATAAAACGATAAAATCAGAACAAGGTTATCCTACCAAAGACTAAGTGACCGACATAGTGTATCGAACTTGTATCTTTCTATGAAGACTAAGTACTATCAACTAGTTAATAGGTTGATCGATTGATTTTAAATGCCACAATTCAAGGCGAAGATAATAAATGCACATAGATAATTATGGTCATTTCACTGTGTATCGACTTTTCCGTATAAATAATATTTTCTTTCTTATTTTATACCAGAGGCGGAAACCAAAAAGCGGGTCCCGTTTTGGTAAGTAATCACCGCTGATAATAAATATCTGCAAGACCAGAGGGGTAGTACCTTCCTAAAAAATAGTACCTCCCTCTTCTTCCCTTCTGTAAGGTCCCCTAAGTAAGTACACGTCGCGTACTATTTCAGCCGAACCTATTGATTCACAAAACTGAGGTTTAGGGAAGAAAAGTCCGTGAGGAATGCATAATGTTGGATCGCCAACAATTATATACAATATACTTTATTGCACAAAAATCACAACATAAGAACTAGAAATTACAGAAATTTTATGTACAATTTCGGCGGTCTTACGCCTTTGATCGTCAAGCCATCAAGTTGATGAAGATCAAGGATTGAATGACAATCGCTTGCGTGTGGTTTGATGTAAGAATTCAGCTGCAGTTCTCCTTCACTGTCTTACAAAGATGGTAAGTGGATCTTAATCCAATTAATTAAAAATAAATCAATTAGAGTAAGATGTTTTGGCAACATTGTAAGTATAAATAGATTAAGAGTTGAATTCTTGGAAACGATTAATTGATTGTTTACGAACGTTTTCGTGGAAATTACCGAAGTAAGATAATTTAATAGTTAAGTCGCTAATTAATTCTTCGAATATAACATTGTTTATTGACTAATATTTTGTTGTTGTTATAGGTTATTGTTTCATGGGTCGATTAGATAAGATATTTTATGTCTTAACTTGACATTCAACATAATTGCACTAAATTTCGACCATAATGCATTATGAATGATTCTAACGATATTTTACGGAAATGAGGCTCAAATTAATACTTGTGATTGTACGAACGCAAAGGGGCGCGCAGCGGGCGATTGATGATTTGTTGTCAATGCGCGTACCGCGCGCGCCACACGTCCAAATCAGCAGGGAACAAGTAATGTACGGCAGAATATTACATTACATGACAATGCCGGCGCGCACCAAAAGGTTTAGCTCCTCGTTCCTGCCCCGAACCATCAAGTCATGGAATTGCCTTCCAGTTCAAGTGTTTTCCTCCTTCTTACAATCCTGGGTTTTTAGGCAGGGCAGTGAAACGGCATCTCAGCAGGCACTCAGGGTGAGAGTAACAGACTCAATGGACACTTTGTCTTTTCAGTTGTGCCTGTCAATCTCATATTTGGATATCATGGCCGCTTACTATCAGGCGGAGTGGGGCCATCTTCATGTCCTCTAAAAAAACATGATGCATTGCACAGCACCAATCTGTACCCAGCTTAATATAATTGGTGACCTACCTGTATAGTGGTATGCCAGCGTCGTCGCGGAACCAGAACACCATGTAGACCTTGTCGTTGGCGGCGGTGCCGAGGTCGCAGGGGAACTGCGCCACCATCCCCTCCACGGCCTGCACGTCCACGGTGCGGACACCGGCTGCGGACAAAAACCACTTTATAGCCCTGGACTTACAAGCTTAAATCGCTTAATTAATGTTGGTACCGAGCTGATACGTACAGCCATTCATGAAAGTAAACAAAACTTTTTTTTATACTAGAGGCGGCAACGAGCAAGCGGGTCACCTGCTGGTAAGTAATCACCGCTGCCCATGAACATCTGCGAGATCAGAGAGGTTGCTGATGCGTTGCCGGCCTTTTAAGAAGGAGTACGCTCGTTTCTTGAAGGTCCCTAAGTCATAGCCGTCAGGAAATACTGCCGCAGCTAAACTATTCCACAAGACTGAGGTTCGCGGGAGAAAATTCCTCGAAAAACGCACAGTGCTAGATCGCCAACCATCAAGATGATGAGGATGGAATGATAGCCGCTTGCGTGACTGTCTGTCAGAATTCTTCAATTATCTCTCGTCTTACTGTCATACACATTAGGTTGAATATAGTTTTTTTTCATTCATCAGCAACCTACACTCGTCCAGTGCTGGACAAAGGTCTCCCCTAATGCATGCCACTGCTCCCGATTCTCAGCCACTCTCATCCAGCCCACTCCAGCCAGCTTTCGATTGTCATAACGTTTTGGCGTGGATGCCATATACCGCGCAGCTTAACTTGGGACGCCTACTCGCTGGATACAGGCTGCGTGCGACTGAACACTCTGTAAGTCAATGGGGGAGGCCATGTCTAGCAGTGGACGTCCTTGTGATGATGAACATTTTCATGACTGGCCGAATGGCACATTTTGGTAGTGACCCTGCCTTATACGCCAAAGGTCGTGGTTCGATCCCCACCTCAGGACAAACATTCGTAATTATTATTATATTCTATTTATTATTACTTAGTTCTATTTCCTTAAGCTGACATTTGTAGTTAATTTCCTTGTATAAATCCTAGTTAATTAGTCGCCAGCGCACGAGTACAGTTGGTAGTCAAACAGCGGAGTTAGAGGCAGATCCGATCGAACTTCGGCCGCAAGTCGACTTCCGCGTCTCGTTATCATGCTAATGGAGCCGCGCGATGCGGAGTTCCGCCCACACTTACACATCTGTGCGGAAATATTGGAGATGCTGGTTAAGAGCTTAGTGTGTTTTTAATTACATATTTACTTACTTACTACGCTGGCTCAGCGACCCGAAATGGATCTTGGCCTCCGAGACAAGAATTTGCCACCCCGCTCTATTCTCAGCCACCTCTTGCCAATCCGGCCTTTGAAGGTGACAAAGATCCTTCTCTGTCACCTTTATTAGATTCCATTTTATTAGATTGGTACACATAATTACGTGGGGAAATACCATGGCTGGCCCGTGGGCCAACACCCAGTTAGCCAAACTTTGAAAGACGCCATTGGGGCATTCTCTCTGATATAGTTGAGTGAAATAATGGCAGACACATACGCCATAATTGTGAGCAGGCGCTACTTTGGCGACACTGGTCAGTGTAAAGTGGTAAAAATTAATAGTCTTATATCGTATAAAAAGCTTATTGATTTTGTCACAAAATATATTTAAAAACTCATTATAATTATTTTGTGAATGTTCAATAATGTAACTAAAATGAGTTCGCATACATAGTACAGCTAAAGTATAAATCAAATTGAAGTTTAATTTATTATATCCATGTTATTTAGGAACTTGGCTTCATATTACATGAAATCATATAAATAATAATAAAATATGTTATTCAAAATAACGCTAGCCGTTGTTATAGTACTTATACGTTCCACAGTTTTGTGAAAAACAGTGAAGCATCTCCAATAAAAATAGTTGAAATATTTTATTTTGCATGGAATATTGTGGCAGGATTATATTTATCCTATATTTATACACACAAAATATATACTAATATTATAAATGGGAAAGTGTGTCTGTCTGTCTGTACGTTTGTCTTTCTTTCACGGCAAAATGGATCCGTCTGCTCGTCTGAAACCTATCACAGAAAAAAAGCTGAGTTTATTGTTCCACACTTCCAACATTTAAGTGCAAAAAGATCCAAGCGTATTATTCCACTGTTTCTCTGTAACTGTGGTATAACATTGCAATAAAATTTTAAGGCATTCATTAGTGTAAAACACCTGTTCTCAAGGAAAGTTCCCCACAAACCGGTAAATTATTTTACGAGTTCGGAGTTTCATATTTTTGCCGGTTTTTTTCGTATTTCGTTGAATTGCTTCCGTACACGCGACTGGAGAACTATAAAACTAAACCGCACTACCTTATGTGGGACTAAAGAGAATTATTTTATTTTAAATTCAGAATTTCAAAGAATAAAAGTAAATTAAGTTATGAATATTGCAACAGTTTTGATAAGTTGGGTGGAGTAATTGCTTTGTTCTAGTTTTTTTAGTGTAAAGGGTATTGTGGAATTAAAATGTCTAACCCCGTATTTATCGACAATAATTAACAATGGTGAATTGAAAGTTATCTATTCTGTAAAGATATTGTGGAGTAGGTAAATGTTAATGATACTTTTCCTAAGTACAATGACGGTATGATACTAATAAATTTAATCGATAAAGCAATTAGATACCCGTAGAACTGTAGAATCAGCTGCCCATTATGGTGTTTCCGAGCAGATACGACCAAGTAATCTTCAAGAAAAGGGCTTATTCCTTCGTTGCTTGAACTGGTGACGCATTTACGATGCCTCAAGTGACGCGGATGTCCATTCATTGGCGGCGGTGATCACTTACAGGTGAACCGTCTGCTCGCTTGTCCGCTATAATGTAAAAAAATAGTAAGTATTTAGAGAGTAAATAACGTGCGCCTTCTTAACGGGGGCCATGAATTCGAATTTGAGCAAGCACAGAGGTGCCAGTCCAGCTCATCTCTTTTTCAAGTTTAAGGGCATACGTTTACCATACGCTTGGCAGTAAAGGACAACCTCGTGAAGAAGTCTGCACGTTTTGGATAGTTTCTCGTAGATTTGTTGAGGTCATTTTGGAATCACCAGATATTCCAAGTCCTTTAATCATGGTCCAAGCGTGCCTTGGACTCCGTAGCGACAGCTTTGGACGCAACTGGGGTGATGATGACCCGTTTCTAACGTTTTATGATAAACAATGTGATAAATTGATATTTATAAGCAAACCTTCAACAAAATTTACAAATTCTCTTCCAATAGACGTTTCAATATCACTTATATTTTTCCACATTTTCCGACTACAACAAGTCGCTCATACTGTCAAGAGTACGTACTAAAAACCATTACACTCCAGCCTTATTCCTGTCCACGCCAAGCCACACTAACGTGAACCTTGTCCCCTTTAAAATAAGCGCCAATGCATACATCAGATACAGTATCTGCATAGTAAACTTGCCACTATAGGGGTTCCATTTCGGTTATGAATTTTAAGCGACGATAAATTTGCCAAGGAGTTCCTACTGTATTGTGTCGTTCGGAATAACGCCGAGTGTGTTTCCGCGGGGCTTGGCGGCTCGTTCGAGTTGTACTCAGTTCATATGCAAATTAATTTAATTAAGTTTGTGAAATTTTATTTATAACCGCCTATGTGTTAGGAAAATGTCAGAGTTAGTGATGATGTTTTCATTTTTGGGACCTTAAGCAACAAACAACGAACTGATAAATAATTATAGACCTAATTTTTTTGGGATTACACCATAAATTATATAAACCTGTATATTGAAGGAGAGTCACGCTTCGGCATAAATGGGCCGGTTCGACCGTAGTGGTACCACGGCCTCACAGAAGACCGGCGTGAAGTAGCGCCCGCGCCGAGCGAGTAAGGGTACTTGTGACTTCACTGATTGTTAAGACCATTTTTCATAATTGTGAGCATCTGCAGTCACTGTAACTTAATCTTAGAATTAATTTTAAATCGACAATTAAACCATTATTCCTTACCTTAAACTAAAATCTTTCTGTCCCAAATAATGATTGTAGGTCACAGCAAAAACAAAGCCAGTATTTTTCCACGTGAACGAGCAAACACATACCTTAATGGTATTTGGAGGGCACAAGCTGACATTTGTCTATGCGTCGAACAAAGGTCAAATATCGGGTATTAGTTTAAGGGTAATTAGATTAGTGAGGGTGTGATTGGAAAGTTGAGTCACGTGAAGCAGGGCGAGAGAAGGTCGCGACGTAGTCTCCGTTTAGGCAGTGACGGGGTTTTGCTAACATTTAATAATAATAATATAATATTTCACTACATCACATACATTGATCTGACTCTGAGATAGGTAGCTCAAGCACCTGTGTTACAGATATCAGAACCACCAGTGGGATAACAAATATATACATATAATACTTTTCTTTTGTAAATACATACTTATAATACATAGAAAACACCCAGACCAATACAAACAAACATGTTCATTTATATGCTGACAGTTTATGGGGTCAATTAAGACCACTATTTATGTCATAGAATGAAGACGAGTATACAAATCACGTGATGGTAAACGATTGCCACCTCTTTTACACGCCCACAACACAATTTGTGGGAACGTGGGAGGGCCAAGCTTCGGCATAAATGGGCCGGTCTCACAGAAGACTGGCGTGAAGCAGTGTGAGCAGTGGCGCTTGCGCTGTGTTTTGTCGAGTGAGTGAGGGTAGCGGGTTAAAGGTTGGCATCGCATTTGTGAGTTCACTGGTGTTGCAGGTCTCTATCGGCAGTTGGCAATCGCTTACTTACCATCAAGTGATCCGTCTGCTACCTATCACATAAAAAAATAAAAAAAGATGAAATTCCATTGCAATGAAAATAGGTTCCATTTTATTGAAACTATTTTTTTAACATTTGGCCTAAAAAACTAGAATAAAAAAAGAGTTAAAATCATTTTGATTCCTATCAAACGAATGAAACTATTTTGACATGTAAGCCTGTTTAATATTTCATTTTGATTCAATTGTAACCTAAAACATAAAAGTCAGAAGTAGGTAAATGAATGCAATCTGAAATTCACTGGTTCAGCACATTTTTGTTGGATTATTTCTTTGTGAAGGTTTTTATTTCAAATCCGTTTTTGAATGAAGTACGATACATAAATAACCAATTTCATCTAACTGGAAAAAAGTTGTCAATTGGACGCGAGTATTTTATTATTATTTTTATTAAATAGTACAAAAATCTGATGCTTCTTTACCATTTATTTAGCATTATAGAAATACATTACAATGAACATATACCCATTACTAGACGGGAATTAACGCGACACACATATTAGGTACCTGTTTTAAATGGAAATAAAAAAAAGATTTTTTCAGTTAAGGTTCCATTAGAACACAATACCTAAGCTATGATATTTTTAAATATAGGTACCATTAATACCTACTTAGAAGCTCACTGTGAAATGTTTGTTTGATTGAATTTATTTTATCATTATTATTAAGATAAAAGTAGAAACTGGCTGAGTGAAAAACGCACAGGCTAAAACTAAAATTCTAGGTACTTAAAACTTGGTTCTTTATGAATGTAAGTGCTATGAAGGTTTGTTTGAATAGGAAAAAAAAATAGTAGTGAAGAAATAAATTTCACATGGGAAATGCTAACGCTCAACAACACGGAATATCTATGAAAAAGTTGGCGGAAACTTCTGTAACAATGAAATACCGTGTAGTTTACGTAACTAAATGTCCTGCAGCACGTGCTCCTGACACGACGAATGAAAGCTGACAAACCCTTTCAAACAACTTCTATACGTTACTGCCACGCAGGGTGGCCAAAGTTTCTAACCAAAATGCCGGATATTCAAACATTATAACCTAACAGTGCACTTCAGTCTGCAACGCAATCCATAATGATAGGAAAAGCATGATGATAGGAAAAACTGGTGTAAGACAGGAGAAAGACATTCATAGGGTCATGAACCTCAGCATCGAGGTCAATCTGCACCAGGAGGAGGCAAGAATCAGTCAGTTAACAGCTTTGGAAAAACCAGCCGAAGGCAATTCGGACTCACTCAAGAAAGGTTCCGAAGCTGCAAGTAACATATTTTATTTTCAAATTTGAGTGGAATGAAAGAAAATTCTTGTTTACGATGTATAAAAAAAAACTCACTAGATTTCGTTGAACCCACTTTCGTTGATAGTTTTTATAAGAGTATAATCGTCATAGTTTTTTTTAGATTTATCATTATCATAATTATTTTAGTAATTAGAGAAGGAACACACAATTTTTCCACTTTGGAAGTGTCTTTATTATGACTTTAAAGTATTAAAACGGGAATTAACGCCACGTTTATTTTTAAGTACATTGTATGTACTTACTGCTTGACTTATTTTTATGTCCTGGAAGTTTTAAAATACATGCGTGGGACCAAAACCAACACGAGAATCAGTTCAATTATTGAATAGATAATTTATTCTAAAAGTGATGTGATGCTGGCGACTGTCCCTGTACCACTATGACAGTGTAGCCTGACTGTCCCCGTTTGGTGCAGGACTATTTCGAGTTAGTATTGGTAACCCTACCTCTACATTGTTTAGCAGAACTAGTCGTACAACCCTCAAGACAAATCTAAGTTAGTGTAATTAATATCTAGGTGTACAAAGCGGCTGTCTAGAAGCTGGCCGCACAATGGTACCGAATGAATGGCCGGCCCGGGCCTGTGATGATTAATATCTACAGCGAGCTCAACCCGTGGACTTCTTAATTATTCACTCATTACGCTATGGCTGCGGAATGATGGCTTTGAAGATTAAGAAGAGCTTTGCACTGTGGCTGTGAACTAGCTGTGTCTTTATTACAGGCGTACCTATGTCTAAGGTCGGTATAGACTGGGTCCTATTTGGTCCTGGGTTTATTTGTACAAAATCTCATAAATATCAGCCTATATACTGTCCCTACGGTTGGCCAAAGGCCTCCATCATAAAAAGTTAAGTCATCGCTATTATGATGGGATCAGACTTAATCACCACGCTTGTCTAATACGGCTTGTTGATAACAAACCCGAGCTATATTCGAAAAATTTGCAATATACTTGACTATCGAATCCACCATCTTTAGCGTAGGAGGAAGGGTCAGTACCAAATAGGCCATCGGGCTAGTCAAAATTGGTACACCTTATAGCTTTATTTTCCAACCATTTGCAAAAAATATTCTGTCTCCTTGTCATGTGATGATTAAGCCTAATTTCGTCATTAAAGCGGTGATTTAATTACTTTACGTTTTTACTGTTTACATTGAGAATAACAATAATAAATATTCGAAACATATCAAACTTTTTTGAACATCTCTCAGTTCAGCCGCTGATCCATTGAAATCGTAATCCTTCAACTTATTTTTGTACACGGCTTTTCCGATAATAGCATGTGAAAGTTTATTAACTTCCCAGCCTTACTCAAAATTAAAAAAAAAACAAGTTGCCAACAGTAATTTCAGTTTCCTCCAGTATCAAAAGTATCAAAACAAAGAAAGATATTACGGACCAATTGTGAATACACCAATTAGAAGCAGGCTCGCGCTACCAACTGCTAGTAACTAATAACTGGGTTTGTAATGACAAACCGAAGGTTGGTATTACTGTAACTACCGTAAATGGGTACCGGAGTGTTAATTACTTATCAATATTTTAATGAAGTACCACTGCTGAGGGCAATTTACTGGGGACAGTTGTTTTGGAGACGATCGATTTACTACGATACCGCACCAAATTAGTGGAATAGCCCCTATATGTCTGCCTGTTTAATAATCAAAGACACGTATACGAAAAATAACGTTTAAAGATTTACAGTAATAAAATAGGTATATTTCCATTAATTTTTGAAATTATTCGCGGGAATTTACATCAGTATAATCCAGTCCGCTTGTAACCACGGCCGTTGTACCGCGGTCGAAACGTCAAGCAGTATAAGTACTAAAATTCTAGGTACTTAAAACTTGGTTCTTTATGAATGTAAGTGCTATGAAGGGTTTGTTGAATAGGAAAAAAATATTAGTGAAGAAATAATTTCACATGTGAAATGCTACGATCAACAACACGGAATATCTATTAAAAAGTTTGCGGAAACTTCTGTAACAATGAAATACCGTGAAGTTTACGTAACTAAATGTCCTGCAGCACGTGCTCCTGACACGACGAATGAAAGCTGACAAACCCTTTCAAACAACTTCTATACGTTACTGCCACGCAGGGTGGCCAAAGTTTCTAACCAAAATGCCGGATAATCAAACATAGCCTAACAGTGCACTTCAGTCTGCAACGCCATCCATAATGATAGGAAAAGCATGATGATAGGAAAAACTGGTGTAAGACAGGAGAAAGACATTCATAGGGTCACGAACCTCAGCATCGAGGTCAATCTGCACCAGGAGGAGGCAAAATCAGTCAGTTAACAGCTTTGGAAAAACCGGCCGAAGGCAATTCGGACTCACTCAAGAAAGGTTCCGAAGCTGCAAGTAACATATTGTATTTTCAAATTTGAGTGGAATGAAAGAAAATTCTTGTTTACGATGTATAAAAAAAACTCATAGATTTCGTTGAACCCACTTCGTTGATAGTTTTATAAAGTATACGTTCATAGTTTTTTAGATTTATTCATTATCATAATTATTTAGTAATTAGAGAAGGAAACACACAATTTTTCCACTTTGGAAGTGTCTTTATTATGACTTTAAAGTATTAGAACGGGAATTAACGCCACGTTTATTTTTAAGTACATTGTATGTACTTTCTGCTTGACTTATTTTTATGTCCTGGAAGTTTTAAAAGACATGTGTGGGACCAAAACCAACATCGAGAATTAGTTCAATTATTGAATAGATAGTTTATTCTAAAAGTGATGTGATGCTGGCGACTGTCCCTGTACCACTATGACAGTGTAGCCTGACTATCCCCGTTTGGTGCAGGACTATTTCGAAGTTAGTATTGGTAACCCTACCTCTACATTGTTTAGCAGAACTAGTCGTACAACCCTCAAGACAAATCTAAGTTAGTGTAATTAATATCTAGGTGTACAAAGCGGCTGTCTAGAAGCTGGCCGCACAATGGTACCGAATGAATGGCCGGCCCGGGCCTGTGATGATTAATATCTACAGCGAGCTCAACCCCTGGACTTCTTAATTATTCACTCATTACGCTATGGCTGCGGAATGATGGCTTTGAAGATTAAGAAGAGCTTTGCTCTGTGGCTGTGAACTAGCTGTGTTTTTATTACAGCCGTACCTATGTCTAAGGTCGGTATAGATTGGGTCCTATTTGGTTCTGGGCTTATTTGTACAAAATCTCATAAATATCAGCCTATATACTGTCCCACGGTTGGCCAAAGGCTTCTATCATAAAAATTAAGTCATCGCTATTATGATGGGATTAGACTTAATCACCACGCTTGTCTAATGCGGCTTGGTGATAACAAACCCGAGCTATATTCGAAAAATTCGAAATATACTTTTTGCTTAGCTATCGAACCCACCATCTTTAGCGTAGGAGGAACGGTCAGTACCAAATAGGCCATCGGGCTAGTCAAAATTGGTACACCTATAGCTTTATTTTCCCATTTGCAAAAAATATACTGTCTCCTTGTCATGTGATGATTAAGCCTAATTTCGTCATTAAAGCGGTGATTTGATTACTTACTTTACGTTACTTTTTACTGTTTACATTGAGAATAACAATAATAAATATTCGAAACATATCCAACTTTTTTGAACATCTCTCAGTTCAGCCGCTGATCCATTGAAATCGTAATCCTTCAACTTATTTTTGTACACGGCTTTTCCGATAATAGCATGTGAAAGTTTATTAACTTCCCAGCCTTACTCAAAATTAAAAAAAAAAACAAGTTGCCAACAGTAATTTCAGTTTCCTCCAGTATCAAAACAAAGAAAGATATTACGGACCAATTGTGAATACACCAATTAGAAGCAGGCTCGCGCTACCAACTGCTAGTAACTAATAACTGGGTTTGTAATGACACACCGAAGGTTGGTATTACTGTAACTACCGTAAATGGGTACCGGAGTGTTAATTACTTATCAATATTTTAATGAAGTACCACTGCTGAGGGCAATTTACTGGGGACAGTTGTTTTGGAGACGATCGATTCACTACGATACCGCACCAAATTAGTGGAATAGCCCCTAGTATGTCTGTTCTATTTAATTATCAAAGACACGTATACGAAAAATAACGTTTAAAGATTTACAGTAATAAAATAGGTATATTTCCATTAATTTTTGAAATTATTCGCGGGTATTTACATCAGTATAATCCAGTCCGCTTGTAACCACGGCCGTTGTACTGCGGTCGAAACGTCAAGCATTATGTAAGCTACTAAAACTGAAGGTAAGTACCTGCTTACTTTTAAACATCCTCGGTTGGTCTTGTTTCGCGTTTAGGCAATTTAATAAATAAATAATAAATAAATTTATGTAAAGTATTTGTTTAACGTCGTAAGGCCCATAAGCCTTTTAAAAGGCATAAAACAATTGATTTTCCATTGTGTCTGCTGTCTGGGCGTTACGACGATAATGCAACGCGATAGTTTAATAACGTAACTAGACTTGAAAGCTATCCGTAAACAAACGCAAAAGATTATCCTAATCCATTTAAAAATGGATGAAAATAGAACGACTCGTGTCGATCATAAAAAATTAACCCGTCCCCGGGTCACAAACGTGGAAGCCAATAAATTGGATACCACCATCAAACGGATAGGATACAGCTATAGTGTTTGTGACGGCTCTATTGCGACAGCGCCTCCCTTTACGACTCGCTTCTGATTGCGCCACTTCACCATTCACTGAATACTGCGCTCCACTGTTGACCGACGCGCTTCGTGTCCCCCGGTCAGTGTATGCGGTACACTGATTGATTTCTCGGAACACTTTGTTAGGAATTGAAACCGGTGGTCTGTTAGACTCGTAGAGAATCGTTCACTTGATGACAGAGAAACCAAAGGAACTGCATTAATAATATAGTTTGTAGTAAACCGTTCTGGATGAGAGTGGCCAAAAAGCGGTGGCGTGCATTAAGGGAGACCTATGTCCAGCAGTGGACGAAAGTGGGTTGCTGATGATGAAACCGTTCTAGTCGGCGTGTTGTGAAACTTAAAATCTTACGAGAATACAATTTGGGTATGCCATCTATGTAATTTGTGATATAGCCTGTGTCACTTGGTAAGCTCTGATTGACCATCCATCTTTCCCTGTGTCACTCGGTCAGCTCTGATTGGCCGTCGGTCGTTCCCCGCTGGAGACAAAAGAAGAACAAAAGAGAGTCATGTGACATTTGGATTCACGGCGCTTAGTTTTTCTCAGTTCTTATTATTATCTTCTTAACATTGTAATATTCCACTAAACTATCATAACTCAACTGAGTTACCATTCGCTCAATCTCTGACTCGTACGATGTTTGCTCGCACTAAGTTAGTCTTACGTGAGACAAAGATGAGTTTCTTATTTGGAAAATTACTTTGTCTCTGGCCACAATGATTGAAACATGCATCAAATCTATTAATCTTTTCTATTTGTAAACTTATAAACAATGACGAGAATTGTAGAAAAACAAAAACAGGAAACACTAGCGCGATGTAACCGACGACCAGCGCCATCAATTTGTTCCGTTTGGAACTACTGTTCCAAAAGCGAAGTGAAGGCAGCCCAATTCATCACATAAAAAGATTCACTTCACTCACTCCTCACCACACTAGTCTCTCAACCCCGTGCGTATCCATCGAACTCTACGTTTGTGTGTCGTTACGGCGGCGTGTCTGCAGCTCGCGATGTATGGGGTGGATTGATTTAAATCACGTTGCACGGAAACACTTTGCGGTAATTAAAAGCAGACACGAGCGGCCATGATATCCACTCCATTAGAACAGTGACAAAGGCGGGGCGTATTTTGTCGTGTGTCAAAGGAAACGCGCCTCTCAGCTCAAATTGTGTGATTGGAATGTTATCTCGAATAGTCGTTAGTGTTAGAATTACTAGTAGGATGTATTTTGATGTACATTTCCTGGGTATTTGAAAGCAGCAGAGATTTCTGTTAAGGATCACGTGTGGGGTCAAATAAAATATCAAGTAGAAATAGTCGTACCTACTTTTTTTTGCAAAAACGCTCCAATAGGTAAAGCTAAAGAGATGATCATTGAAATGGCAAACTGCCAAATTGTCGGGTATGGGTGTACTGGGAGAAGTCGCCATATATTGTAATCTATTACTTATAATACGCCTAGTTTGAGGCTAGGTGTTTAGTGTGGATTGCTTGACGCTTTTTATGTGGTTGGCTGGCAGACGAGCAGACATATGACCTGATGACAAGCCATTACCGCCGTTAAAATGTGTGTCTCTTTCTATTAGTTCGGGCTTCCCCGCAATTGGGGTTCATGTGGAGCCATTTTGCCAGCGTCACTCTAACCAGCCAAGTTCTTCTAGGAAACCAAACAATGCTTTAACACTATTAAAGAGTTAATGGAGAATACCCAGACTACCTAGAAATGTGTATTAAGCCGATGACAATGCAATATTATTCGCTCAAAAATAACACCTAAAACGTCTACGTCTACGCCCAGCTATCACTCCCAAAGGCCTCCAAACAAAAACGAACGTTTAAAAATCATCCCTCATCCAAATAAACAAGGAAACAAAAGACGCAGTCGCTCCATTATAAGAACAATTAGATCCGACATCAACACGACTGGAATAGTATCAGCAACAATGGACACCTCCAGGCTTTAATTAAACAGAAACGCCTTGTCATAATCAGTGAATCCCTGATAGAATTAGCTGAGATTCGGACACAATCATTTATCGTTTCTTCGAGAGCGGGATCGATTCGATAAATAATAACAAAGGAGGCGTAAAGACAAAGCGTGAGGCTATTGGCAGGGGTAAGGCTGGGGTGTGGGAGCGGAGGGGAAGTCAGAGAGGAAATGAGAAAGAGAATGTCCCATAAATATGACCAGTGCAGTGTAGTGGGTGAAGGGGGTGGTGCACTTTTTAGGATGCCATTAATTTTATTCATCTATGCAAGTAAGTACTGAACGACTTACGCAACCAGACAAATTGCAACCACAGGAATCAGGCCAACTAAATCATAGTTACACGTTTCAGAAACTGTGTGAAACGTGCAGGTTTCCTTACGATTTTTTCCGTACCGCCGAACCAATGGTAGAAATATAACATACAGATTTGAAAAATTCAGAGGTGTTTGTGCCATTAAAATATATCTACTATCACTAAGAATGCTTACTTTCTTACCTACGGAACATAAACTATCACATAATATTGGTTGTTAAAAACGTGCGACTTTCACAAAAACGAGCCTTGTAAAGGTCAACTCCAAAAATATGTATACACTTTAGGACCTTGTCACAAAACATATGTATAAGAACGACTTCTACTTTCTTATACATTAAGTATTGTGACAAGGTCCTAAAGTGAATACATATTTTTGGAGTTGACCTTTACAAGGCTCGTTTTTGTTTTCTTCAAAGCCAAGATAAAAAATAAAACCTAGTCATACCAAATTAAAGCCTTCTCGTATCAAGTGTCTGTGGTTGGTTCCTTGTAGGCTGCGAAACCTCAAAAAAGCTATTATGAAATTTTTTGTATTAATTGTAATTAGTTAAATTTTCCATTTAAATCTAATTTTCATACGAACAAGATGTCCGCTCTCACATCGCCTTGGCCCGCATTAGATAGTGATCCTGCGAGGTAACCTACCGGCATTATCACCGGCCCATCACTCTGATTGACACAGGCCTCGCCCAGAACGAAGAAAAATATGGCTTTCAAGCCTTTATTAAGATTGATGGGGCCGTCTAAGTGATCCGGTGCGTTTGCATTTCGCGAGGCCCGATCAATCCAGACTTCCGCAGATTGAATCGGGGTCAGGGAACTGGATGTTTCATTAATTTCCGATGTCGTTTTAGCTGTTCTTTTTCGAGTCAATGCCTTTTCGGCGTCCAAGGGCGATAATGGAGTCGACAATGAACATGGCAATTTATAGACTGAGGACCATTAGGATTTGGATTTTTATTCGTTTGTTTTAGAAATACGAATACTGATACAAATAAAGAAATAAATAGTAACTTTTTTATGTAATAGACGAGCAGGCATATGAGCTGATGGTAAGCGATTGCCGCCACCATTGGACATGGCAACATCAGTAGAGTCACAAGTGCGTTACCAACGTTTAAACCCATGTCTTCCCGATTCACTCACTCACTTGACGAATCACAGTGCAGGAGCTGCTTCATGCCTGTTTTCTGTGATGTCATAGTATCACTTAGATCGAGCCGGCCCATTCATGCTGAAGTGTGGCTCTCCCACGGTGAAAATGGTTTAATATATGTTTGTTTATAAATTACTTTAATAATAATTTGAGCGATTAGTTTATTATTATTTATTAATTTATTAATCAAATAACTTTTACATAAAAAGTAGGTACATAAGTCCCAGAGAACTAATATATTTTCATAATTTGTCTGCAGGCTCACGGGTCTCTGACATAGAAAAACTTATAGTTTGGTTTGTCCCATGTCATTATATAGCAAGAGCTCATGGATGACAGATTTTGGTCATTCTTTAAAACCTGATATTTTTTGTACATACCTAGGAGAGGTAACTTAATATTCAGTCCATCGCTCGAAAACTGATCTAACTCGAAAACACTCAGTTCTGACCATAATGGAATAAAATCTTAATAATCTTATCGTATCTAATCTAACTCCAGACTGCTTGTAATTCTCGTAATCCACTGCTCCTGTAGGGCGCGAAGAAGACACTATCCCAACAATTGGTTTAGTTCCGGGCGGAGGGTCAGAGGGCGTATTTGTATTCGGTGGATCGCCGCTTTAATCGCGTCAGCCAAGTCCCGTTCTCTCCCACTAGGGTTGTCTAAGATTGTATAGGGTTTTATTTTTTTATAAATAGATTGAGATAACATGATTTTAAATTTCCAAGTAGTAACAAAGTACAATGGAAATCAGGAACAAAAAGTACCACAAATACCTAACACAAATATATTATGTTTTATCCAAAATTTGTCACTCAACGACCTTTTTGCCCCAATAAGCAAGCCCTATTAAAATAACTGCATGGTTGGCATAGATGAGATCTCTGTTCACTTATATAAAACGATGCAAAGACCTTAATTTGTGGCAACCCTATACACAAGGTCAACAAATACAATTTGGCCGGTGCAAAACACGGGTCTGACGAACCTGTAATAAACGGGCGCCTGCTTGACAAATTCCAATCAACAATGTTGTTTTGGCTATCGGCTACGTGCCTCCGTCTAATTCGACTATCTAATATCCGAGAAAAACGACCAAAGGCGAGATAGCCTGATGAAATGGGGTTCGGCTTTGAAGCTGAAGTAGGTTGGAAGATTACTTATTAGCTACTACTAGAACTGAGTTCAAACTCTAATCCTTAACAAGTGAGAAGGTTCTTGTAGGTTTGAAGGTCGTATCGATCTGGAATATCGCAGGCGATAGTTCATTTCAAAGTTATATCGCGGAAAGCAGAAACTTTCTTGCGAAATGTACAGATAGATAGATATTCTTTATTGCACAGAAATAGAATACTCGTACATGAGTGTAACAATAGCGATAAACAGTTCAATAAGTACCTACAGATGTGAACTGTCTGTAAATCATGGGGTTGGAACTGATGTCATATATGATGGTCTTATCAAACTAGCAGTACCCTGTACAATAGAGACAAACTAGCAGTAGCGAAGGCTTCGAAGGCTGGCTGGTGTGGGCTGGATGAGAGTGGCCGAAAATCGGGAACAGTGGTGTGCATTAGGGGAGACCTTTGACCAGCAGTGGACGAGTGTGGGTTGTTAATGATATTTTTCGGACCCAAGGTTTTTTCTGAACAAATACAGGGTTAATGGTTAGCTTAGGTGAAAAGCAAAATAGATACTATAAAGCTTCACGGGGAAGTTCACCATTGTAATCTAAATAAACGGCGAGGTCGATGACGACGAAATATCTGACTATTCTGAAAAAAAAAAGACATTCAATTGCTCATCAAATCCTTGACTGTACACAAAACTTTAACTTGCGGTTACTTTTAACCACCGTTTGAGGTTGACCAGCGACTCTCCGCGAGTACTGGAGTCGTTTGATGGCGCTGCGAGTCAAAAGGCTGCAAAAGTCGCCGTTTGGGGCGAAACTCGTATATCGCCAATCGAACCGCGAGGGGCCGTCGTGTTTAGGGCCGCATTGTCGGTGGAGAGCCCTCGAGCGGCGTGCCTTGCCCTCGAAACCTCCTTTCCAACGAATATGCGCAGAGTGAATTCAAGTGATTTTTTTCTAGGGTAAAAATGCTTATGACTGCCATTTTGGAATATTGACGTGAATAGCGTTTTGTGTGACCGGTTTTTGTTAATCTATTTTTCATTTTTTCCACTCTTTTTTCTTAATCAGCAACTCTGGAAGTCTATAGAACTAAGTTTTGTGTTATAGTAAGGAATTAGCGTGTATTTGGAAGCCTGGTATAGGTACAACGCTTAGGACCATGATTTAGGATTTGGAGCCTGGTAATTACAATGAAGCCAGCTAACCTTCGCAACTTTCTAACAAGTTTATAACTAGTTAGAATTTATAACAGGATCAACCGAATCAAGATCAAACGTTCTTATAAACTATGTGAAACGTCCAGGGTTTCTTACGAATTTTCCTCTCATCGTCGAGCAAATGCTAGAAATACGCAATTAGAATTCATAAATCCAGAGATGCATGCACGACTTTTCAATGAAAGGTGCGTTCTCATCTATTAGGCTACTATTCGCTCTGCTTGGCGTCTAAATCACATTCACCCAATTTCTTTAACCAAATAGCAAAAATAGCTTACGTTTTCTTCTGCTTGAATTAGGTACTTACTTGCTGATGTCCAAAAAACCAAAAGGATGTTACTTTTCATTTATGGGGTTCACGGAATCCCTGCCGTTTTTCTAGCCACTCGGTCACATAAACTAATCTATAGCTATAGCTACCTGCAGGCGTGCGTGGCCCAATTCGAAGCCCTCAATAGTTTCTGCCTTTGTCCTCCGCGACGTGCCCTATCACCCAGCTGCGTGCTCCGAGCACTCTTCACGCAGCGGCTAATGACCTGTTCAATTAACTGGGTTATCTTTGGAAGTGCATGCGGACACTTTTCGAGTTGGGAGGGCCTCTTTGATAAGTAGGGGGTAGGCTTGGTAGCAATTAGGGAGCTTCAATTTGAAGCCAGATTTTGCAGACTTGCCAAACAGAGAAGAATACCTCTTTCTTCTTTAATATATCGGTTGTGTTAAAGTTTGTGACGATTGCGTGACTTCTTTCATATAAACCTTCAACATAAAAAAATATGCATGTGTTTGAGAACCAGTTTTTAGGCATTCGTATAAAAACATGTAAAAATGATGCAGCTCAAGGCAAATTAATCATTAACAAAAATTCATGGAGTTCGGTTAATTTAATTGGTAAAATAGCCACCCTGCATGTGGAAAGTTAAATATTTTAGTCCCACCTGTGGACCCTCTGACTTTTTCAGAGCAATATTTATGTACTCACTTATATAGATACACATCTAAGTTCAGTGTTACAAATAAAAGACCAACATAACGTAACCCATACAAAACAAAAAATTAGAAACAATGAAAAAATTCATAGTCTCTATAACAATTAAACTGCACCGGACACGAACAGAAAGGGACATAAAACAAAGATGGCCATTCCCCAGACTACAGATTATGGCCAATAAGAGCGGACCTCCAAACCCGTAGGCCTAATAACCCGACCTTTCCAAGTTCGAGCACAAACACGGCTAAAGGAATTCGGTCGCATGGTAGTGGAACGGCCAAGCTATTAAAATAATCAAGTGAGGGCTATCTGCGTCTTTTCATTCAAATATTTTTGTAATTTAAGATAGATTGAATCCAAATATCCAGCTATTTTTATGCAATATGTATATAAAGCGACGTTTATAATTTATTTAGGATACTGTATCGTATAAAACTATAAACAAGAGTATTGTTGATAAATAAAAATAAGGTAAAATAAAATTGTTTTTTACTAAAGATCGGCAATATGTAAGTAATGTTCTCGTTTCTTAGTCTTTCTAAAGATACGTGTAGATTTCTTACTCTTACTCTTACTCTTATATAAGTTAGTATTAAATTTTCACAGTTTTTATTATTTCGTTATTTAAGAAACCGACTTCAAAACCCAAGAGGAGGAGGAGGTTACATAATATTTAAAATAGTGTTCTTCAGTGCAAAATTATGCTTTTTTATTCATCTTCAAGTAATTTTAAATTCAAAGTTCTTCAAGAATCTTAGGTTATCAAAATAAGCGAAAAACAGCTGGTCCATACTAAATGGAACGCCCACTCAAAAACTATACACCAACAGAATTTGTTTTAATATTTATTAACGATCTCTAGTTATTACTCGTTTTATGATACGCAAAGACTTTCAAAGACGTACAAATGAAAATTAAATTAAAAATCATGCCACCTTGTAATAGAACTTGGCTCTCACGCTCCCACCCGGCTTTCCTCCGGGATATTAGTCGACACGTGTTTCGCCCGTAAACGGTGGACGTCCTCAAACGGCTTAGAATTCGTCACGGCACTTCTTATTATGTCGGGTCGGCCCAAACTTCAGGAATTGACTAAGGGTCTTAGGCGAAAGGATTGGCCGGATGTAGGTCACCCAGTTGGAGAATTATTCGCGAGTTACGAGGGTGAGATTAAAATTTGGGCTAACTTTAAGCCTAAGTTACAATAACAGAGATTTCTGGAAAGTTATTAAGAGGATCGTACCCTTTGATCTTTGGATTAAGATAAGGTTATGTTTTCATTTCAGCCAATAGACGTCCACTGTTGGACTTAGGCGTCCCCAATAGTCTCCACAGAAATCGGTCCTTTACCTCCCGCAGTGGAGTCTCAAGTGTGCTGTAATCATTTAAACCCTTTCCCATATTTTTGCCTCAGGTACCCTCACTTACTCGGCGAAACACAAGCGCAGGCGCTACTTCACGCTGGTTTTCTCTGAGGCTGTGGTATCATTTCGGTCGAATCAGCCCATTAATGCGTGTTTACCCACGGTACTCGCATTCAATTCTGACAACATAACTCTTCGTTCTCAATTTGTAATTAAGTCAGTTTCCAAGAAATCTTAAATTTTTTCAACCCCACTTATAAAATCAAAAATTAATTACCCGTTCTACTTTGTTAGACTAACTTTGTAACTAAATCAAGGCTTCCTCATCTAAAAGTGAAAAGGATAAAAAATTCACTTCATTTAAAAAGCAAACGACTCCCAGATATCGCTCTGGCATTCCCGTCAAAAGATCCGACAAGCAATGCAATACAGTAATGCACTGACGAGGCTTAGGGCTGTGCATACAGAGTTAGAGCACGTTAGAGTGCAGTTCTTGCGGCTCTTTACTAGGGTAAGCAGTATGATGCCAAAATTGCAACGTACATTTTCATTTATTGTGATAACAAACTGACGAAATATGCGAATGCATTTCTACTATTTTGGGAAGCTGCTACTACAAACAACATGGTATCTCTTTTGATGTGAATTTTATGAAAGGGATATGTGCCTTCCTATGTTACTGTGTGGGTACCTACGCTAACTCAAACCGATCTAAAGCTAAACTAAATGAAAAAAGTAATTTAAAAATGCTGCCGGCATTACCCCGCTGGATTGCAATGAAAATTACTGGACACAGTATTTTTATGTGAAAGTAAGTCGACGGCCAGATGGATGCCTTGATGGTAAGCGAGTACCGCTGCCCATAGACGGGTGTTTATGGGCGGCAACACCATTGAAGTCATAAGGGCGCTGCCAACCTTTTAGCTCCTTTTCTCTCACTCATTCGGCGAAACACACCACAGCCCCTGCTTTACACCGATCTTATGTGATCACCGATTGTCAGGCCGACCCGTTCTATTGAAGCATGGTTTTCTCACGGTCAATGCCAGCTTTTGGATCTCCCGTGTCATCTGTGATCTGGATCCTGCAAGTGCTAACCCTGCACCCTCGAAGCGGCCTCAAACGCCACCATCGGGCGCACGCGCCGACTTGAACCGCCATTACTCGCGGTTCGTTATAATGCTCTTAGCCTTTGGGCTTCCACTACATTCCTCAACTTTACCCTGCTTTCCGAATTTTCCTCTGTTCTTTTTCAATCGTTGTGTTTTGGTTTCGAACTCATACATGCATAATGAAGTAAAATTTTACTTTATTCACATAATATATCGGTTGGTCCTAAGGCGCGTTTGGTTGTAATCGTGCCTCTTACCCCAAACAACAAAGGTATTCCCACTTTAGTTATAGATTCCCTCGTTAAGAGATTCTCCCCATTCGTGAGAAAAACACTATTTAATATGACAGAAAACATGGTATATTTAATAATTTCTTAGCCATTAAAAAGAGTATCTGAGGAGTTTCTTGCCGGATCTTCCCGTTAGATTCAACTTTCCGACTCCATTAATAAATGTATAACCGCTACACTACTACGGGGTGTATCTATAGAAATCACATTCTTCTACTAACTATTCTGAACAACATTTTTGCTCTCCGACTTTTGAAATTCGTCAACCAAATTTTTGTGGAAAGTTAAAATATTTTTTTAGCGAATTTGCAAAATTAATTTAACAAATGTTGCTTAGATTGATTAGGGGAACATGTGGTCAAAGATCTCTTTGCATATGTAATTTTTATATTTTACATCTGTAAATGCTTGACGATAAGATAACGTTTATTGGAAACAAAAACATACATAAGTATGTACAGCAAGGAATATAAAAGAGCAAAAAAACAACAAACTTTGTAGGACATGACATTAGTTTTGTGAGATACGTCCTGTAACACATTTTTATTTTGATCCTCCCAAAGCAAGATCTATTCTCCATTTCAGTACGTTATTAATTAGGTACACTGTATGAGCACTGTAATACTATTTAGTGCACAATCCATGTACAACGGCTTAATGCACGAATTTATTTAAATAAAGGCGGTACATGGAGTGTGATTAATTCACTTTGTCACAAAAAGGCTTTCTCTCGTGCATCCAGTAATTACTTTGAATATGTATTTCACGACGACTGCTCGCCCTATGGAATAAATTATAATAAACAAAAAATATTCTTTCATAATGAAAGTTGAATTTTTTCTTATGAACTTTATGAATATGGGTTCAATTCTACACGGATTTTTTAGTAATTATTTAGATGACTTCTCAGTTGGTGGTGCGTCAGAGTCACAGTTTAAAGCGACGTTAGCGCTTGGGGTTCTGGGTCCGGCCAAAAATGTTGTACCAGAGTTTTGCTGTCCAGAAATTCTCAGTGTCAACCCGTTGTTTGGAAGTTAACAGTCTTGAATCTCTCGTTGTGTCACACGTTCGGTATTCCATCGAATTAAGAAGGCAATTCCTAATGCTAAACAATTACCCACGAATGTGTATTCATGGGCAATCGTTTAGCATTAGCAACACAGTGGTATCAAAGGTTTGCTACCGGCCTTTTACCAAAAGTATAGTACAAAAATCAGCCTAGTGCGAGTCGTCCTTGCTCATTAAAGGATCCATAATTATTGCTTTATGAAATAAAGGAGTTGTCCCAGAATGTATGGAGTCTGGGCGTGGTATACGTACCCTATACCAAAATGTAGAGAATTATATGAAGAATAGTTTTTGACTATCCATTTCTCTATGTAGCGTTGTTTTTTGGAAGGAACAATTTATTTTAGCAAAGGATTGCAACACAACAAAATGGTTGTCAATGTTGGTTACCTATTGACTGACATTACGAATTCGATGACGTTTGACGTTTGTCTATCTGTCTGACGTTTGACGGAACAAACCACAGACTAAGAATGAAAACTATCCAAAAAACCCTAAAAAACCAAACCGTTTAACGTCACATTGACAGACATTGACAGTTGCTTTTTTTGTCTTTGGTCACCGTCGTCTCACGCGTCTTGTCATTGGTAAACGTTGAAAAATGGTCATCTTTTTTATTTTATAACCACGAAACTGTGCATTATATGGAATTCATTATATTTTTCTCGTAATAGCAATTTTTTCTCCGATTTTAATTTAGCGTACATAGATACAGAATTCTAAAAATGAATACAACGCTCCGAAAAATGTACGGGTTGATCCATGCAACCATAATTGTACCAAGTCATGAAGCACATCCTAAATATCAAAGTGAATTTAATAACCATCCATTAAAAAGTTATTTCAGAATATGAAAAGCAAATAGATCCAGGCAAACCAATTTACAGCGTAGTTAATATGCATATAAAACACAATGTTTATTCATCGCCCACGGGACCATCCGCATTTGCCCACAACTTTGTCCCATTGTGTAAAAAGGGACTAGGAATACTCTGGCACGAGTCCTTGTAGGTTACTTCAGCCGTCCAGGATTCGGGTCATGGGGTGGTTATAGCTTTTAAGAGTTACATACGTAAATAACGCACTTAAGATGATAGACAAGGCGATAGGGAAATCATGTCAGACACCTTCTTAACGTAAAGAAAAAATGACGTCTCTTCGTAGACTAATCCCTTCTCCAAACGAAAGCTACTTTTTGTACTTTTTGTACCAAATAATTAAAAAAGTTTTTTTTTTCTTTTTATAAAGTATGTACCTGGTCAAATTTGTATTATATTTAATAATTGTAATTAATAATTTGCTAGACATTGCAAAATGATTTCAAATAATTTTTTTTTGGAATTCTGGTCTGTCTGTTTGTTGTATAGTAGATCCTGTGAATTTATACATTTGCTTTTCTTTCTAACTGTAAACAGTCACGCATAGTACAAAGTGTAACCACGTACCAATTGACCTTAAAACCAATAAATACAGTATATTCTACATTAATGTCTTAAGCGAGATCTACACTAGTCCACTATTATAAGGGCTCGTCTACACAGGCGTCGGAGCCCACAGACATCAAAGGCTGTCTGTCAAACGCTCCGTGTAATTACCAACTATTTACCAATTAAGTATTAATTAATTTCGACTACTTTACAAAGGTTGTACAATCTGGAATTCGTAAACTTACGAGTATATCTCTATTTCGAGTGGAATAATACCTTTGCTAAGAACAAGATTTAATTAAAATTAGAGCAATGGTAGGTCAAGATCAGAACGCGCCTTCGATAGGTCGTAGGTCCGAATCATCAAGCCTGATTTGATCATGCAAGTCTGGATTTTTCAAATTTATGTGCGTATTTATTACCATCCATTCAGCGGTGAGAGAAAACATCATTCGAAGAATAAATAAATCATAATGAGCTCCAACCTACTCTAATAAGTAATGTTTTTTTTGTGATAGGTGGCAGATGAGCAGACGCATCACTTGATAGTAAGCGATTGCCGCCGCCCATATCCACCTGCAACATCTATAGAGTCACAAGGGCGCTACCAACCTGGAACCTCTTCAATTGAGTAAAAGTTGCAAAGTTTCATGTATCAAAAAAATACAATAACATTTCAACCTACAAGTGTTATATTTTCTATATCATATTGTAAAGACGGAGCTAAAGATTTGAATATTGAACCAATCATGGCCTTCACTATAGCAAATAACGCTGAAATCGCTCACACGCTCACAAAACTGCAAAAACAGCAAAAGAGACAGCAAAAACGTGCGTTATCCCTGTCACACAAGACAAGCAGTTGATGACAACGCTCCCGCGTTTGCAAAGTTGTACATTCGGTTGACGCCCGTGTTAACCTTATTATTCTGATACCGCTTGTGGCGCGCGAGCTAACGAGCGAGCGAGCGGAGCAAGCGGTGAGAGCTGAGCGGTTCACGATGATTTTTTCAACTATCGTTACTTTGAAACTACTAGCAGATATAGCTGGCGGCATGAAAGAATAGTGATCTCCTTTATTTTGCGCAAAACAATTTTAATAAAAAGTCTTATTTTTTACAAAAAATTTAAATTTTTAAAACAATTTTAATAAAAAGTCTTATATTTTACAAAAATAAGACTTTTTATTAAAATTGTTTTCTGTGCACTCAAGGTCATAACCAGTGTTTCATGCCGCAGACTATACCGTACCGATTTAAATAAAAATTATGTCCGACGCACCGTGCGGCACCCGTTCGAATTGATGCGGAGCGGACCCTTTAGTCCACCATTGGATACTGTATGGACCGCACCGGGTCGCTAGTGCCCTGCGTTTTATACAGAGTAAAGGAAAAAACAGATGCTTCTTGTATACCCACCCACACCTTGTTAGCCCACTGCGTAACAATTTCCCACTGAGTTTTTTTTTTTTGTTTTAGACGTAATCTATGGCATTTAAGTCGACTTAATGAGAATTTGTTCTTCACACAGATCGGTTCTGTGCCACCAACCTCCAGGAAATTCCCACGACCTTTATTAGACTTCACTTAATCGTCCTTCCTTGTGGAGGAAACTATGTCCAGCAGTGGACGTCTTTTGGCTGAAATGATGATGACGAAAGAAAAAATTGATGAGCCCAGCCGCTAGTCGCTTGTCCCTTACGTCCTATACGGGTAAAGTGAAAACAGCAATTTCTTGCGTGCCGTCACCGCGAGGTAATGAAGCCTCTCCTCCGGTTATCGCCGGCGCCTGTCCTCTGAACGCCCTCAAATGCAAATTCTCTTGTCATCGGGCATTAACCAACTTTTTCCAAGGATAACATCGCCAGATAACGTATACGCGCTGGAAATTGCCTATTTGTTTCAATCGGCTTTTAAGCGATTTTGTTCTACTAGCTTTCTTCGTTTTAAAGCTTAAAATTTAAAAAGTTAAACGTTTTATACAGGATGTATCTGTAAAAATTTACATTCCTTTAATTACGTAATCTACATACCATTCTGAACAACATTTAATTTTTCTTTATGACTTTTGGAAATTCTACTTAAAAAAAACATACAAAGGCGGTCACGTGGCTTGGTAATTTTGTACGGAAAGTCGAGAAAAATTCGATGTATTTCCCAAAGTCGTAGAACAAATGTTCAGGATATAGGAATACGTGGTTAAAATCAAGTAAATGTTCACAGATACACCCTGTATATTTTTGGATTGACAACATCAAATAAAAGCTCTGATGCAGTAATTTAATAACGCCGGCGCGTGGCTAGTTGGCCGCATTTTGAAATTACTAAGCTTGGGATGCCGAGATGCCCTAGGCCGGGTTATTTGTACCTGGGAAATTGTATGAGATGGTTGATGATTTTGATTTTTTTTAAACTCTTAAATATGGGACAGAAACAAAATAGGAAAAAAAAACTTTCAATGTGACCCACCTATAACACTAGGTTAAAAAAAATAAAAATAATTGCCTTTAAAATGTCCCGACTAAAAAGTTTGTAAATAATGTTTTCTACTATTTTCACGTAACACTTTCTTTTCACGTATCTCAGAAAACACAAACATCAATATTTTTTAAAAAGTAGGACATTTTCCACACTGTGAATATATATTATGGCGGTCCAGTGGAACTGTAAAATGTTCAAAGAGCAACACGACAAACCGCAAGAATATAAGTTTATTTCAAACAAAATGGCGTTCTATTCACGGCGTAAATACGACGAGGCGAGTCGGTGCAAATGGCTCCTTGCAGTGGTCACCGTACTCTGCATGCAGCTCATATAAAATGTCTTAAATGAAAATGTTGTGAGAAAGCGAAATAGTTAATACCTACAAAAGTATCAGCCAATATTCTGTCCCACTGCAAGGCAAAAGCCATCGCGACTATATGACTGGATTAGTCTTAATCACCGCTTGCTTGCCTAATGCGGATTGGGTGTGGTGTTACAAACCGAGTTATGTTCTAAAAATTTGAATCATAATCTCCCTTTTTTGTTTTATAATGTTTGACTTTTAAATTAGCAAGCAGCTTAACGTTCAGTTTAGTCGCCGGACTTAAGCAAATTGGTTGAAAAAAATGTTACTTTTTAGGTAGTTTAGGTATAGGCTAGAAATAGTCAGACAGACAAAAATAACGTCATGTTAGTGAAACACGGACAGTGAAATTTTCCAATCAACTTTTTTTCACAAATTTCACCTGTTATCTTAAGGTAAGGAGGAGGTTCTCAATTCGTCTGTATGTATAATATTTTTACTTAAAAGGTTAGTAGCAAATAAAAAGGTGCTAAGTTACCAACCATTATCTAACATGAGGGCATTACTTTGTGGTTAATTCAACTTAATTTAAAAGAAATCTTAACTTTTAACACAATGTAGGTACATGAGAACACCCCGCTCTCTCGAGCAGACAAGAGCGGCCATCCTAAAACGTGCACGCATAAAGGCTAGATTGAAGAGACTCACGAGTGGTTCGAGGCCGCGGCAATTACCGGCGCTGCAGCTAACTGGTCCTCAGTACAGACACGTGAGGGTTTTGCATAATCTGAACAGCGAGAGGTCCGAGGAAACATTTAATACAAGATTTGCTAAACCTACCTAGGTTCGGAAAGGTGATTAAAATAGTAGCTTATGTAACTGACAGATAATAAGACACACAAAGCGCGAGCGAGATTTTGCAAGTGTTTTAATGCCAATTTATAAATTCACATAAATAATAAATAAATTCTCATAACATTTCATACATTGACCTGACTCTTACTAAGTAGCATAAGCACTTGCGTTACAGTTATCAGACATCACAAATATTATAATTATGTAGGTACTTAAATACTTATAAAAATGGAACCTTCAAATTAAATTACACATTATCGTAAATTTTCTTTAAATTCAAAGAATAAATGAAATCCTGGCAAAACGCGTTTATCTTATTTTTTTTTATTTGAAGATATAATGTACAGAGTGTATTCCTTTACCCACCTTTTGTACCTAAATTCGCATAAGTTTAACTTTTCATACAAAGTCAATCTTATACTTGAGTTGTTCATTTCGTATTGGGATTCTAAAAATAAATAGCAAATTTCTAAAAATAGTAACACACATGAACAACATAATGCTTCGCTGAATAGTTGACCTAGGTCGTGGTTAAAAATACGCAAGTAAATTATATCTACTGAACAGAGGTAGGAATATTTCCTTTCTGCAATAAATTCCTGCGCAAAGTTGTGGCGTCCACGTTTGAGTCGACATATTGCTTATTTATTTATGGACCATGGCGAGTTGAACACGGTTCCTTTGAATTCTTACTATTCAATATAATAGTTGAAATTCTATAAGGAAAGAAAACGGTGGCAGTTTAGTGAAGAATTTTTTTTATACTAAAGCGAACGCCTTGTTGATCTAATGGTTTAAGTATGTAGTCTCTACCAGGCCAAAATGTATGTTTAGTATTTTTCGAACATAGCTCAAATTTGAGATCACAAATCCGCATCAGGCAAGAATCCCATCATAGAAGCGATGACTTGATATCTGTGATGGATGCCTTTGCCCTGCAGTGGGACAGTATATAAGCTGATACTTTTCTTTACTTTTATACTAAAGCGATAAACGAGGCAGGGTATCCTAATAGTAAGTAATATAACCCACATAATACCTGCGAGATTAGCAAGGTCGCTGATGCATTACCGGCCTTAAAAAGGAGTATGCTCTTCTCACCTGCGCCTTCTTAACGAAAGGTTATAGGTTCGACTCCAACGTAACCCTTTGAAGTTTTCAAATTTATGTGCATATTTTACTGGGTGGCAGAGAACATCTTGAGAAAACGCACCTACGCGTTTTGGTTCATAGTCTCTACAAGTTAAGGATTACCAGAATTTCAAAACGTAAGACCATGATTTTAGAATTTTACGTTTGCCTTCCGAACGAGCGAGCGGATCACTGGATGGTAAGTGATAGACATCAACTAACATCGCTACTACATCTTGTCTGTGGTCAATAATGTTTACTTACTCCATTCTTGTTGACAATTATCTAAAAGATACCACGACAAAAGCTTAACAAAAGTCCTACATCAAAAACGTTATTAGGAAAACTGTATGCGTAAAGTATCCCTCCCTAATACAAGAGAAAGGTATCCCAAAAAAGGTGAGAATACAAAATTTGTTCGGCAAACTAAGATCCTAACATAGTTTGAGAGCAGAAAGTATCATCAGAAATGCCCGGGAGATCGTTCCGTATAAACTGTTCGAAACACGAAGGTCCCTGTCTGACTCACTCTTAAAGCGGATCAATTTATGGTTATATAGATAAGATGTGTTCGGAACACGTGCTTCTAGGACTCGATCGCGATAGGGGGAGCTGGAATAGAGGCCAGCCGTGAGACGGGTGTGCGTGGGGATCGTATCGTAGGTGTCCTGATATGTAAGGGTGAAACTTTTGAATTAGACGCGGAGAAAGTAGTGTAAAGACTGGTTAACGCAGTGCAAGCTGCTTCTTAGCTTGTAGATAGTTACTCGGCCAGTTGAGTGAGATACTTTAACCGCTAATGGCATGAGTCATTGAAGAATTTCATTGGATTTCGCTTTACGTCGTGATGGATATTATAAGGTTCAAAATCTGGTTGGAACAATTTTCCCTGTGCCCGATTCAGGGTTAAAGCTTGCTCGTGCAAGTTACTCGCCAGTGATGCCCAAACAGTGCAAGTTACTGTAGTCAGGCTGACTCGTGCACCCGTTCGCATTATGTAAACCAGTTAAGTCTTACGGCACGATGCAATGATGATTCGAGAAAGATCCGTTAGTTAGACTGAGTTCCAACTTCAATGGCATTGGTTGTTTCGTATCATTTTCACATCTTAAATTTTCACAATATCTCATAATATTTACCTGACTCCGTACTAAGTAGCTTAACTAAGCACTTATGTTACAAATATCACACAACAGAGGAAACACAAATATAGTACTTAAATACAGATGACTGGCCCGATGGCCCATTTAGTACCTGGTACCCTGCCTCATACGCCGTCCACCCTGGACAAATAAAATGCTATTTGAACCAGAAGATATAAGCTCTTTTCTTCGTTTTCCCGTTTCATTATAACTGATAATTTATATTCAGATCTATGTATTCCAAAAAATCGTCTTGGCAACTTTGTTCATAGTTTTACTTAATATGGTACAAAATGACATGAGAAACGCACGGTTATTGAATAGAACTGTTACCCCTATTAAACAATAAAACCTGGGGCTTGTTTAATAAAGGCAGGCTTTTAGCTGTTCATTTAACAGTCAGTGTTTTTTTTATTTCAAAGTTAGGCTCTTTAAATCTTATTAAGGAACCCAGGCGCGGGCGCGCATAAATTGCGCCTACCTACGGGTTTGTACCGTTCGGGATACAATACGTTATTGGGCAATTTGCATGTTTTGCGACGAGTGGGTTGCTCCGCGATCTGGGACTAGTTGTTATGTCTGCTAAATGATGGGGTAAATTAAGGTAAGGTACAGTTTTGTTCCTTTGGGACTTAGGTACCAGCCCATTTTATTGGTCAAAGACTAAAAATAGTGATGCCAGGGCCTCGAGAAAATCGGCGTGAAACAGGGATTGAGCAAGAGAAAGTACTGGAAGACCATTCTAGGAGGGGTCTTTAGGCAGCGGTAAATTTGATGTCAGTCATTAGTCTGAAATTCTCGTGGATCATGTCTTGTTAAATGTCATAATATAGTAGTAATATATTTCCAGTACGACTTCTAGCTGCCCATGCTATCTGCCAGGAGTGTTTGCGTTGAGTATA
Source organism: Cnaphalocrocis medinalis (assembly GCA_014851415.1). Taxonomy (NCBI): domain Eukaryota; kingdom Metazoa; phylum Arthropoda; class Insecta; order Lepidoptera; family Crambidae; genus Cnaphalocrocis; species Cnaphalocrocis medinalis. Next base: position 1,375,169 of record CM026277.1, on the reverse strand, counting down.
GCAAGTTCTACTACGACAAATCACCAGTTATAAGACAAGATGAAACTGATGGAAGTAAATATCCGATCGTTAATGTTAATAAAGCATCGCGTGACTACAGCGCGTTGGAAATAAAGAAAACCGGCCAAGCGCGAGTCGGATGCGCAATAAATGTTCCGCGACAACTTGAAGTCGACTTATACAAAAGGACAAAAAAAATTATAAAACAAAACGGTTCTTTATCAGACAATGTACTTGTAGGTACTTTATTTTGGAGTTTCGTATATTTCGGCGCTTTTTCAAGCGCCATGGTTGAGGTAAAACAAAAAATTAATCATATTTTGCATGCAAAATATTAACTTTAAACGTCTACTTATAACAAATTTTATTTTTGAGGTACCTAGTCATTTTTTACGAGCGCTTATTTAATTTCATCCGACACGATGAGTACTGGAATCTTGCATCCTTTTCGGTTAAATCAATTGATCTGAAATTTACTTTGCCATTCAAATCAATCAATAAAATAAACGAAAATGCAACAATATAAATATGATTATAGTGTTAATATTAAATAGGTAATAATGAAGCTGGAAGGTAGCGTAGGAGCTCTGTAATGAAACGATGCAACTTTTTAAACCGTAGCATATTGATATGACTTGACAAATTGGAAAGTTATTTTAAACTTTAAGACTAATGTGGTAAAATCCATGAATATGTAATAAATTATCTTGAATCACTGTATTTTTTACTATCTAACAGAGTATAATGTGACCGAAAAAATAGTTTAGTTTTCTTCTCTTGTATTACGGATCCCTAATAAAATTCGGCACCGCTTCTGTTGTTCCGTCTACACGGCATTAACCGGCTATTACTTTCCACGTTTGTGAGAAAAGTGGTGTAATACCACAATAAATAAAACGAAATCAAATGATTTAGTTCAAAAATGTTGGTACTAAAACGTAATTGTACGCTCTTTGTGCAGTGAATAATACTTTACAAAAAGATTCAATTCATGTAGCTTTTGCCTTCAAATCAAGCGAAAGTACTTATTTGGTTTGGTTTTTTTGTTTTTTTTCTCGCTTATGGTGCGTCATGGCACAAAATAACATGTAGCAAAGTCGGATTTAGGTGATATTGACATCAAACAGTTTGTCGTTATACTAGTACCTATACCGTATCGTGTATCTCCAGTATTTTGCCGAACCATACTGAAATAACTTAAACGGATCACCTGATGTTAGGCAATTACCGCTGCCACAACACAGCTCCAATAGTATTATAACAAGTGCGCTACCAACCTTTTCCCCTTCCTTCAAATTAGGCCTCCAGAATCCTTATCCACTCGGAGCATATAGGCTGCTTACGCTGGTTCGTCAAGCCGGACCATTTATGCCAAAGCATGGCTCTCCCACGGTCACATTCGATCATAACATTTGACATTCTCAAGAGTTTTGAAAGGAGCTGAATGAAAAAAAAAACCTATTAAAGAGAAAAGTAGACTTCCTCCTTCATCCACCTAGTTTAATCTACTTGAAAAGCTAACAAATTTACTTCAGTACTTAGGACAGCAGAGCAGAGGCGGGCTCGGCATCCGCTGCGGAAATGCGGTGACGATATTAAATATCCTCCGAGTTTGAGCAAAGTGGTCCGCCCGTTACGTCCGTTCTAGTGTAACACTGTTATACAACTCTAGGCGATAGAATAGGGATTGTTACAGCCATTACAGCTGCAATGGAAGGCAAGGTAAGTCAAAATCAAAATCAAAAATATTTATTCAGTTGTCTATGGAGAACATTTATGAATGTCAAATCCTGTAATCTACCGCTGAGTGAGACAGTCTGTGGTCATAGAGTTTTTGCGATCTTAATATTGGCCTGAGTTTGTGAAATGTTGTCCGGCTATTGCGTTTGCTCTACTGTAAAACTATATAGAACTCCTGGCAATAGGATGGAGGTTGTTACAGGCATTATAGTTGCAATGACAGGCAAGGTAAGTCTGTGGTCATAGAGTTTTTGTGACCGTAACATTGGCCTGAGTTTGTGCAATGTTGTCCGTCCATTGCGTTTGCTCTACTGTAACACTATAATACGATTTCATGCCATGAAATAGCGAATGTTACAGGCACTGTAGTTACAATCGAAGGTTTGTCTGTAGTCATAGAACATTTGCAATAGTTATAAATATCTGCCTGAGTTTAAGCAATGTTGTTCGGCCGCTGAGTTCGTTCTACTATATTACCACTATACAACCTGGTTCCTGGTCCTGGTTTTGATATTGTTATTACAGATTACAGTTGCAATCTCTGGTCAGAAAATATACAACGAAAAAAACGTAAACTTTATTTCGGAAACACGAGATGGCATGTTACAATTCGTACAGTGGTCTCAGAAAGTGCCGGAGTGAATGACATAGACAGACGTTCAGAAGCACAATATGATATACTGCTATAAACTGAGAAACAGCTAGAACTGACATTCTGTTCCCACTATTTTTATGGTTCAAGCCCGACATCCGACGATCCGTGTGGTTGCCAAAAAAAGGCTTAGCTCTGAATTTAGCCTCCACAAAACAATTACGTATCCAAATTAGGCAGTTACTTTTGGACTATTTTCGTGGCGTCCAGCTTATCACCATTAGACCAGCGAGCTCTGGATCCATAAATAATTACTAACGCACTATCCTGCGGCCATGTTTTCCATTTGATACGTCTGAGCGGGCAGCTTATTATTAGAGAGGTTCTACTTTCATCGATATCGAAACTTGAAAATTCACATTGTAATGGATTTATGCCAGAATTCTTTGAAGTATGTGTAGGTGTTGAGGCATTCTACGCCTACGGGAGAAAATTAACATATTCTTTACCTTTTACATAAAAAACTCAATCTTGTTTGTTGTTAAAACTCTCACTTCAGTTAAAAAATATTATCATAGTCTCAGTATATCATCCCTGGTTAGTAAAAAAGCATAACATCAATGTCAGATCAATCTATGGCTACTTACATCCAGTTTCTGTCTGACATACTGCACAGATTATCACTCCATCCTCATTTTTGGGGTAAATGGTTGTCTGTTCTGCTGCTGATATGGCTACTGGCCAGCTCACTGCCACATAAGTTTGCAAATTCGCAGAGCTATCTCGATGACCTTGGTTCTCTGCCGAATAACTTCTCGTGCTCAATCACGCAGAACGAGTAATCTGTCCTTTACCGCAAAATATGACTGAGCCATAATCATTGAAAAGAAAAAATCCTTTGTTTAACGTTCTTTCTTTTGTTGTGCCAAAATGGATTTTTTTTTCGACATCGATAACTGTGTCGCTCACTCACTCATGTTATGTTCATTCAAATAGGTTTCTATCTGATGTTTGCTTATTGCCTCGTGCCTCGGGCAGTGGCTCGAATTAACTTAATCCATGGGCTTGTGACGGACCTTGCCTGTATACAATTATGGGTATGTGGATGAGGTGTTTATGGTTTTATAGTCGTAATTAGATTAAAAGTTACTAGCAAATTAAAAGTCCGCACCACCTTAACAGATAGTTTGTAACTAGTAGCATCGCAGGTAGTGAGTCGCACTTAGCGACGGCTGCGCTTGGAGTTCTTGGTTTGATCTCCAGATGGGCAAAAATTTGTAAGTTCCTGACTTTTTTTGTTGAGATATTGTTTCAGTCAGGCCCAAGTTTAGTAGCCTCTTGTACCCTCGCGCCTAGGAAAACACGTAAAGCTATTGGTACTGCGCATGATTTCTCTTTTGCCATGTTACTTTGGTGTCCCATCAAAAGGTGAGGGTAAGATAAAAGAGAGTATGTATACTTTATTTGTATATGTTACGGTAAATCTGATTAATTGAAAATTATTAATACTCACCGCATGTTTTCGTAAATGTGAATAGACGATCGAAATTTATTACTTTTAGTAGTTCGATTGCTAAAACAAAGGCTGGCTGGAGTGGGCCGGATAGGAGTGGCCGTAAATCGGGAGCAATTGCGAGCATTAGTGGAGACCTATGTCCAGCAGTGGACGAGTGTGGGATGCTGATGATGATTAACTATACTAGTGATTGTTGCCAAAAGCGCCCAACTGGATATACCTTATAAACATGACGGATCGTTAAGATCAGCTGTCGTAGCTGGAACTGTAGGAGGATATTATTAACAGAGAAAGTATTGGTAGCGGAGTAACTCCGTAAATGCACAGTTTGTAAAAATACCACAAGATTTGACTTCAATAAGCTGTCATAGGTTCTAAAAGAATCCCTAAGCTAATTCGAATAGGAGCACTAAAATTGCTTGTTAGCAGCCCAGGATAACACCCCCACTTCCTGCGACGCCAGCGCCACAAGGTGTGCACGGCCCAAACTACTTTACTTGACATTTATCCGTTTTCTCATGCAAATGCTGCGGTTCACAAATAGCTTTGTTTCAGAATTGTTTTGCCCTCAAATTGCTCTTTCATTCTTGTTCGGTCGTTCTAGCTGTCTTTTTGTTACGTTGTTTTGCACTCGACTTCCGCCGATAGTTACAAGTTGTAGCAAATGTTTGGTGAAACGCTTTGAAACCAATGAAATTTTAAATAAAAAAGTGAAGCTCTGTGGTTAAAACATTTGCCCTCTTAACGGTAGGTATTTGTTTCAATTCCGAGTGAGCCTCTAGATTTTTCAAATCTGTGCATATTTTTGATGACGTCGGATTAAGAGTGATGGAACTCAAGTTCAACTGGGCAGGACATCGCTTCTAGTTGGCAGGTGGAGTAAGCTCTTAATAATGCTTCTCTAGAATAAGTAAACGAAATCCTGGTCGTTCAGCGTCACGATGGGTCGATGATATTACCAAAATAGGAGGTACTACTTGGATCCGAGCAGCTCAGGACCGGGTACTTTGTCGAAAAAGAAAGGAGGCCTATACTCAGCAGTGGGTACTTCAGAGCTGATGATGAAATGCATATTTTTACCATTCGCTCGTCGGTGAGGGAAAAAATGTAAGCAAACCCAAATGACTCAGATAGTTTCTGAAACGTACAACTATGATTAAATTGGTCTGATTCCCGTGTTAAAAAGCTGCAAAAGTCAGACAGTTTCATCGTAATTATTAGACTCCCCAAACCTGGATCATGGTACAAGCGTACCCTGAGCTACGAAGAGGTAGTTTTGGACGCAACCGGGAATCAGGCGCGTACAGCACACATCAAAGTTTACAAAACTTTCAAATTGCTTCAATCGACTCTTATTTTACTGTCAAACAAATTAAGTTGAAAATCAATTAACAAAATTTTACAGTTTGTGGTTGCCTGATGCGAGGTTTTACACATTGAAATTGGTGAGCTAACTTTATAAGAATTTTCAACGGGTGACACAGATTTCTGATTGGGATTGTCCGATATTTTAAAGTAAGGTATCGCCGCAAACTTTGTTGGGAATAACGTGACCGGTTGCGGGGGCTCATGGCTTCGAAGTTGAAGTTTAACGCAGCAACTTCCGCGTGTTTAAGCTTGCAATGAATGGGGTCTGAACTGGGTCTCTAGCGTGTTTGCAGCAGTTGGAATTCTTCGTTTGACGTCAAGTAGGTATTGGAGAATGGTTAGGTGATTAGGCAAAACTTCCATTTGCTTATTTTTTTAATTCAACTGTACTGTTACTGTACTTTATACAGAAACAAAACTAAACAGACAGTCGATAAAATAGTATTCCTAAGACCTTGACAGTAATACTTTTCCATTGCAAAAAAGTATGTTTTTATAAATATTAGTAATATTATGTTATATTATGTTACGGCCATAGTACTCCTGCAGGCGAATAAGAGATTACTAAAAGCTTACCAAATATAAAATAGAGCTACAAAAAATAATGTTACCATTACCTTATAAATGTATGGAACGGATGATTTTTATGTTGCTTATTTTGATGATCTAACAAGGGTCTTTATTCCTGTCACCTACTTTAAGAGCTTCGAGGTTAAACAAACCAAAACTAAAAGGCGTAAGTAGGTATATTTATTTTTAAAAACAAGATGTGATTGCTCATTTTTGTAAGGACAGTTAGTTTTAAGAATCTACAATCTATGTTAATTTGTGAAGCAATTGTGTATGTGCCTTATAGGAGATCCAATTTTCTATTGTGATAGGTGGCAGACGAGTAGATGAATCACCTGATGGGAAAGCGATTGTCGCCACCCATAGAGACCTGCCACCCGAAATCAGAGATTTCGTCACCTGTTGGGAGCCAGGCTCATTCTAACAGGCACCGTCTCCCCAGAGACCTCAGCTATATTAGCTTATCATAAATATAACCCGGTTATTTTACCTGGAAGACTTCGGTCCCTGTGGGACGTGTCATACAGGGGGGATGACGTGGGTTTCCAAAGTGGATGATACTTTAATATTAATTCCGATGTTAATAGTAGTTCATGTTACTGACTATAGTAAGTAAGTATGTATCAGCCTATATACTAGTCCACTGCAGGGCAAAGGCCTCCTATCATAGAAATCAATCATTATCTTGGCCATACTCTGGAGCCCCGAGTTCGATTCCCGGGTCGAGCAAAAGTATGTTTCGAATTTTTCGAACATAGTCTCGGGTTTGTGATCCCCAATCCGCATTAGGCAAGCGTGGTGATTACGGCTAATCCCATCATAGTTACAATAAATGAGATATAATAATGATCATTAAAACACAAGCGAGATTTGAAAGATTAAGTATGTATAGTCTCATACAATACTTTATCCCCACTCATATTTTAATATTCGAAAGTAAATCGAAAGGAAACACTTTTTTCTTTTTTTTTAGAATAGCCAGATATTTGGCCGTAATTCCATCTCAAAGTACGTGATGTTTATCCAGGGTGGAATTGAGCCCATTACCTTTGGCATATTAGGTAGTCCACTACCAAATGCACCACCGGACCAGTCTAACTTGCTCCATAATACTAAGAACAGCAAAACCATCTTAACAACACTACCCTAATGACATTCCCTAACACCTAGAAGTTAGTTAAGTCCATTCCTATTAGAGTCAACAACCGCGGCGCAACACAAAAATGTTGCTAATGCAAAAACCAGAAGCCATTACAAAAGCGATATATCAAAAACTAGTTTAAAGTTGCACTCTTAGAATCCTCTCTGGCGTTATTAAAAGTGCTTTAGAAAAAACACATTACCTGGTGTAATGGTACTGTAGTGCCGGGTAGTGCTTGCGTTTACGGGGTGGAGGCGTGATGAGAATGCGAGGTCGTCGTTATAGTGCCAAAGTAACTTTTTTTTAATGAAATAGGCAGGCGAGCTTGCTGCCCATCTGATGGTAAACGGCCATCAATAAATTACGTCACACAATTTTTCTTATGATTTTAACGCCACTTTTAAGTAATAGGCCGTGATTTCGGGGTGCCGGTTTTGATTTACGGGTCGAGCAAAAGTATTAAAGTAAAGGTTATGAACACCAATTCGTATTAGACAAGCGTGGTGCTGAAGCTTAATCCCATCATAGTAGCAATAACTTGATTTCTATGATGGAGGCTTTTTTCCAGCGCCGCAGATTTATATTTTTGACCTCCCCCCCCCTTTTTCAAAGAATATTTAGCTACAATATTTACAAACTCCATCATTACTACCATAATATCCTTAGAAACCTTACGCATAATCTAAACATTCAATACCGGTTATCAGGCGACCTATTAAAGTATCTCGAGGGCGACAAGGAATTTGTTACTCCCCCCCCCCCCCCTTACCCCCCTCTGTCTCATTATGCAAGGAGAAGATTAGAAGCTGAGCTCAACAATCAATGGATGACGGGAACCAGAGTTTAGGGAAATGTCCAGTACACAACAAGTTAAGAAGATTATAAATGCCAATCTCAACAAAGACTGAATATGCAGTAGAAGTTTAGGGTCGAATGTTTTAAAGATATTTTATTCTTTATACTGATTTTTGGAACTACCTAAGTATATCGTTTGGTAGAGTAAAATTGTAATTTTTTGTGTAGGATATCATATTTTGTGTCAACTGTCGTGAGCAGAGTACGACTCTCGCTAAAAACTAACATTCATAATTTTATGTTAACTTTATTTGTTTTGATGTAATTTTGTATTTAACTACATATTTTAATAATTTTATCTGTATTTCATATTTTCCCACCCGTATTATACCTTTAATACAGAACTAGGTCAATGTATAAGATGTTTCAAATTGTTGTCTCCATTTCAACAAGACTATCCGAAACATTTTAATTTACTCGCAACAGCTAGCCCCAGACAAAGAGCTCGGCCATTACGCCAAGCCAACGATCGCATCAATCGCACCAGAAACGAAGAAAAATATCGTTTTACCCGATAATTAAGATTGATAACCGCCGCCAACAAATATTATTCGGGCAAATTCTACGCCGACGTCGACGGACCCTCGTGATGCGATTCAATTTGCACTCGAGTGACTTAATTAATATGGGGCAAGAGTTATTTTCCTTTGCCTCATTTGGTTTTTCTCCAATCGTATCAGTTTTAGTTCTTAAAATTTTCGCGTCATAACTATTACTATTTATAGACAGGAATTAACACGACGTAAATTTTTAAGCACATAATTATGTACTTACTGCTTGACGTTTCGGTTGCGTTACTGCGGCCGTGGCCACAAGTGGACCAGTCTGCTTATGTATAATTTTTAATTTCCGTATAATTTAATGATGACAATCAGCTCAAAATATGTTTCCCATTTTATTCATGTGATAAATGGGGTGTTTGTTTAGGTATTTCCATCGACCTCTCTGTTCTCGCTGACGTTCGCTAACGACGATAACTTACCGTCACGTGACCCGTTTGCTTGTTTTAAAATAAAAATAGAAGGCGCGTTCTTATTCCAATGAAAATTGCCTCAGAAAATTCTATATCTTGTATTTCAAAGATGACTCGATGTAAGTATACGATATAGTCTTGTTAAAACTTGAGTGTCCAAATGTGACTCACGTCGCATCACTACCCGGACGGGTTTTATCCCGGGGAGGAAATCATATTTGTGTCGATGCAAATGTAAATCAATAAGAGTTGTTATTGAGCCGGGATGATTCGGGGCGAAGTTTTTTCTTTCATCTGTGTTTGAGGCGCGGCGGAATTATTTTTTTAGATACGTCTTGACAGCTGACGTCATGACTTTTGACATAATAGGAACTGTAGGGGTATTTAATTACCTTGTTGAAATAAATAAGTTCATAAATAACAATAATAAATAAATTCAAAATACATTTCATGACTCCATGAATGATGTCTTTATAAAAAATATTCCAATTTATATTTTTGCATATTTTAATGTATGTAAAATAGATTTAATATAAAAAGCATAGCAAAATTCCATCTGTCATACCAAATAGAAATGGAAAATAAACAAATATAATATCTTGTTTGTTAGGCAGACAGAATCCGGGGAAAACATCATTCATTCTGTTGAAAATGTATATCCATGGACAATATTATTGGTTTGCTTGGATTCAGATCATAGTAGCGATGACTTTTTTTCTGTGATTGAGGCCTTCACCCTGCAGTAGTATAGCTGATACTTTAGGTTTGGATTCAGATGGCATTAGGCCAGGGATGCCAATAAGTCAGTAATTAACATTTTCACTATTATTGCTATAATTTTGTGTTGTGCTAACGGATAAAATTCAGACACAATGACATGTTATTCGCCCCAGAAGGAAAAAAAAGTAAATGTATCCTACTTATACTCTGATTCACTGCAAGGCAAAGGCCTCCATCATAGAAATCAAGTTATGCCTACGATGCCCCAGAAGGTATTTGATGAAAATTTGGTACCTGATGAGGAAATTTGTGTCATGAGGCAGGGTCACTATCAATTGTACCATCGGGCCATTCTATGTCACAAAATTTTATGTAAGATACGAATAATCGAGTATGGTGATAGTTTTTTTTAGTAAGTTTTTGACATAATATAACTTAGTCTGTAGAATATAATATGAGTGTGTTGTAATAAACTTTCTTCAACTGTTCAGTTCACTAGTATACCTAGAGTATACTGTGTCAATATGGAAATCGTTATAGGTCACAGCTTAGCATTTCCTCGACCTACATATTCCTGGATACGGTCTTAAGGTAGGATAAAAGTTAGCTTATATTTTTAGCGTCGCAATTGTTTGGCATTGTTTGCTTATTTTATGTATTGAATTGAATAAAATAGAAGAAAATTATAATTACTTTCTTTGATTTAAAACACATGATGACTTGGCTCCCGTTTCACAATTTACATTTTTGATGAGATAGTACTCTTATCCTATCCCTTTTAGTTCCTAATATTTGAACCAATAGATGGCGCTGAGTGTAACAATTAATTAAGCCAGTGATTCACCTTCTGTAGAAATTATTTATTATCATGATAAAAAAGATAGAAAATGGAAACTTTTGTCTACATAATTGATAAAAGGAGGTACTTTTCTTGTCTTAATTGTCCAATTGCACCTTGCCATCTTCCCGACCGCGGCAATAGCTCATTGTTCTTTTACTTCAAAAAAATCAAGAAACAAGTTGAATCATCCAATAAGTTGGTCTCTTTAAGTTGGCAACAAAGCGAGTTACGGACTGGACATTAACAAATGGACCCGAGCAAAACGCCGAAGTCAAAGACTGGTCCGGTGCGGCAAAAACAAAACGGCCGCTCGGTTCCATTATCAGCTCGGCGATGCTCGGTTTACACGACACGACTCGGTAACGACGGTACGACTCAGGTTAACACGCTTAACAAATGTTAAAATCGATGTGGTTTTTATCCATCTAATATTATTATTTCTATCTAATGTTCATATTATAATAATGTTCTAGCGTTTAGAGACTTAAGGTAGCTTAATGAACGCGCCTTCTATACCTACCTAGGAGAGGATGTTAAGAATAAATCCAAGCATGCACTTCTTAGATTTATCAAATCTATGAAGTAATGCCAATGGCGACGACGCAACAAGCACGACATGCTGAGATGAGTAGCATTCAGGCGTACCGATTAAATTCGTGCGTTTGCCCGTAAGGCTATGTCGTTTCGTGTAAACTCCATCAATGGTAGCCGTAAATACGTTTTTTGCGAGTCCAGCCTTAACCGAATCTAGTTAAGTTTTCTAGAGATAATTGCACGCCATTATTTTAAAACAATTACTCTTTCAGGATCCGATTAAGACTTCTTTGGGAGTTTCAGCTCTTCGGTGCTTTTATTTAGCGGACTACTTTACGACGTGAGTCGTAGGATTTAATTCTTTTAGTCTCAGAGGAAGGAATGCCGTATTTTATTTAGTTTTTAAGTGTATTTATGATATTTTTAATTTGAAAGGCGTCCTTGGAATTTAAAAGTCCTAGATAGCTTTGATATTTTAGTTCAGATTGGTAACTTAATTTGAAAATTACAAAATTTTATTGTTCAGGACAAAGACAAACACCATATCTTTATAAAATAACTGTTTTAGTAAGGTGGTACAATTTACACAATTTTGTATAATTATTATACTTACGGCTGTACGTATAATAAACATCAAAGTATACAAAACTGTAAAATTGCTTCAATTTCATCTTACTTTCAAACACATTAGGTTGAATATCAATTGAGGAAATTTGCCAGGTTGGGGTAACTTGATGTGTGGCTGTCTGCACTTAGCCTCCTCTCGTTCTACATAGGTGACTACGGGCAGACATAGATAGTGTTTTAACACAAAATATTTAAGTCCCCGACCCGGGTATCGAAGTGCAGCTACGTTCAAAAGTGTGACCTACAAGCTACTGCTCCAGTGAGACAGTTAAATGTTCGCTTTAATTTAGCACTAACACTGCATAAAACCTCTGCACTCAATTTGTCATTACGGGCCACTCAACCGTGAAGTGAGACGAATTAATCAAAGCCGGGGTATGTAGCCAGTTAATCGAAATGCTAACATACCAGTGCTTGAACTAATTGACCAGGCGAGCGTAAGTAAATCTCAATATAATCAGATACGAAGCGGACAGAATAAGATCAACACCATAAATTAATGTGCTTTTCTAAATCTACAACTCCATAGGATTGGTTTTCTTATATGATCAATCACAGACGAGCACCCGGATCACCTGATCTTAACATCAGATGATTGACGCCGTCCATTGACACTCGAAACTAATCTATAGTGTACAATAAAGTATGTCTATCTATCTACAAGTACATAACTGAAATATCACCGGGCGCGTCATGTACCTAACCTATAGTACCTACGTCTCATCCTACAGAAACGGCTTTTGCTATTGTGTTTACATCACCCTCAAAAAAGGGTTAATCAGTACTCCTCCAGCCCCGCTGCATACTCACCCGTACCCCTCACACATAAGGTCCAATTCGAATTGCACGACTAAAACAGATCGGCATCCGGCTCGAAGGACCAAAACTTGCCTGGGACCGTTTTGTTAGTGCCCGTGCGTCGTTTAATTATCCCGGTGAGAAGTGATTCGCGTCAAAGCCCCTCCCGGCGGCAATTACAGACGCAAATTGGACCGCGACATACCCCCCCTCTATACCTCCTACCCCTCCTCCCCGGCTCGTGTTCCAAACACCCTCAAAACCTGAATCGGTTTAGTCGTTAGGACTTAGGCACATACAAAAGGGAATAAATGTACATTTGGTATTTGTGAGGAAGGTGAGAATATTTTGCTTTAAAATTTTCCGTTTTAAGTTAAGAAGGTAGGTAATGTAATTGATTGATAATTCAACATAATATATTTTATGTCGATTCTGATTTCTATACTAGAAACCTTAGGGACAAGGATAAATATGAAATGTTGTCTAGTAATGTCTGTTTTTTTGACATTGACTTTAGTAAATTGGAGCGATATTTTGTGCAAGAAAATTTAAATAAATGACGTCTTAACTACGATTACTAATACTCCTCGCCCTATTACAATTCTGGTGCCCAACGTGGGGCCCCTTCATCAAACGATGTCCTTTGTCATAAATCGCTGTTTACATAAAACTCCCTAAGCGTATAGACTAAAGGTGAAAATCAGCACATCCTTTCTGAACTAAACCCATTTGGATCCGCAATACAAAATGTTCTTTTCAACCCGTTTCAATGCACCTAAATTGTTTTCTTTCATTCTATAATGGGTCATTTATTTCCACGTCGCAGCCGTGTGTTTGTGGACCGCGTACACGCTCTTGAATCAAGGTTGTGACGAGACTACGATCGGATCTGCATTCAATTACCATGGACTTACTTGTTACTTTTGCTTGGCAGGGTTATAAATGGCTGTGAATATTTTACAAAGTCCCCAATTGAATTTATTCACCAATATTTTCTTGATGTTGAACTTCAAAGGACATTGGCCGTTTGTATACTAGGTGGATAAAACATTGGACCTTGGAGAAAAACTACGTAAAATCCTTTACTTAGCAAAGTTAACATGTGTGACTTAAAGGGAACATTATTGTACTTTAGAAAAGAAACAAAACATCGTTGGAAGGTTTTTTAAATTTTACTTGTAAGTGAAAAAAAAAGATCGGTTATTTTATTCAACCAATTGATCCAGTCGTAATAAGAATCTGTATACTTAAGAACATTCATAAACATACAATTTCTGTGTGTAATATTTGGTGTTATAGTCGTCTGCTGTGTAGCATTTAGTAGATAGATATGTACGGATATATATCTATCATTTTTTTGCATCTGTAATAAAATATAATGGCTTAATTTTTAGATCATATTCCTTACACGTGTTATCGGAATGGACTGCCTGGATGGCGCAGTACTTAGGTAGTGGAGTGGGTCGCACGACGTCTGCGCTTGAGGTCCCGGATTTACCTGAGTTTTCTGTTAAGAAATCTCAGGGTCAGTTCGAAGATGGCGGTCTTATACCCCATGTCTTGGAAAGCACGTTAAATTGTTGGTTTGGCATCTGAACCCTCTTCGGGCGTCTCACACTGATATCCCATCTTTGAGGGTAAGAGCAATGTCTACGCACACACTTGTACAAAATCAATGTCCTATATCAATGGTTGGTTGGCTACGTTGGTGGATCGGTAAGGAGAACATTATAGTAAATAATGACCATCAAACAGATGTTGTATTTTAATCAGTAACATGTTCCTACTATAGCGTCTAACCAACATTACTCATGCAAAGACTACTATACCCAAAGCGAATAACTTAAAAGGAAAACATAATAAAAACACATCGATACTGATGGCACTTAACGCGGCACGTACAGGTGATGGAATACATTTACATGGTAACTCGAGGGGACGCCATGGCGGAACCTTGCAGGAAAATAATAAGACGCTCCTCAAATTACTTCTGCATATGGAAATTGCTTATCTGTCTCAATTTTCCTTTGCCTTTTTGTTCTTATGATGAAAGAAAATTGGATCGGGAATAATAAAGTTAATGTAAAACTAAAGTAAATAGACGTATTAGTGAGCCTCACGTTCGTTTCGGGATTTATTTTGCTTTCCACTTCTTTAAGTGCGGTCTTCTAGCGAAGGTTGGCAATCATAATGGCGACTTGAACCCTTGATACAGCTGCTACCACTGGCGTAGATTTTTAGGCCAAGATGTTGGGTAGGGGGCGTTGAATATGGCCAGTATTTTGACTTGTTGAATTGTAAATGGCTAGTATTCTCTACACTCTACAATCTTTTGACAGCGGAACCAGACGAACTAAATCATAGTTACACGTTTCAGAAACTGTTCAGGTTTTCTCAGATATGTTTCCTTACTGCCAAGCAAATGCATGCTCGTTTTCGAGCGACGACCCCTGTATGCGTTTTTATCCACTGAGTAACGAGTTAAAAATATATTAACTACTTAATAACTACAAAAGGAGAAATTTACTTAATACCCTAAGTATATTTAAATACTTGTATGCAGTGAGATTCCCGCGGGTGGGCTGTTCCGCGAGTTGGCCGGATCTCAGGGCCTCGTTATACGTAACTCCGTTAGTTGTTCCACCAAAAATTATATTAAACTCGTACACGTAGTTTGGAAGTTAGTTGACAGATTCACTTGAGAGGGCGCTTGTTAGTGCGCTGGAATCGTTCCACTTTTGAATCTTGCGTTGTAAGTTGGGACATAGTTTTAGGCAATAACAACATCCTCCTTTCCCCTACAGTCTCCTATTGAAATTAAGTATTGTGTTAACTTCACTCATCATAATTTTGACCGTAGGAGAGTCGCGCGTCGGCATGGATGGGCCGTCTCGACCGGGGTAATACTACGGCCTCCATTGTGTTTCATCGTCTGAGTGAGAGTACTGGAGGTCCAATCGGGGGTTAAAATTGTGGCAACGAACTTGTGACTCCACTGGTGCTGCGGGTGTCTATGAGCCGCGGCAATCGCTTACCATCTGCTCGTCTGCCATGTATCATACAAAAAAATACTTAAGAATAAATTCCAAAAAAATGTTCAACACAAGTAGATACGAAACCATCAATACGTCACATTAGCATGATTCCATCAGAAAACAATACCGTTGGATAAAAGTAAACGCCGCTCGGCGAGCGTCCCCGCTTCCTACATTAAGCGGAGCGACAAGACTAATTCCTTTATCGTCAGCTCCCAGCCTAATTGATAAAGAGATAGACTCCAAGAAATAAGAATTGACAGCTTCAGGTACTATATTATTTGAAACGACTCCCCCCCGCCAAGAGGGGCGGATTGTCATGTAAATTTATTCTATCACCTGAAGTCGACCGTTTTTATTTCCCCTTCCAAGAAGCTTTGATGTTAGTAGTGTTTAGAAAACTGGGAGCAAATTTTAGCATAAACGATGTCTGCCACTATACCTTACGTGGATTTTTCAGTGAGTTAATAAAGTAGGTGAATCTTATTTGCATAATAAGGTTAGGAAGTGGCGTATTTTGAAAGGGGTTTGCAAAATGTGAAAGCTTTTAGCGTTTAATCACATTTCCTATTCGATTTTGATCATATTGTGAAGACACATTTTATTATTAACTGTTTCTTTTGGCATGTTATGCAAAACGCACATTGGTACACGTCCAAAATCATGAAGAGGGATTTTTAATGTGATCTAGGTACCATCTGAATCAGAATCGTATATATTTTTTAAATATACCGATACAGAAATCGTGTTAGGGTATAATACAATGGTCTGATAGATTTACTAGTGCGCTGCTAATCTTAATTAATGTGTTTACTGGCTAGCGCGCCAATGGTTTATTTTATACGAAAAAATATTAATTTTAAGAAAGTTTTTTATCAAATAATTGCATTTTCTTTCTGAGCTTTTCCGACGCGAAAACGCTTTGTCAGAATTATGTTCCTACTCTGCGCTACGTATACGTCGTGTATGACGTTACGTCTAAGTTTTGTCGAAGTAAACAAGACGCAAGTAAAAATAATTGCCTTATTTTGTTGTTTAATTGAACAAAAAGAAATATTAATTGCACTCTTGATAAAGAAAATAATGCGCGTTTTGCATTTCAAGGTTTACAATTAGTTTAATAAATATAATTTTTTTGTATTTTTTGAAAGCCACCTTGATATTCTTTTTGACCACTTTTTATAATGGAGTGCAGTACATAATATGAGTATGCACACTTACAAGAATAGCTTCAAAATATCAAGGAAGTACGCCATTTATGCCACTGCGCATGGAGATCACGTGACTAGAGAACAGAATCAGCAGCGAGGGACAAAAAGGCAAAATCGCTGCGTCTGTAATCCGTTAAACGGGACGGGACGGGACGGGACGGGACAGGTGACGCTTGGATCTCGTGAGCGATGGATTTGAAGGCACGTGGGAAATATCTAGCGACTGGCTACTAGTATTACGTAAAATGTTAAGTAACGAGACATGAACCCGTAGCGTCAGTTATCTCAGTTTTTCGTCTTCGCTTTTTCTCATATATTTTTTTATGTGATAGTTGGTAGATGAGCGGAAGGATGACCTGATGGTAAGCTTGCCACCGCCCACAGATACTAAGTGGAGTTACAAGTGCGCTAGTGCGCTACCCATTTTAAAACTTCCCTCTTGATTGGGTCTCTGGTACCCTCACACACTCGGCAAAACACTTAGCTAGCGATATTAGCATTTTTTATAGGTGACAGACGAGCGAACAGTCTCAACTGATCGTAAGCGATTGCCGCCGCCCATAGACAACTGCAAAACTTTCGGAGTGACAAGTGCGCTGCCAACATTTTAACCCTCCTTCCCAATCGGGCCTCCGCTGCTTCAAACTGGTCTTCTGTGAGGCCTTAGTATCTCCGGGTCAAATTAGATTCATGAGGTCAAAATTCTACGATGAAGCAAGGTCTTTTGATTGACTTGAAAAATCTAAACATGCTTTCTTCTTACAGCCACTGCTAAGAGTCTACCTTAAATCAGCCCAAGATACGTCTGTTTTAATCTAACTATTTGGTTTAACGGCAAATGCGTTCCAATCGCCTCGTGCTGTTTTATCTACACCTAAATTTTCAATTCTACTAAAAGAGAAGTATCTCATTCTCGTCAGATTCCAGTCAACTTGCCTTGCAGTACTCTGTAGCAATAACTGTTACATTTATTCTCATAGCCTCTCTTAGCCGCGTTTTGTTGGAACCATCCAAAACCATTTCTCATTTCTCGTAGCGTCTCGTAGCCGCCCGTAGCGCTCGCTACGAAATCCCATTTTCGTAGCACGGTGGGCCGAACTCACTTTTTATTATTCCTAAATTAGAAACGTTTTGCGTTTAATATAACAATTACTGTTTTGTCGGGCATCGTGTTATTGGGCTAAAAGCCTTCCCTTTTCACTTTTATTACGCTCCCTCTTTTATTAAATAATTCTTAGGGCATCGGAATGAGGGTTTGGAATTGAATTGCTGGAGAAATGCAACGATGCGTATTTGGAACAAGTTATTGCTTAAAAATATCCAAGCGTACCACGGGCTCCGATGTAATGACATTGAACGCAATTGTAATAACTTTGATTAATAAAAGTGCCAAACATTTCTTACCGATCACCTAGAGTAACTTGTATACTTTTATTATGTGATAGGTGACAGGCGCGCAGACGGATCACCTGATGGTAAGCGAGTGCTGCCGCCAATAGACGACTGTCTATTGAAGCATTAGTAGAGTGAATGAATGAATGAATGAAAATAGAGTCGCAAGGATGATATTATTTAATTAAACTTTTACTTTGATTAAAATTAATTTAATTTTTAGTATTTAATTTTGCCTGAATTTTTGAAGTTTTGGTAAACAGTCACATCCCTGTAACTTTTTCTTTTATTAACCATTCTGAACTACAAATTTTCGACATGTGAGAATTTTTCGAATTTTTAATCGAGACCCCAATTAAAAAGACCAAGTTACATGATCGACTTTGTATGAAAGGTTGAAATTGCGTTTCTAAAGTCACAAGCAATGATCAGCTGCAATCTTATCATGGACTCCAGGCCCCAGCAATATACAGGGTGTTGCGTGTTTCCGTCTAATGCACTGTTAGTCAGCATTTTTTACATACGTTGTCATAAAGCTGTTACGTTAATGGCTTCCCGGGGATCGCTATTTTATTATTATCATTTCTCTGTTTAACTACAGTAGGTTATCAAAAAATGCGCAATATTTTTAATATTCAATATCTTCATTGCATTCATAGTGTATAACAGTAGTTAGGTATTTTGGTTTTACTCAGGATATAAATATTTTTGTGATGCAGATTTTACTTGACTGAATTAGAATCTGTAGCAAATCTGCCTAAGCATCGTCGCAGGCGCAGTCTAGAATAACATTTACGATTCGAAAAAAAAAACACTTGAAGAAATCATCCCCTCCACACCATGATAATTCCCATCCTCACTCGATAACCCCGATAAGTGGGGAACTCGCGAACAAAATAAATATCTGCGAATACTTTTTGCTCCGTCCCCGATCGTTATTTATTATTTATGGAAATAGACCTGGGAACTCCATCGGAGGAAGGTCGTCATATTTTTCTTAAAAAAAGTAATGTCCCCGGAGCGCAAACGTTTGTCATGTAAATTTATGCGACCCGGTTTAGCGTTCGCTTTTAACCGATCGAGATTTCTGGACGGAATATTCAATCGCATTGTGAGTAAAAAGAGTTTGTACAATAATGCCGGGTCACGAAAGAAGTTAAACGAAATCGTAAATTAGAATTATTGTAATCGTTCATTGGTTACGTGGTTTTATTGTACAAATTGAGTTCGGCTCAGCTATATTTGTACTCGATTGTTATGAACACGATTTAAATGGAGCGATATTTGCGGTGATATTTTCTTTCGAATACCAATAAAATTGTTCTAAAATTGCCTTTTTTAGAAATAGAATTATTCTTTATTCAGTTTAAATCCAACCAGAAGATTTATGAATTGCAAATAATATGTCAGCTACCGCTGATTTGGAAAGTCCAACTCAGTAGCTACTTTTTTTCAAATTATTATCAGTACGAGTTTCAGTCGTTAGTCCTAAGCCCTATCACGAAAGATGTATAATTATTGATTTCTATATAGTGTAAATATCTGAATGCGGTTCATAAAATACATTTACTTAAAAAGTTTCAACAATATAGCTTTTACATTCCGAAAAAAATGTCGTGAATCTAATAACAAGTAAGTGCCGAAATGTCGTGTATCTAATAACAAAATCCTGTTCAAGTAATAATGCTGTGTAACGATGAATCTTTATTCAATTTTCAACCCCTAACCCCCTTTATTTAAACTCCCAAAATAATGTAGTTCGTCACACAAACTTCGAACCCCTTAAGTCACTTTTTCTTCAGTACCAGGAGCCCATACATCAATTTCAGTCGCTAACTTTAACAATTCCCAAATCCTCGCACTGCATTTTCACCCCCTTTATTACCGTTCAAAGGGTGATTTAAAAATATACACGGGGTACCAATTTTAATATTCCTAACATCAAATATGACGAGCATCCATACAATCATCCAAGTCCTTTTTTATTCCCTTAAGGGTAAAACTTTTAGAAACCTATTTTTAGTGTTCACTCTCACTATATAAGGAATTTCCTCCCTGAATTTGAAGTTTCTAGGTTGGGTGGTTTGGGCTGTACGTCTATCACCCAATCACCTTATCAGTTTATTCCTTTTTCTCGTATATTTATAGATATTTAACTGAGGCAACACAAGGCCCATTTCGTTATTTTCTGTGCCTAAGTTTTTGTCTTAGTTGTTGAACCTTTCAAGTTCTATATTTAGCTCTGCCAACTTTTGTCTAGGTAATACCCTCGCAGTTTTCCTCCTAATAGCCTCTTCATGAGCTAAGACGTCACAACTCTACTAACCAGTGACAAATGACGCAGCAACGATGACGTGCAACTCTCGAAGGGTGTATTATAATGTGTCAACATTAGCATCGTTACGCTTCGGTGGCGTGTAAATGTCATTTCGTGCCACTATAAGGACGTTTTAACGTTTGACAGTGATGTCTTTTTGTGATGAATGGAAGATGTGAAACCTTTTTGCGTTCGGAAGGAAATACGGTTAGGGTACCTATTTTTAGCAAGAAACCAAAACAGTGTATTGAATAGTAGGTAAATTAGATACGATTCAGAATAATGGAAAAATATCATTATGGAAGAAATCACAAAAAAGCAATCACGAAAAGTGTGACAACCTGTTTGGAATATATTTTTTGTATTATATACCTAACGATGGTGGCAAATAAGGTGGTGGTTTACATCACAAGCACGAGTATTGGAGACAGTATGTAGACCTACTAGACACTTAAAAAAAATCGTATCGCTGGGATTGTGCTTTACCTTTGAATATAATCAACGTATCGTATCGTACAACGTTCCATCATCTTTTCAAATTTTCATGTAAATTATTTACTTAAGAATAAATTGCAGAGAATTGCTGTAACAAGAGTAAAAAATATTTACGATACATATTATACACTACGATTTCTAAATAAACTTTGTGATAGCCTACTGAAACGATTCAAGAAGTGGCTATCATTATTTAGCGTTCTTATTTTGCTGATACGAATTTTACGTAATTATCACTACCTAACTAGTGGCCCGCCCTCATTTCGTTTCGGGACATTATTTCCACCCTGCTACTAATAGATGGCGCTAGGCAGGCGATTCTATGTTGCTAGTATTTTGACTTTTCTGTTTGTATACAGGTAAGTATTGTCGATAATTCATTGAATTTATCTGTTTATAAATAGTATAGATAAGGTCCAAAACTGACTGCAATTAGGTGCCGACGCGACCGCATCACACGTCACGATAGTCGAGCGCGACGCATTACATACTGTAGCTCATTTTGCTCGCTCCGCTCAGCTTACTAGCTCAGGGAGGGGGGCTGGGGGCGATTAGTCCCCTGCGGCCCTCACAAAACAGCATCTGCATAAACCAATTCCGATGTTTACACAACTGTGGGCGCGTTCAATGGAAATGTTACCGGTCTTTGAGACGAGTACCAGTGAGTGAGCAGCTTTAAATATTTACTTACTGGTTTATTATGAGCGTTTAGTTGTGTGATTGGTTTCGCTTAACCGTTTTATTAACTTTACGGGACTTTAATAGGCGTATATTTAGCTGATGATAGCAAACTTTCTGTTAGTATAAATACCTGGGTTTTTTAGGCGGGGCGTGAAACGGCATTTCAGCAGGCCTTTAGGGTGAGAATGACAGAGTCAATTGGTACTTAGTCTATTCTTTTGTGCCTGTCATCCTCATATTTTGATCTCATGACCGCTTACAATCAGGCGGAGTGAGGTCATCTTGACCTCAATATATACATATAAAATTCCGCTAAAATAGGCTAACAAGTAGGCAGCGCATTTGTGAATATTCTGGTGCTGCTAAAATTTGGCGGCAATCGTGGCAGACTAACAATGGATCACGGTAAACATGATCAAATGTTCGCCTGCCACTTATCTTAGAAAAAAGTTTAAGACTTAGATTGAATAGTTTTTTTATGTGATAGGTGGCACACCAGCAGACGGATCACCTGATGGTATTTCAGTCAAATGGTAGCTCTTTCAATCTGTTTTTGCCGCAGTTGGCAAAAAATAAGGTGAAAAGTCAAAAATCTACACCTGCTAACAATTACTTGCCACAAACGACTTCATACAAACAAATTACACACACCGCTTGTGTAAACACATCCACACGTTTATTTAATTCGACTGAAAACTCTAAGCACTGAAACACGTTTAATTACATTCACAAAGAGCTTAACTGATCTTTCCCTCGGCCAAAGACTTTAGTCGTTTAGTGGACTGTGACTTTACGACGAGTGTAGCGTCCACTAGCACCGCCATTTAATTTATTCGATCTTTTTGTTTATTTCCTACATAATAATTTTTTCACTATTATACTTTATGTTAATTAACAAGATGGGCTGATGACATATACAGAGTGATGGGAAAGACCTGGATGAGGCTGGCATAGGAACGTTGTAAATAGGAAGCACAGGGGGAGGCCTCCCCCTGTACCCTGTAGTAGGATCATGATACAGGTTAAAGATGATGATGATGATACTTATGTATTTATGTCAAGTGGAAAAATATTCTTTAAACGTCATTGCTGTCACAGCACATCGCAATACTCGTCTATACTTTTTATTTATGCGCACTGTAACATGCGTCCACGCACCTGCGAAATTTATACTGTCTATAAATTATTTAATTCTTAGTCTTTTTCAATGATACAAAAAAAAAATAGTAATAATGCCCACGCTAGGCATTTGTGGTCGCAGAGTATAGCTTCTTTGCAGATGACTGTCGGACAACGGCCTATCGCATTTATTTATGCCCAACCAGAAAAAAACTGCTTAAATGTGTATGTAACATGCGTAAACAAAGTATTTTTAGAGAACAAATACTTAATCCAGAAGGGAAATAAAAAACACGATTTCCGGAGCGTGGCCATGGGAGGCAGGTTTACGCACGGCAAATCACGCGCAAAAGCGTCACTAGGACGGCGCTAGTGAATTTTACACTCGCCTTTAGGGCGTAGAATCCGAGAAACTCCCAACTTCGTCCTTTGATTTCAAGTTTCGGTGAATTTAATCAAAGTAACTTTGTCTATATCAAAATAGAAGGCCCAAGTTGGTCTTCTATAAACATTCGTTTCAAAATTGGTTACATATTAATGACTGAGCTACGCGATGCGCGAAAGTTTTCGTTTGGATCAGAATGTTCGATAGTTGGGATATTAATTTAACTGGAATGCATGAATTAAGGTAATAATCCTTATAAAATTAAACTTTTTAAAGGTAGCAGGTAAATATTTGGTATCTGGTAAATATTTCGATATATTTTTTTATCTTTAATACGACGCTAATCTTTTTTATGGAGATAACTTTGCCAATGTAAGGTGACATAATTGATATAACGTGGGTAGTAAACTATCGAAGTCACGGTCACTCAATAAAACTCCGGTGTTTAGCGTTTTATCGACCTACGGAATCTGTCAATGGTAAGCAAATAGCTGCAGATGATGTGGTAAAAATGTTTTCATCATTTCAGCCAATAGACGTTACACTGGCATGGACACAGGCCTCCCCCAAAGTTCTACACACAGATCGGTCTTATGCCACCAGATTCGTCGGTCTACCTGGTGGGAGGCCTGCCACGGCTGAAAATTGTTTTTATTAGATTAGAATTTGTCAACCTAAGTATTCACTCCGAAGTTTCAATCTAACATAGGATACAACAAAACGAAGTCCTAAGGACGCACAAACATAAATCCAAACAAAGATTCCAGAAGTTAATAATAGACAATAATTTAATCTAGGCAGTAGTTTGTATCGCGTAAATCGGGGCTAATCGGAATAGTAGCAAAGTTTCCAACTAGAACCGGTAAGTTAAGTTTAGTTTTATAAGACTCATTAAATAAACCCCAAGATTTACGACAGCGAGTCGTCACGACCCGATGACTTTGTTGCTATTAGCTGGATTACCAAGTCGCCTATTTAACATTAAAAGGTCTACAGTAGTTTAATACAGCTAACTAACTTGGAACACATTAATTTGTGACGGAGTAATATAGCATAAACGTTTTCATTAATGGTTGAGCATATTTTTTGAAGTAACCAAGTCAACTGTTTAGATTTTTGTACCCCAATTGGAGAGCTACGCTTAGGCATGAATAGGCTAGTTTAACCGGAGTAATGATACCACAGCCTTACAGAAAACACGCGTGAAGCGGTACCCATGCTGTATTTCGTTAAGCGAGTGAGGGTACTAGAGGCCGAATTCGGGGAGCTGCTTCACGCCGGTGTTTAGTGAGGCCGTGGTATCACTCCGGCCAATTATGTCAAGTGGCTTCGCTTTTTTGATGATTTATACAAAGACTATTATGTCCTACAGCTTTTATAAATTTTACTCAGACAACTAAAGCTGATAGTCAAACCATTCAGTTTTAAGCTGCCACATCCAAACTATTGACTCCGCATAAAGCCATGTGCAACAATGAACCGAAAATCTACTTTCAAAAATGGCTTTCCTCCTCCTTTGTGGAGCCTTCGGCATCCGAGCGCTCTAAGCCTCTAATGCGAGAATGAATAATGACTGGGTGCGGTTATTAAACCAAAAACCGCGTATTACGAACCATTTAAAATAGGTTTTTAGATTTTCGCGTTGCATTTTAACTGGTTATTAACTGTTAGGGAATCCGAAAATAGGCGTGACGACTGGTCCTTATAATGACATTGTTTGATGTTATGATAGATTTGAAAACGAAAATAACTCTGTGCTAGTTAAAATGTAAAAAATATTTCGTGTATCTGTCAGTATGACCGTTGAAATGTGGACGTTGAAAATAAATTTAGAAGTGTTAAATTATCCAAAAATCCGGGTATCATTGGGTAGCCCACCAAATTTAAAGTAACATTTATTAAGAAAGTAGTTGTCTAAACGTAACATTTCACATAGCAATCATACAAAGTTCATACGCCATGCGTAGAAAATTCATAGTGGTGACGTCACGGCTAAGTAAAGTGTTTTTATTTGAAGCGTGAAATTTTACCAATGTTTTTGTGATTGAGGAATCTCACGATGGTATAGCAAATTATAAGTAATTCGATATGCCTATTACTCGTAGCAGCTGAGAGTAGAAAGACGTGCAGCCAGTTCGCTTGTGACCTCGGCTGATGTGATGTAGTCGAAACATCAACATAATATACACATTAAAAAATTACATTCATTCTCATTCTTATTAAACCCAATTTTAAATAATCAGCAAAATTGGGATTCTGCAAGGCATTTTATGGGTGCTGTTGAAATTTGCATTGAAAGGAGATCAAATATTAATTATCCAAATTTACAATTGTTCATTTATGCAAATGTTTGATCTTAATGGAAGCAATCAAAATTAGTGGAGCTGATTAAACATTTGTGTTGATGTGGAAGAGACTCTAGCAGTCCCGGTGGACAAACCTCTAGTGGTGTCTAATTTATGAACCAACGGCAACGGGCTCATTAAAATATTAATCACAAAAAAGTACGTACAGCCACACATCAAAGTATACAAAACTGTCAAAGAAGACCGGCGAGAGCAGTCTTCATGTTTTCCGACACCATACATATTTGGAAACATACTAATTAAACTAAGCAACAAAATGTTTATTTTATCTTATTATAAGTATATTTTTGAAAGCATGGAATAAAAAGTTAAATTATTTTCAATTTGCAAACAATTCAGTGAACAAAACTCACATCACAGAGGAAAAACGAAACGTTGAGTCAATCATAATGTCACTTTGATAGTTAAGATATTTGACATCTTTTTAAATTGTTTTAAATGTGTGATCTATTCATTTACGTTTTCGCGTATTTTCTGGACTTTTGAGTTTATTGATTCAACCTAGACAACAGCATTTCCCTGGATTTGATTTCCAAGTGATTTGGTTTATTTAGTATAATGCCGTTTCGATGTGTCCATTGTTCTTTGCAGTCTTGCTTGATCGAAAAAGACGACACCGTTTATCCGAGGAAAGTGCAGAGACGATGGAAAGAAGAAGCCAATAGTGAAATACTCTCTGCATTGAATAGTATTGACCCATATGTTTTAAGGGCCAGAATAAAATCTCGATATTCGGGCAGCAGGTCATACTATACATACATAGTAGTAGATAGAGCAATTCAGGACGACAAGCTATTTTAGGGTAATAATGTTATTGTGTTGCAGGTAAGCGAACAGTTGGTTGCTGTTCGCATACCATGAGCATATTATGGTATATGGGGTTTGCAAGTCGACGGGGTAATATAGTACCTCCTGCAGCCTTTTTAGACAATTTTGTTATGTACTTAATTGATTAAATGACGTCATACCTACACATCCGAAGTTTGTTTTACCATACCTTTATAACGCTGATGTAAACATGCAACATTATGTACTTATAATAATCGTTGAGTGCACATGTAAGGTAGGCGCGCCTGACAGACTATGAATTTGTAAGCACGAGTTCATACTCGTGCTTACAAATTCATAGTCATCATTCATAGGATCATTCATCGATTTATCGAGTGCCATTTATAGTACGTTAAGCATCAGTAGCACTACCATGTTTTTTTTTATTTTTATGCGATTGGTAGCAGACGAGCAGACAGATCACCTGATGGTAAGCGATTGCCGCCAACCCATAGACACCTGCAACACCAGTTGAGTCACAAGTGCGCTAGTAGCCCAAAATCTAGTAGTGCGAGTGCAAGTTTGAAATACTCAGAAATACTATCCTCGCTACCGAAAACTATCGCTTTGTCTCTTTCATTATGATGCATTTGAAAGAGACAGAGCAATAGTTTACGTTATGTCAGTTTCGATGTCAACTCATGGTAGCGCTACTGAAGGCCACTCAGTAACATTGACAGGGGGGGCGTTGTACGATATTTTTTCTTCTATGGGAAAATGTCAATCAACACTGAGTCACTGACACTTGTGAGAAAATACGATTTTCTGACATTTGCCGAAAACCTTATGTATGACCCTTGAACGACTATACTTTGTCGGCCCTATACCTTTATAATCCCATCTTTAGAAAAGTGGCAACAATTTCCTTTTTTCTTAGTTGAGTGTTCTTCTTTAAGTATCATTAATTTTTTTCTAGGCACGGGACCTCTAAACCGCAGACTGAAAATACATAGAACTTCGCCGGACTCCTTTCCTCATTCGATTCTCACCTTTATGTCAAATGCGTTTGGTTCAATATCAATTGAGGAAATTTGACAGTTTGTGGTAACCTGATGTGTGGCTGTCTGTACCAATGCATTGTCCTACTGCAAGAACAGGCCTCCATCATGGAAATTAAATCATCGTTACTAGGATGAGATCACCGCGCTTTCCTCGTGTTGATAGGTGATCATAATTTTTAATTCGTGCTATATTCGGAAAAATTCAAATATGTTTCGAATTTGATTGATTTGGAAAGTTTCGAAAACTTTCCGAATCAAACTACAATTATGGCTACATCTATATGTAGACAAATTTAGATAGTCACAACTTATTAATGTAACTACTTGAAATCCCAAGCTATGTTTAAATAAAAGTCTTCAGTCTAACTCTTCGTTAGAGAAGTTGACCCGACTCATTGAACATAAAACCATTGGCCGTCAGGTAATAAATTTAAATTAACTTCTACTCTAAACAATCTCAATTTGAAAACTACTAACAACGTTTTCCATAAAAGCAAAAGCTAATCATTGTCATACCGACAAACTCCTAACTCTCAGTATTATTAATCAAAATCTTCTAATTACCGACGCTCTGAATTAATTCGTTCAAACTTCAGCATATGAAAACTGTAAACTCGCGCCCGCTTCGATGGAGCGTCTAACAAACCAACTTGGCTCATTTTCTGCGACTCCCAAGTTATCTGAGTTAAATAAATTAAATTTAAAAGACAAGTCTGAAGTCAAGAGCACACAACGCCGGGGGCTGTTGCTTGTCCCCAACTTGTAATAAAACGTTAAGAGCTTAAATATTTCTTATAAATAGACCTGGATTGGATTTGACAAGCTGCCAAGTTTGATTCTTTAATTCACAAAGGAGAAACTTGGTGCAGTTGACGCCAGTAATATCGCTTAAAGTAGTGAAAATATTTTGGCATTCAACGGGCAATTTATATACTCTGTCACATTAATGGGCGTGGAAAAAGAACTCTCTTTAAACATGGTTTAAAAGTGACTAGTTCAATATCAACACCGTGAGCTTGTTTCAGGAACTGCGTTTGCACGAATGTGAAGAATTATTTCTTATGAATAAAAAAAGTAGGTATAGTATAGTATCAGCCTATAGGACTGTCCAACTACTACGGTGGGATTAGGCTTGATCACCACGCACGAATGAAAAAAAATATGAATGAGAAATGCACAGCACTAAATCGCCACCGAATGATGAGAATGGTATACTTTGATGTTTGATGTAAAAAATCAACCGAAGGAAGTAGATCAAACAGTTCCTCAGAGCACTTTTGTATATTTTTCATCGCCTGTAGGTAGAATTTTACTTCTTTATAAATAGATTCCGTCGACTTATAACTCCAACGTCACAAGGGACGTTATCCATCCTCAACAACGAAAGAAGATGAAGAATCGCAAATGCCTTTTGTTCAAAACAATGACCGAATTTAAAATCCGACGCCACGAAATCAGTAGCACACAAGCCTCCTGGGAGACTGAGGACGGCTGGCAGTATTGAAGGGATAAGTGCCGGGATTACGATGCCAACTGAGCGCTCAGATAAAGTAGCCAGCTAATAACCTGCCGTGTATTTAGGGTTGTGAAATAGTATTTTATGTGACTGTCATATTAATGATAATACGGGATGTATTTGTGAACATTTATATCCCTTTAACAACGTTTTCCAAAGACCATTCTGAACAACATTTGTTGAAAGACTTTTGGGAATTCGTCGAAAAATTTTTTCAACTTACAAAATTAAAAAGAAATAACTTTTCATAGAAAGTCGGTCAAGTGACTTGGTAATTTTTAATTTTGACAGTTTAAAAAATTTTTGACGCATTTTGAAAAGTCATGGAACAAATGTTGTTTAGAATGGTTGGTAGAATAAGTGGTTTAAGGTATGTAATTGTCTACGGATACACTTTATAGTGCTCACGTATCAAATAACGATCAAAATATGGTAAATATTTTTGCCCAAGTCTCACCGCAATGTCAAATAAGGTAAAAGGTTAGAAGTATCATAATTCAGAATTATGATTCAAATGTGCCCTGGATTGGGCAACTTATTTTACGAGCGGGCATTTTTAATCCTACTCAGCTTATCTTGCCCATGAATATGAAGGGTATTCTTAATGCGTTAAGTCAGCTTGCACATTAAGGCTGGGTGGTACTCTAAAACCAGCAAAAAATCGTTTTATAAATTCGTTCTCAGAATTGGGTATGAAGTTAAAAACTAGGAAAATATTCTCCATTGTTGTAGATGTACGAGTATTAAAAGGAAACACAAACGTTTAATATGGAAATCGAACCCATGATGTGACTCATTTTGAGCGTGACGTAGTTACTACCAAAATATGTACCACCGGTCCAATCAAATCAGAATAAGTTCCTTTTGTACCATCTATCACAGTACAAAGATATGACAAGATGTAGCTTCTTTATCACTCCTAAAAGTCACCAAATCATTAAACTCCTGCCCTGAGAATTTTTTTTCATTATACATTATAGCTTTCAAATGAGCAAACGGCTTCCCTGACAGCAATTGAAAAGACTGCTGCAGCTGACTAATTAACCTTCTAAACAAAAAAAAAACTAATTCAAAATCTTCCCTGACAGTAAATGAAAACACTGTATGACTTATAATAACCTTTCAAACAAAAAAAAACAAATTCAAAATCGGTTTATCCGTTCAGTCAAAAGCTACGCATTCAGTCCCACACACCCACACACACACACACGTCAAACTTATAACACGCTGTTGTTTTCCCCTTAGTTTAAAAACCAACCCTCCATATACCATTGATCAAAAGCAGAATCTTGGCCGAAGTTGAAAATGAAACCATAATAACACTTATCGTAGATATGCGCGAGCGCTCCATCACGCAAGTTTGTTTAGGACTGCGTTTATGAGGGCCAACAATTCCCGGTGAAATATGACCCGGATTTGCCTGGTTAGGCTGCCCTTGAAGGGATTTGTATGCAGCTGGAGGGAGTTCACTTCTAACCCAGGCGGGTTTGAGAAGCAGCTATGAGATTATCATTCATATGAGTTTATATACTGACACATGCTAAATAAATAACGTATCAGTATTATACTGTCTCACTGCAAGGCAAGCGCCTCCGTCATAGAAATTAAGCCATCGCTATTATGATGGAATAAGGCTTCTTTTTCTTTAACAGGATATATTTTAACGGTTTGGCTGCAACGGTATTTCCCAGCGGCTACTTCAAGACTACGATGGTGTTTCCGAGCAGATACGACCTAGTGATCTTCCAGAAAAGGGCTTATTCCTTCCTAAAAAGCCGGCAACATATTTGTGATGCTTTTGGAGTTGCAGCTGTCCATCAGCGGCGGTGATCACATACCATCAGGTGAGCGGTCTGCTCGTTTGCCCGCTAAACTGTAAAAAAAGCGTACCTACTTTTTTTCTAAAAAGGGCTACATCGTGTCAGCGACCTCTCTCTCTCTCTCTGATCTTGCAGATTTTCGTAGGCGGCGGTGATTACTTACTTATAGGCGATCCGCTTGCTCGGCTGTGGCCTCTAGTATGTTTATAGCACATACACATTTTTTTAATTATTTCTCAGCAAAGTAAGCAAGAAAAAAATGTTTCGCCTTCCCAATGAGTGCCAGCTACATTAAATATACCACAAGGTTTATAACGCGCCCGTTGGCCGCATCTGAGATTGCAGCCACGCTACCGGAAGCCGTCCCCCGGGACCTGATATCCACTTCCAGTTGTCAGGTGGATAACTTAACTGTATTCACTCATAAAGCCTCTTTTACCAAAAATGGCTTCTGATTATGTTAAGTTACAATTTAGCAACATTATCACTTACTTTATGGCGAAACTCAACGTTTTGGATGGCTTACCTGGAAAAGAAAAATATATTGCAAAATTATCAATTATTTTAGGCACTTAAAGTCGAAAAGTATAAAAAAATACATTTAATATTTAATTATATATATCAATATAATTTACACAATTTCTGGGAAAATAGAAGTACGCTCTCTATCTAAGAAAAAATATTATCGTTGTTACTTTTAAACACAAGTAACACGGTCATCGAAGAACTAATGCCACTGAATGACATTTCATCAACGCGGTAAAATTTTCTTAAAACAACTGACGTTAGGGCTCTGTTTTATAAAAACAATCTGACCGTTCGTGGCCTCTAAATATCATTGAAAACAAGCATGCACCAAGAAACAAAACCACCCATCCCACTAACCGCTATTAAGTTTTAAAACCTCCCTTACGTAGGCTGATAATTATTGCATTGTGTTTCGTATCGAAAAGGCAGCGTCGTTGCGACACTGCAGCAATGCGGGTTTCATTTAATTATTCCGCTTCCCCGACCTAACGGCTCGGTAACAAGGTTGATTTTCGGGGAGCCAGCTGGAGGGTGCTTATGGCAAAATGTTCAAAAGAACAATAACTGTATCGTGACCACGCATACATTAAGCTACAAATACGTTTAACCGCCGCAGCTGTTGTCCGTTACACTTACCGATTTATTAATACTACGTGATCGTCGCTACATCACAGTATAACATCAGTGGTTTATCTACGTACTTTGTACGGCTTCTTCAGTGGCTCGGTGGCGCAGTGTGTAGTGAGTCGTACTTTAAAGTAACAGTTGCGCTTGGAGTCCCAGGTTCAATCCCCGGGTCGGGCCAAAAAATTGAACCTGAGTTTTACACTGTTCAGAAATTCTTAGTGTTAGTACGAAATTTGAAAGTTGGCGGTCTTGTTACCCCGTGCCTCAGCTGGTACTACACTAATCTCTATTCAGCCGTGTCACGCTGGTGTCCTCTCAAAATATGAGGATCAAGGAATAGAGAGACTTGTGTGGGTTCAATTCCTGCACCCATATAAAATTAAACAGATATTTGTGTCGGGTTTGAGTGTTGGTGGTTCCTTCATAATGTTGTCCCATTTTGTTATTTATTTAAGCAAAAGTGCCTGCTAAACACTCAGCAAGCACCCTTGGTTAGCCAGCTGTGTACTGCTTATACTGTGACTACTTGGGGGTATGGAGACCGAGCGAGCGACGGAAAAATTACAATGCACATTATTTTACTCTAATACTAACAACAACATGCATACTTTGACACTATCCATATAATATTATAAATACGAGAGTAATTCTGTCTGTCCGTCTGTCTGTCTGTCTTCATAATAAGAACGTGCCTTCCATACCGTACCTTCAATGAAGACTTCATTCGCAAAAGAGCGCTTTAACACTATCAGAATTATCTTATACCAAATTTCTTAATCCGTAGTGTTTTGGCGTGAAAGAGTAACAGACAGACGACGTTGTTATTTCGCATTTATAATTTATATTTATAGTATGGATCACGATAGACTAGAGTCGAAATACTCCATTTTGTTATCCATCTCGACTAAAATTTAAAACATCTATAGCTGTAAAACGAATAGCACTGAATAGAATTAGGTATCTAGAGATTATATCGATGGAGTAGTCTTACATCAAAGATCTTGAAAGTTTCCAACCTAGAGGAAGATTGGCGTCTAATACCCACTTCACATTTCTAAGCCTACAGACGTAAGTACATAAGACACTACTTCCAGTGAATGGCTGCCGACTTAACTACGAGTGCCACTTGAGAAATTCAAAAATACTTGTCCACTTTTCTCCTCAACTGATATTGAATGGCCTGATGGGGCATTTAATAGTGATCCTGCCGTTAGCACTAAAAGCCGTAAGTTGGATTCTTACAGACAAAAAGAAGTAACATGACTCTTTTTTTGTTGGGTTAGGTTAGGTTAGGTAGGACAGATTTGGAGAGTACGATAATTATAATTAAACGTCCATCTCAACTCTTTAACAGGGGAAACAGTCGAACTGAACATGGCTATACGTTTCAGACAATGTACGAAACGTGCAGGTTTCTTTGCGCCGAGTCAATTGTAGAAATACACTCATAGATCTTAAAAATCTAGGGATGCATACTCGTATTTGATTCAAGACTCCCATGGAATGGGCATGGAAGGTATGTTCTAATGCCCAGTGAACTAATATAACTATGTTGTTCCAATTAACGGGATGTAGATGGATAGATCGGCAGACTCTATATGGTATTAATTTTTATTCCTCTCATTCGAACAACATAAAAAAGATAGCTTTTGTATTTATTCTTTTCTCCGTCCAATGCCTACTTGACCTTTAACAAAATAATAGTAACTACCAAAACAAGCAGAAGTCTAGTAAAATGAATATCAAATAATATTCCCCGCCATATTTCTTTCCTATCTTTTCCACCCTATTTAACGTTCCAATACACGGCACAGGCTCCCCCATTACATAGGCGGACCCACTACATGTAGGCGACTTTATTAATATCGTACTCGACTTTGATTCGCCTTCTACATCAAATGAAAGTCAACAGACAAAACGCGAATGAAACGCGTAACGTTACAAAGAAAAATCTTTAATAGAACTTATTTCATATCGAAATATTACAACAATGAATATTCTCATATTCTATGAAGTGAGAAAGGGGTAGTCCTAGATATAAATTACGTGAAATGTAACCCTATTTCTAAGCGTCAGAGTTGAGTTTAGCGTGTTGTATTCGGCACCAGCTCTTCGTCCCTTGATGTAGATTTGGACGGGTAACAACTGTATGACTTCTCTTAATTTATTACTCATCTACGTATATGCGCTGCACCCGGATTGTGCTATTTGTCAGAACGAGAATTACTGAATTGCTACTTGTAAGCAAAGTGAGGTTTAGCCGGTTGAATAAGCCACTCCAGCGACGCAAATTATGATGTATTGTAGCTGTTATTAACTGAATCTAACTTGTAGTGGAATTATGCTTCTAAAATGGAAT
Source organism: Cnaphalocrocis medinalis (assembly GCA_014851415.1). Lineage (NCBI taxonomy): Eukaryota > Metazoa > Arthropoda > Insecta > Lepidoptera > Crambidae > Cnaphalocrocis > Cnaphalocrocis medinalis. The sequence continues at coordinate 1,341,214 of CM026277.1, read as the reverse complement.
GTGATAATAGAAACACTCGTTATCAGATTAATACTATAGTTCTAACAATCGTCATTTTTGTAGCGATACAAATACGCGTTTAGCTGTCGCGCGATAGAATTGCGTTTGTACAATCATTCATGTGATGAATGCTTGCGTTTGTTCAGTGTCTGGGTTTAATATATGTATTTAAGAAAGGATATTTGTGTTTCCTATGTTGTCCAATATCTTTAATGCAAGTACTCAAGCTACTTAGTACGGAGTCAATTCAATGTATGAGATGTTGTTGTTGTTGTGAGATGTTGTATCGCTGTTTAGTAACAGGCAACAGTTTTGAATGTTCGATGCTGTATCGATGCTGAATTAATAAAAAAACAATTATTTTTCTTATAAAGAAAAAACATAAATTTTAGTAACTAAGAATGCTAAGTTCGCCTATTGTTACAAACTTTGTCAATAAAGTTTAAATAAATAAATGCATAATGGCACAGGACCGAACAAAATGGCAAACTTTGACGTCAGAGACCAAGACCCACCTTGAATCGCTGAGCCAGCGTAGTAAGTAAGTAATCTCTAAGAATATCTTCCACACAAGCTCCCCAAGCACAACCGGAGATTACCACTGTCCAACGTAACGTATGCACTCCAAGACGCACCCCAATTCTCAGGAAGTAGTTTAGGGACCGCCGGGTCCGGCGGGGTCATTTTGTCAATACCCGTTTAATTATCCCTCAGGAGCGGTGGCGTTGAGGCTATGCCCACACGTGTGGGGGCTGGGCCAAGGTATGAACTGACGACAAAACACAGAAGGCATCTGCAGACATTTACATGCCGTTAACCACGTCTCTTACCAATCATTGTAAGCAAGCACCTATATTATACTTTAGGAATTCGTCGATTTTTTTTTGATTCCCTATACAAAATGACCAAGTTCCGTACTCAAGTTTGTATTTAGAAAGTTTGTTGTTAGAAAGAGTCCAAGCCAACTTTTTTTTATATTGAGGACAATCAAGATGACCTCATTCCGCCTGATAGTAAGCGGCCGTGAGATTCAAATATGAGGTTGAAAGGGCATAAAAGAACAAAGTGCCGCATGCAGTTTCAAGCCTAAAAACCCAGGATTATAAGAAGGAGGAAACACATGAACTGGAAGGGCATTCCATGACTTGATGGCTCGGGGCAGGAACGAGGAGCTAAAACTCCGTTACAGAGAGATATGACTCGCCTACTATAAGGCCCTTCATCCATTTGCAGAGGCCGGCTGCTTTATTAACTTACTAATTTATAAGTAACTAGCCGAGGTAAATGGTTTCAAGTGCCTTTTCTTTGTGATTTTGTGTGTTGATTTGTGTGTCAACGCCGGAACATCAAGCAGTAAGTACTTAATTATGTGTTTAAAAATTAAAGTCGCGTTAATTCCCGTCTATAATAATAATACTTAGTTAGGGGCTGGATAAAACAGATTTTACCAAAATCTTACAATACATAATACCAGAATGAAGCTGCGCCTGCACTGATTAATGGTGAGAGGCCTTTTACAATAATGAGCTTAGTTTATTTTCCCTCCAAGGCAAGAGATTTAAAATTTCTTTTATATTAAGACCATATGCAACAAAGGTTATTTAGTTAATCCACAAGCAATTCAAACTCACACAATTTTTGGTTTCAAATATCTTTTGACTTAAGGGTGCTTCTTGGGTTCACTATCGCTGTCATTTGAATTTATTTATTGAAATATAAATTAATAAAAAAAACATTTTTTGTCTATAAATCATTTTCAAAATATCTAATTATTCAAGTCCATTATTTATTCTCATATTTTTTAGATCATCATAAAAGCCTTCTAATGGGACTCAGAGCTCAGCTAAGTTCATAATTCTTTCCTTATGCTGCCTTATGATTGCTGTCCGTTCTTGATTAGCCTTATTAGCAACCACTCTTATCTTATTAATAGTAATGTTCGGATTAATTAACAATAATGTGTATGAAGAGTAGCTATGTGAAACCTTCAGGTTCCTTCGTTGAGTTGGCGATTAGAAACACGCACAAAAATTTGGATTTGGAAATCCCTGAAGGTATGCTGAGATCGGTACTTAGTTTAGTACAAGTACAATTAAAAAATAATAATAATAAAAATGCGTTAATTGGTTTTCAGAACAACAAGAATTTGCAAAGGAAGCAAAATATTTCAAAAAATAAGTAGTCACTTTTGACAGTTTACATGCGATTTTTATTTATTTATAATAATTAAAATTTGTAAACATTACATAAACAACCAGTCGTCACCTCCTTTTACAAAGAAACTTGCTTGTCAGAAGGCATCACTTTTGAGAAATAAAATACACATCAGTTATTTAAGTATGGTAGCTGCAAGATAACGTAGATTTTGTAAAAGATTTCAATTGGCGGCGCTAGTAGATAGAACAGGAACCCTTAAACTCTGAAGTGGCCGAAGTTCTTTTATTGAGAATTCTTTTTCAATTACAACATGTTTATCATATCTTTATTAATTTCTTTGTTCCTTATTATTCCTACATTCTTTCTGTATCAAGGAAGATTTATTATTAAAATATTGTTCGGAGCATTTTTTATGAGCTGGTTTTCAAAAAGATCAGTCGAAGACTGATTGGGGAAAATGGGATGTATTCCTTATTATGTTTATAAGAATTATTTTAGGGATCCCGTAGCAAAATGGCACGAAAGAAAATCTTTATAGATACATACATCTTGTCGGTCTGTCCGTCCGTTATGGTTGATTTTAACCACATTATCTGACGGTTATGAAATTCTCTTTTTGAAGCCCGGCAACGCATTAGCGACATATGGGGGCGATTACTTACCATCAGCTGACCCGTTTGCTTGTTGGTCGACTCTTATAATATTTGTGTTAGATGTCGATATTTGTGATGCTGTTTTGGGTTTTCATAGCACAAGGGAAAACTTTAAAACAATGTATGTTTTGTTGTATATGCAAGCGTGATTAAGCCTAATCCCATCATGTAGCAATGACTTCATTTCTATGACGGAGGCCTTTGCCCTGCATTGGGACTGTATATAGGCTGTTAATTGTGTGTTGTTGTCTCAGTTTAATTAAAATTTACTTATTAGATATATAGACATGCTGGATAGTACGGATTGGAAGTGACCCTGCCTCACACGCATAAGGTCGTGGGCTCGATTCCCACCCTGGACAAACATTCGAGTTATGAACTCTTTTGTTTGTTCAGTGCCTGGGTGCAGTATACCTAAGTATTTGTTACTTTGTTTTTTGTTGTTTTGTTAGTATTTGTTGTTTGTTAATTGTTTTTCCCCTGTTGTCTGATATCTGTAACACAAATCCTCAAGCTACTACGGAGTCAAGCAATGTTTGAGATGTTGTGTTTATATATCGCCTCATCCCGTGACTTGCCACGCGTACAAATATAAACCACTAGCAGTTTAGGTTGAAATCCGTTTGCGGACCGTGTCGTGTGACCGGCGCCATTGTTAACCGGATTGGACCAGTATTTGGGTGAATTCGATTCCGATAACCGCATGCCCAGTGCGATTGGACCATGGACCTTGGTAGAAATACTGTTTATGAGAAAAAATACTTTTTTTTATAGTGATTTGGTATACAGATAGTAGGTAGATCAGATATACGATAATAGGCAAACATACATTTAGCAATTTCATCGCTAAAAGCGACGCCTGTCTGACAACCAACGATAAAAATGATGTTTTTTTTTTGTGATAGGTGACAGACGAGAAGATGGGTCACCTAATGGTAAGCGACTGCCGCTCTCCATAGACACCTGCTAGTAGAGTCACAAGCCAATATTTAACGTTTTAACCCCAATTGGTCCTCTGGTACCCTCACTCACTCGACGAAACACTGTCGCTGCTTTATGCTGAGCTTCTATTAGACCGTAGTAACACTCCAATTGAGCCGGCCCATTCATGCCGAAGCGTGGCTCTCCCACGATTTAGCTTTTAATTAAATAATTTATAAATATTCCGGGACGACATCGATTAATTCACATCTCTTTCCTACCGCTAAGTTAGCCCTTAAAAGATTGAACGGTAATCGTTTTAAGAGTTGCAAATAAAAGTCAACCTTCGAGGGAGTTTTTCTTGGTTACTTAGGGCGGCGGGTTGTTTGAGGACCTAATTTGTTTGTGATGTAATCACGGCAACATTGTTCTTTTTTATTAAGTGTACTCAATTTTACGTTTTTTGCGACCTCAGATTAGTTTAAGTAACTTAATGTCAAGAAGGCTCAACTCGACGATTCTTTTTTGCGAAAAATTATAACATACTCTGAGGATATGGTTATAAGATTTATTTTTATTACGGGAACACTTTTTCTCTTTACATATTAAGTTACAAGTGACTAAAGGATGAAGCTTAGTGGATAAAATGTAACCTTATCAGACGGTTGCTCGTTTAAATCCAGTATTTCTGGATTTCATAAATAAAGGTGTATGTTGCATATTATTTAATCGTTGGTACTAGAAAATATCTTAACGTATTTGTATTGAGATAAAAACAAGCAAATAGGTCACTTAATGGTAAGTATAGGTAATATTGTAGCTACAAATACTACAGCTACGGTTGCTACGACAAATATTGCAGCTACAAACACTACAGCTACGAGTGCTACGATAAGTATTGCAGCTACAAACACTACAGCTACGGATGCTACGACAAATATTGCAGCTACAAACACTACAGCTACGAGTGCTACGATAAGTATTGCAGCTACAAACACTACAGCTACGAGTGCTACGATAAGTATTGCAGCTACAAACACTACAGCTACGAGTGCTACGACAAGTATTGCAGCTACAAACACTACAGCTACGAGTGCTACGACAAATATTGCAGCTACAAACACTACAGCTACGAGTGCTACGACAAATATTGCAGCTACAAACACTACAGCTACGAGTGCTACGACAAATATTGCAGCTACAAACACTACAGCTACGAGTGCTACGACAAATATTGCAGCTACAAACACTACAGCTACGAGTGCTACGACAAATATTGCAGCTACAAACACTACAGCTACGAGTGCTACAACAAATATTGCAGCTACAAACACTACAGCTACGAGTGCTACGACAAATATTGCAGCTACAAACACTACAGCTACGAGTGCTACGACAAATATTGCAGCTACAACAATTACTTGATATAAATGGGACTAAACGCGCCGAGATTTACATGAATTTTAGTAACCGAATTCTGCTGAAATCTGACAAATTTCCCTATAATATTTACTCATTAGTGTTTAACTCAACGTTTTCAACGTTTTTTTTTTTCATCTAAATGAATCACTAAAACAGTGTTCTGATGAATAAATTTGCTAATAACAAATTCATAAAACCTTAAACTAACACCTTACTATCTAGGGGTCAATAAATGTAACAAACACTGAATTCTATTTCCAACAAAAACCCCATGAATAAGAATAAAAACAGATGGCATAACAATATTGTCGGGTTAATACGCGCAGGCCACAACACACAGGCCCGGCTCCGACCCTCGAGGTCTGCGCGTAGTGCTGTCTGGTGTACGTCTTGATCTTACAGTCTTGCAAAAGGTATAGCTGGAGGCACGAAAGTATAGCGATGATCGTTATTTTGCGCACTTTGTAAAAAAGAAGACTTTCTATTACAATTGGTTTCTGCGCACTCAAGGTCATAACTACAGTTTCTTGCCGTAGACTATACTTAAACATGTTCATGTACAGATGATAATGTCTATTCTACTACTCAAGCTCTTGGATACCTGTATTACGGGAATCAAGAGAAAATGTGGTCAGCCACCTTAAGTTGACGATCATTTAGTGTAGCTTAGAACACTCCCGACTATTATAACTTTCAAACAAAAAAAAATCTAAATCGGTTCATCCATTCGGGAGCTACAATGCCATAGGCGAACATACGCAGACAGACACGTCAAACTTATAACACACAAATAACTTATTACCACACAAAAGACAATCCGACAACTTTGACCGTGGCAGAGCCAAGATTAGGGATGAATGAGCGAACTACGGCCTCATAGAAAACCAGCAATATTATTACAAAATTTCACGTTAGTCAAGTGGTTAAGTATTCCCGGGTCGAGCAAAAAGTATGTTTTGAATTTTCCGAAAAGAGCTCGTGTTTGTGTATTAGACCAACACAATTTTATAGTAGCAATGACTTTATTTCCATGGCGAAAGCATTTGCCTTGCAGTGGGACAGTATATAGGCTGCTACTTTACTTTTTTTGTTAGTTTATAGAGTCCCACTGCTGGGCAAAGGCCTCCCCCAAGTTCCTCCATAGATCCCTGTGCAACGCCCTTGATTGCCAATCTTGGACATACTTATAGAAATCGTCACACCATCTTTTTCTGGCTTTACTTTTTTTGTTAGTTTATAGAGTCCCACTGCTGGGCAAAGGCCTCCCCCAAGTTCCTCCATAGATCCCTGTGCAACGCCCTTGATTGCCAATCTTGGACATACTTATAGAAATCGTCACACCATCTTTTTCTGGCTTTACTTTTTTTGTTAGTTTATAGAGTCCCACTGCTGGGCAAAGGCCTCCCCCAAGTTCCTCCATAGATCCCTGTGCAACGCCCTTGATTGCCAATCTTGGACATACTATAGAGTCCCACTGCTAGGCAAAGGCCTCCCCCAAGTTCCCCAAACATCCCTGTGCAACGCCCTTGATTGCCAATCTTGGACATACTTATAGAAATCGTCACACCATCTTTTTCTGGCTTTACTTTACTTTATAACAAAAACTAGCAAGAGCATCTACTGATAGTCTCGTCACCCTACCATGCACACTGGAGCCGCACTACTGCTCCGCGGTCCACCGGCCAATTGCCTCTGACAGCAGAACCCTAGTTTGGCTTATGAAAAATGTTCAGATTTTGATTTAGGCCGCATTTGAGGAAATTATTAGTTCGTTTCCTCGCAAAATGCTGCAGTATATTATTTTGCAGCGGTTTGTAAATAAAACATTTTTTGGAATTCAATTCTATATTTAATAAAACAAACTCATTGACACGTTTAGTACAATATCGGCACATTTATTCTAAAGTAATTTACTTACAATTCATCAAAATGGTTCAGGTGGAGCTCAAATTCATTTCACCTTTACAGTACCGGAGAGACTACTTTAATAATTAAACTAACCGACCCAAAAAAAGAAATGTCTCACTACATGTGTTTATGAATTATTTAAGTTATTTTAAGATAATTAACAGCTGTATTTTTTCTCAACATAAAATAGAAGGCATAGGTAGGCCTTAATCATAGAAATAAAGTCGCTAGTATGATGAGATTAGGGTCAATCACCACGCCTAAATTGCGGATTGGTGAAAACCAACCCAAGCTATTTTCAAAGAATTTGAAACGTAATTTTTGCTCGACCCAACAATGCAACCCCAAAAATCGGTACACAAAAAATTTAAACTCTCTTAATCTTATTCAACAAAACATGGCTTATATATCGCGAAACATACTTTCAACTTGTCTAAAATACAAAACTAAAGGTAATGTTAGCTTCGTTCATTGCAACAGACAAGCGACGACCGTGGAGTAACCGATTTCAGCCTTATTTGCATAACACGACAAGATATTCAAGCATGAGTAGTGGCTCAATACTTACCGCACGCCAAGGGACGTTAAGCACTCATTTTGAATAAACTATACATATCTTAGGATATTTTAAGTAAACTTAAGTTACATTGGCTTGTTTGTAGATGACTGCCTGCATCATTAAACAACATACTCGTATAATCGTAGATTATCACAATCTTAATGGTTTAAGAATTTATTATTTGAAAACAGAAACATACAACATTTCACATAAATTGAGAAGCACTCATTATATTTGTAAAAAGACTAAAATTTAATGAAATGAGATTCTAAAATACCGTAGCAATGTCTATAAAATTAACGAATACGGATAACTAGATATTTTAATAATTAAGGACCGTAAGAATGTACGAAGCACAAAACTTTGTTCCATAGTTTGTGCACTACTAAACATTTTATTTCCTAGTGTTGCACTTCAACTTCATAACATGTAGATACTTACATCTCATTTAAAAGAAAAAAGAATTAAATTAACCAAAAATATCTAAACGAAAACGCCAAGCCCACATAACTGGGACCTTTCCTTTAATAATGTCTGAGGAACATCGTAATACAAACCCAGAACTTTATAGCTACATCTTTATAACCCAAACTTGTACTGAATCGAAAACTCCATTTTAATTTAACCTAACCCTTAAACCGATGCTCGACTTTTGTAATAATAAGTATTTTAACCCTAATTAACAACTTTGAGTTGAAAACTTGGCTCATACTTTTACTGTGGTGTAATTGAATCGGGGTCGGCGATGGTGGAGTAATGACGTCATCGCCTTGCCTGATGCCGTGTTTGGGCCTAATTGGCTTTATTGAAACGTCTCTAATCCTCATTATAATGTTAACAGGCTTCCTTGAGCCATTTGTGGGGATTATAAAATCACTAAGTACATGCCACCGCTTAAGTTCTATCACGTAAGTCACTTAGGGAACTTTTCAGACAAGTCTACCTAAATCTGAGTCAGGCAGTTTTGTAAGTTACGTAGTTATAGACAAACGTCTAGTCACTTTAATCTGAAGGTCTGTCTAAGACGTGTTGTCTCTAAACGTGGGAGACACGCTTTGGCATAAATGGGTCGGCTAGAGAGTGATACCGCGGCCTCACAGAAGACTGGGGAGAAGTAATGTCTGCACTGTGTTTCGTGGAGTGAGTGAGGATACCGGAGGCTTAATTAGGTTAAGGTTGGCAGCGCACTTATGACTCTACTGGTGTTGCAAGTGTCTATTGGCGGCGGCAATCGAATCAAAAATAGGTGATCCATCTGTTCGTCTGTTACCTATCACATAATAATCAATCTGAATTATGCAGTTTTGTAAGGTATGCGAGAACATAGTCATAGATTAACGTCAAGTTACAGAAATCAGTAGGTCTTGCTCAAAATTACCCTCAGATGATGCCTTATCTCCTGTCATGCCTAACTAGTCCACACAAAATCAAAGTTGTTCCCAAAAGAGCACCAAAAATGTCTTCACCCAAATTTAAACCATACCAGTATACATTTACACTCCAATTCCCAATAACCGTTTCCAAATACCATCCCGCATTCTCCCAGCCTTTGTCCGATTGTTGTGCAAATTACCAAGGGCCAGAAATATTAAACCTGGTTTAGAGTTAACGTTTATTGGTTTTGCGGACGCAGTCTTATTGTGGGCCGAATAGTTGTGAACGAATAGCTCGAATGGCCCCAGAGATGGAAAAATATGGATGTTTTTCCAATCTGATCTGAGCGGATTTTGGTTTGTATTTTTGTGATTTTTTTGGTTCTCTGAAGAATAAAATGCGAGGTTTTAGGGCGGATGGAAAACCGAACATCCTGTTTTTGGTTCCGTTTGATGACCCCTGTTATCTATGTTTTAGTTAGTATGATCATCACCTTTTTAGCACAGAATAATTAAACAACAGAACTTCAGCTGCAAGTATCACAATCTAAACAAGCTATGCAAGCAGAAGGTCCGTTAAATGGGGACTGAAAAAAATAATAACCTACTTATCATTACCTAACATTTCTCACAATTTCTTGCGTTAGATAACTAACACCGAGACTATCTTTTTTACAAATTTGTTTGTATATGAGATTCCGACTTGATTTCTATGATTGAAGCCTTTGTCTTGTGGGACAGTTTATAGACTGATACTATGGGGATTCTGTGTTTAGTCCGAGTCGATGACCGCTGTTGTCTAAGTGTTCGTATACCCACATAGTATGATAAGTTTTTTAGTCAGCCACAGATTTAAAATTCATACGTACTATGAATTCTAAAAGAATGTCTGGCTCGTTGAGTGATGATGTCTGACTCAGATGAATACAAGATAAATATATAGCCCTGACCCCACATAACCCGAAAATTTTACCTACATTTTCAGTTTACCAACTGAAAACATTTTGACGACCTCAACAGCGCATCCGCTACGTTAATATGGTTGGTTCTAGGTTCTTTTTTTATGTGACAGGTGGAAGACAAGCATACAAATCACCTGATGGTAAGCAAACTCCACTACCCATGGATACCTACAGCACCAGTGGCGTCCTAAAAGTCGCTTAACATCAGGTGATCCGTATGCTTGTCTGCCACCTATTACATTAAAAAAACTTAATATCTTCTTTCATTCTGAACACTACAATAAAATGTAATAATTTTAAAATAATCATGTCCTTCCACCTGTTCTGTTCTCTCGGATCAAAATGCAATTTCACCAGCCACGAGTCGTGAGAAGGAGCACTACCTCTTAAGGTTTTTGTAGGATGTCTTCACTACAATGAAATTTCACCAGACCACATGAACTTGCACTTAAATTAAAAATTATTCAATACATCACTCTGATAGGCTTAGGTCATTCTTAAATGGTTAGAAATGCTTTCTGCCAACTGAGCTACCCAGGATGTTTCGCCGTAAGCCGTGCGAGTTTAACCAATACTATGTGGTATGATAGGCCTACAAAATCCAATGGAATTATTGAAAGAAATATTTTCAACCATCAGAAAGATAGAAAAGACGTTTTATTTTATTGCTAAGGTAAAAGAATTAAAAAAAATAGGATAGGTTAAGCCTTAATAAACTCATAGTGCAAACCACGGGTTCTCTGTGAAATTCAAGGCATTATATAGGTATATTGTCTAGGCATCAACAATGCCAGATTCATGTTACCACTAACAACACTACTTTTAAAGTTTATAAATTTTCAATCTGAGTCTGGAATAATAAAAGAAAAGCTGATTATAAATTATCCGGGTTAAATCTAAGATTTGGTGGTTTTCTTCTTTTTGCAAAAAAAACATCGGTGGTCATGATTAGTATAGTCTCTGTGTCATTATTAAGTATCTAGATAAAGTAAATATCAAACATTTAAATAACCTCTGATATTTAATACATCATTTTGTATCGGCGGCCATCTTGGATTTGAAATTGATTGAGAAATACCCCATCGTATTTGCGACTGGAGTTAAAAAAAATAGTTTATCCCAGATGATGACAAATTGTTGACACCACCAAAGAGTGAGCGAAGCGAGCGAGCGAATTCCGGGTCGGAGCGACCGCTCGCCCGAGCGCAACGTCTCCGTACAATATGCATTGTCCGGGACAATTCCGCGATCTCGTTGTTTTTCAATCTTCGTAATCTGACTTGATTTTGAATAAAAGCAGCTCCTTTTCGATTTAATGGAACGCCGTCGCAGTCCACATTCTATGGCTACGCGGCTTTTTGTACGAAATTGTAGGTTTATTATGATTTTTTAAATTCACATTTAATATTAAGGCAAAGAGGCTTCTCCCAATGTGTATCTCGTCAGAAATCACGTCAAAAGCTACAAAAGTCAAAACCTTAAATATGGACATGTAAATTGTTAGATTCTAGTCAACATTAAGGAAACTGTGTCATCTATCTTAGAGTATCTATATAAACAAATAAATAAGCATTAAATACATTTTTAAACTCTCTAGTCTTTGTAAAATGCAAAGCAAAACTTTAGCATTTAAATATACAAATCTATGTCGCAAATTAGCTCCTTAAAAACATTACAATGTTTACATAATGAAACTGTAGCGTGCTTTCCTTTAATTGCTTTACGGAATATTTTAAACAACTGATTTTCTGCTGGTTGAAATGTGCAATGGTAATTTTTATGGCGCTTGTGCAGTAAAAAGTGCATAAAATTTAAGAAACCACCGTCTACAGGGGCAAGGAGGAATACATTTGATAACATTTAAATTCTTTATCTAATTTATATAAGAATTATTTAAATCATAATATTGCAAAACAAACGTGAGAAGGTACTTGATAGTCTGTAGTTTTAAAAAGGAAATGGAACAAATACAGGACAAGTTTAGTACTCTGTACTCATACAACAAGGAGCTGTTAATACCGCCGAATTTTAATGCCCATTAACAAAAATGCTGCTTAGGTTGATAAAAAATCTCAGTTAACAAGTTTTTTGAACTGCTCCATGTTATGTCCTGTCAAGAATTGCAGAATGTAAATATACTTTACGTTTGATCTACCAAAATCCGCTCCCTGGAGATCACCACTGTTAATCGTTACCCCAAGAGTACTTAATGCAGATTTAATAACGGTATATATTATATAGATAAGCACAAAATATAATCGTGGGAGAGCCACGCTTCGGCATGAATGGGCGGGTTCGACCAAAGTGATACCACGGTCTCATAGAAGACCGGTGTGAAGAAGCGCCTGCGTTTTGTTTCGAGTGAAGATACCGGATGTCCAATCGGTGGGAATGGGGGTTAAGGGTTGTCAGTGCACTTGTTACTCCATTGGCGCTGCATGTGTCTATGGGCAATTGCTTACCATCAGGTAATCCGTCTCTGCCAACTATCACATAAATAAAAACTCAATATCGCGCGGTACTTATATTGATTCCACTCTATTAAAAATCAATTTCTATCGTCCCCCTACTAATGTATTCCTCCCCCACTATTAGTTACGTAATTGCATCCAAACGTTTACAACCAAACTTCAATTATCAGCTACTATCGGTCACTCAGATAGCTATCGCCGGTATCGGCGTGGCGTGAGCGGAACGCTCTTATTGTGTGGAATCAATAAATGAAAGAGTATCTTTCCGTTGGTTAGTTATAATGTGGAATGACGTAGGGTCACGCGATGCCGGCATTACTCTATTGCATAGTGGTGCATGTCTGTCTTTTATACGGGTGCAAAATTGCATGGGTCAAACTTACAACTAATAAGTTTTTTTAAAACAGTTTAGAGCGACAGATTAATATGTCTGTTGAGTTAATGGGAACACAGAGTTTGGGATTAAATAGATTTTTGGGTTGGAAATCTCTTTCCCTTTTGGCCGCGACGCCATTTTCGTAGGCCAATATTTTTATATGGTCTAAAATTAACAACGCCCCGGTGGTCTAGTGGTTTAAGTAGGTATCTGGTCGTGATAATATCGGGGTCCTGAGATTGATAAAAAGTAGGAAATACATCCTCAACCATTCAACAAAACTAACGTACTTATAAAACACCCAAAACAGACATCAGTTCCGATTTTTTGACTTGCGACTTCAGTTACACATGCGAAACCTAGGACGGGTTGTTACTATCCAATATTAATTTAAGAGAGGTAATAATGATTATTTTATTACAATTGTCAGTAATTTACTTCACCACAAACACCATAAAAGCCTAACCAAACCCCGCAAAACAGAACACATGTCAATTCTAACACGCACAGATTACATTTCCAACAGTATTTAAGCGCCATACCTCACGAGCGACTTGTAAAAAAAACAATAAATCTTATTTTACGGCCATATAAAAAACGGAAAAAAATCAACCGAAAAAATACACGACGGTAAATTTTAAAACATTACACCAGTCGTAAAACGATCAGGTTATTGCCGCAAACGCATTTAGGTGCAATAAAAACAGACATTGCCAATCGTAATTCAAGTTTAAAAATTTTCCGACTTGACTCAATGGCGAGGCTGTAAAGTCGAAGCCATCTGGTTTGCATTCTCAGCTAGAGTGCCACTAGAAATCAACGTTTATGTTTCTTTAGTGATAGCTTCTTTAGAGATACTTTGAACTATCAAATAACTATATCAAGGTACCATATTTCGGACAATCGCGATTGAGTTTGTCGAAACAAATGCATGCTTTATTCTGTAGAAAATTATCCCATCAAAAACATAACTGTGAAATGGTAGAATTTTCAAAAAGTTTCCTTGTCGAGTTCATCGTCAAAAGCAATGATATCTAAATAAGTTCTGGGTTTCTCGCTGGTTCTTTTTGGTAGAAGTTGACTTTCTGAATTAGCGGTAGCTTACATAAATATTTGAAAAACAAAAATGTTCTGTATGGACTTAACTGAATAAAAATATTTCTATTTCTAATCATACTATCATAACCCTCGTGCTCGTAGACCTTACCGTATGGCGTACATGAATTTTGCGCCACCCTTAAAAGGACACCCACAATACGGGTGTAGCGACAATCAAGCTGCCAACTTTTAAGGTCTTTAAGAGTCTTGACGTGTCTCTGGCTGCCAGGTCAACAACCTCTAGGAAAAATAGCAGTTAAATAACAAAACCACAACATAAATGATATAATCTTAAAAAATATTTCTCAATCTCGTATTTATTTCCTTATAATAATACATCTGACGATATAACAATTCTATTATTTTGTTCCATTCGCTACAAGGAAAAGTAATATTTATTTTTAGATTCCTGCTCTGTTCGCTTTAATGAAGTCTTCTGTATGACGATATCTAATGCCTTTTGTATGTGTTAATAGGTATTTGTTCAGGCCTAATACTTAGCATTGTCATTTACCTGTCCCCGGTTGGTTGATTGGGACAAAGTCAACGTGGTCAATGAAAGGCCGCCTTTTGTTATGTTGGCAGCTTTTACAAGGTCTTCCCGGATTTCTCTTAGCTTTGTAATAGACGAATTTCATTTCGAGATTCTTGTTGATAGAATTAAAGGAGTTATTTTTCTTTATTTATGCGAAATGTGGCAGACGAGCGGTCAGATTACCTGATGGTACGCAATTACCGTCGCCTGTAGACACCCGCAATGGAGGTACTAATGAGCTGCCAACCTTATATCCATGTAGCTATACAGTTTTCGCCGAGCACGGCTGTACCAGCGTAGGCTACGCTCCATCAGTTTGTCTGCTATATCTTAGATATGAAGGCTGACACCAACCTACCCACCGAAGGATAAACTTTATCTTACTTTTATAAGCGGAGCAATTCTATAGCCTAATATAGCAAGACACTAAATCTTGACTGGCCGGATGACGCATTTGGTAGTGACCCTGCCTCATACGCCAAAGGTCGTGGGTTCGATCCCCACCCTGGACAAACATTCGTGTGATGATGATATTTGTGTTTATTCAGTGTCTGGGTGTAATTATGTAGTGTTTAAGTATTATATTATGATTCCTCTGTTGTCTCAAGCTCAAGCTACTTAGTACGGAGTCAGGTCCATGTGCGTGAATTAATATAAAAATAATCTAATAAAAGCACGGGCCAAAAGAATTATGAAACATCCGTAATATTCGTGTAAAAATGCAATCCACTCGTTTTTATTATTTTCCACTCACAATCAACATACTTGTTTCTCACTATTCAGACATGTTATATACAAACAAAGGGAAAATATTTACTGTAACCGAAACTCCACTTTTACTATTTGTTTGCTCGTTTTTGTATCTTGACGACTCGTACCGCCTCCACTTGACATCAAAGAGCCCGAACTAGTAACAGACTCGAACCCAAACATTCATATTATGAGAAGTTTAAGGGTAAAAGTTACTGTTTCTCCGAAACGCTAGCTCTTAAGGCCTATGTCAACCTTTGATCGCTCAGGTGAATCGTCTGCATTCGTCACAAATAGGGATCCGTAGGAACGTTAGTAGAATAAAAGGGGAGGAAAAATATACGACCTTAATGTTACAATACGACACAACTCCACTTCTCCCTGGCTATCTCAACAACTACGTTCTTAAGTACCTACTATTTATATGCTACAAATTAAGTTGCGTGTCTGTTCATTTCTGATATTGTTTTGAGCGGATGCGGGGCCCCTAAAGCGGGTCCCCCAATGAAACAGCGCCCTTGTCGGCCAGATCAGGAAGACGAGGGCAATATGCTGAGCGGGCGCCTATTTGACAGTAAATAGTTATAAGCTTCATATCTCGTACTTTCTTGTATTGTATTCAACCGATGTTCCTTTTTTTCTGCATGTTAGGCTTGTATCTTTATTTTGCAAAATAAACGATTACTTACTTACATCCTTTAGCAGCGTTGTTCGGCGAATTCATTTGTTGGTCCTGCGGTCACGAAGAGTAACTTACTAAAAATTACATGGAATAGTGTATCTAGAGATATGTTTGAAGGTTGCAATACTTGAACTGCCATTTCTTCGTGTTTTGATTTCCGTGAAGAGTTTTTATGTAATAGCTGGCAGACGACAAGACGGTAAGGTCACCAAATGGTAAGCGACTGCCACCGCCCATAGACACCTGCAACGTCAGTAGAGTCACAAGTGCTCTGCCAACCTTTAACCCCCTTTCGCTCCATTGAGACTTCGGTACCATCACTCATTCGTCAGCCTATTTATGCCGAAGCGTGGCTCTCTCACAGTTGAAAGAGCTACATATTAGGAGTGAGCTATTATCTGCATGTTGGCACAAACCCACGCCGTATCGTCGTGTCTTGTCTCCTCCAGCGGATTCAGGGTGGACCTGCGATCGATGTGGCAAGACTTGCCGGGCAGCAATAGGGCTCTATAGCCATCTCCGTAGATGTGGAGGCCCACCAACTACCTAGCGTTGCAACTTTCACTTTCATCTTCAAAGATGCTGTGGCCAATGTTGGCACAACCAACGTGGCACAAGTTCAACTCTTGCTTAACTTGTTTTTACGCCTTTTGAAACTCTTAAACGATAAAACCTTTTAGAATAAATATATCCATTTCAAACGAGTCAAATATAACGTTATTTTACAAGAAACCTTCATTGTTTTAACTTGTAGGCTTTGAAATGGATATGCATTTTATGGAAAATGCGAAATATTAACATTAATGACTAATTAAACTGGGCAGTTGTTCGGATAACTGAAATGTATTACATTACTCGTACTTGCAACATAAATAGGACTTAAATACAACTTTCGATTAATTCGTGGAACCAAAGCTTGATATTATCAAATAATTAGTTACCTAATTATTATTACAAACTATATTATGTTACGTTACACGTAGAATACAACCACATATTTGCATTTTCCTGTTCGCAATACATACATAATGGAGCGTGTTTTTTTTTTATTTTACTGATTCTTTACATACACATGCATTAATGTAAAGTGGATTTATTTTATTAAATTTTCTAGTGATAGTCTTCTGCACAAATCATACTTAAAGTGGATACTCTCATAGTCATCGTCAAGGCTTAAGTATATTTAAACCGAAAAATTGAAACGCTTGCGCGATATAATCGACTCCCAGCGCCATCCATTTGTAGGTACTGGTCTAAGTTAAGCCCCAAAACGAAGTAACGGCGGGATACTATTATAACATAAAAAATGTTATAGTTGCCTGCATAAACGACAGCAACATATCGTCTTCTACTTCCACGTGACGTAAATAAAGAAACACTTAGGAGACAACGTGTTTTTTTTAACTTAATGATGTATAAATAAAGAGATAATTTAGATAGACAAAGATAAAACAAAAAAAAAAAACTAAATATTTGCGCGATGCAATCGTCACCTAGCGCCATCTGTTGGCAAATATTAAAACTAATATCAATATAAAATCCCATCCCATCATATTTGTTTGTGGTTCGCTGTATTATTTATGTACACAAATGCCCAGTGAGTTGTTTCAGTTCAGGGTAATACCACAGATTATAAAAGTAATACTGAAAGGCCTAACCGATTCATTGTTAGATGCACGCATGCCAGTAATTCGACAATTGTGTTTGATAATTCCAACCATGCAACACAAACAAACGGGCGGCACTTGTTATCGTCCGATTGATCGGAGTGGACTTTAGATAACAACAGTTTGTCGAACAATTCTATTAAAACATGCTCATGACAATTTGTCGTAATCTATATAGTAATGCACACATAGAATTATCGTTCGGTTCAGTGAACAACATAATTATGTTTACGCAGTAGAAATAGCAACAGTTCGGTTGGAAATCAAAATCAATGGACTTTAATCCGTTGCGGGTATAGACGGGTGGCCCATTTCTACACTGGCAATTTTATTAAATGTCTATAGTATTTTTTTAAGCTTTAGGCGTAACTGGAAATAGCCATCTGGTCATCCGTCTCCTCCTCTTCTACCTTTCTTTCTTTCTTTCTTATGAAAAGGTGCGTGGCAGAAACATAATATAGGTATCAGGTTTCTGCCACGCACTTTCTCATTGTGCTATCAACTTCCCACAGCGGTATTTCCAATCCGGTACAATATTGAAAAGTTTAAGAAACGAGCCTGCACCTTCCTTAAAGTCCAGAGTATCTGCACTTCTAATGTGACTGATGCCCATGGGCAGCGATGATCACTTGCTATAAAAACAATTTTAGGCATGGGCATTTTTTTTAAATAAGAATGAACCTACATGACATGCCTATTTAGCTTCGTGTGGCAGATATTGTATTGCAATGACAGTTCCAAATGGAAACGAAAAGTAGGTAACAACACGAACACATTTACATTGTATTCAGAGAACTCAACATAAAAGGTGAAAGCACAAGTGACTCGCAAAAACAATACTCAGTCTTGTTGCAAAATAAATGAGTAACAGAAATTAGGTTTATATTAAGTTTTTGTACTCATACTAAAGTACCTACTGCCACAGATCTGTAAGTTCTTTTATCTTATAGATCGTTTAAGATAAAAGAACAGACAAAATATTCACGTCATCTGTCCAAGTGTCTGTATATGTATTCTTAAATTGATCTTGTACTCCGAAGCAGAAGTTTGGGATGCAACCGGGAAAAACATGAGTGCATTATCAAATTCCGTCTGCTAAAGTCAAGTAAGCAAACAGTACTAATAAAACCCAAAACGCTTCATACTAATTTCCATTAGAAGAGCATCTACAAAAAAGGTCAGACAAATGCATCTCGACATGTTTACAGGTCCATCGACCCCTCGTCGTGTCGCAGTCGTCTCGTGTGACGTCATTAGAGCTAGAGCATTCGAATTTATCCCGGCCTGGCACCTAATGGGGGTGTTTTGTCCCATCGCAGCCGGGAACAAGTGACGGAGTTTACTCGTTAAAAATAGCACCACTTAGGACTTTGAAATCGGACGGCAACTGTTTTTTAAGATTTCCACTTTTAGATCGCGCTTAGAACTGAAATGACTTTAAGACTTTAATGGGTTTTGCGCTGAACCTTTTTGTGAGGAAAACGCTTGCGCACTTGATTCAATTAGTTTAGTTTTATCGGATTGTTTCTGCAGGTACATGTTGGAATGAGCAAATTGTTAAGTTGTACTTCCAGCTTTGACTTATACCTTTCTACCTTTGACATGATAGTAAATAGCCGTGTATGTATATTAAATATTAACTTATTCACCTTAAAATCTTGAGACTTTCAGAACATTCTGAGGTTGTACTGAAAGAATATGTATGCATTAATTATTATTTTTGTCAATGTTCAGACACAGCTGTTTAATACTTTTATTAAAATACGAGTGGCCCGTCCTCACTTCGTTTTGTTAGGTACTTAATTTAGACAAGTACCAATAGATGGCGCTGGAAGTCAACGATATCGCGCAAGTGTTTCGTGTTTTTGGTTTACCTTTAGGCCTTAAAAAGTGGACTATGAGATCAGCCTCTTCATAATAGCATAAAAAATAAAATAGATACAACAGTGATAGATAAATTGCAGAAACGCCATGAAATAGTAGTGAAACAAAGTGAAATTAATTTATTTAATAAATCTCTTTATGATAGTGTAAGGAAAACGGTGTTAATATTAGATAGAGTCGTGTAGCATCATATAAATATCATATTTACGAACCACGCCACTCCACAAATATCTTAAGCATAAAATATGACATACCAACATGCAACTCCTGCCATCAAATGTAAATCTGTCTATCAAAATGCACTCACGAACCCGATGCTTAAACTAGACGAACTGGGATTGGATAAGAGATGCACCAATTCTGGAGAGGCACTCGAGGTAACTTGAATTGAAAATCGCGTAACTCAACTTTGCAAACAAGCGAGTAGACGACCTGGCCCCTGTTTTTTTATATGATAGGTGACAGACAAACGTTTAAGTGCCGAGCCGTGATCTCGGGGTCCTGGGATAGATTCCAGGGTCGAACTGAAAGTATATTTCCATCTCGTGTAGCGGTGGTGATCACTTACTATCAGCTCCTGCTCGTTTTTCTTTCTATCTCATAAAAAAAGATACACAATCAAATTCAAACCTATATGTTCCCACCCTGGTGGGTGCTAGTTATGATTATTCTTTTCACTGCTTAGTTTTTTTTTTTTTATGTGATAGGTAGCAGACGAGCAGGCGGATCACCTGATGGTAAGCAATTGCCGCCGCGCCGGTAAGCAATTGCAACACCAGTGGAGTTACAAGTGCGCTGCCAACCTTTTATCCCCTTCCCCCCGGGTGGGCCTCCGGTACCCTCACTCACTCGGCGAAACACAGCACAGGGGCTGCTTCACGCCGGTTTTCTGTGAGGCAGTGGTATCACTCCGGTCGAGCCGGCCCATTCAGCCGAAGCGTGGCTCTCCCACAGTTAAAATTAGTGTGTGAGTAATTTATTCAAACACAATTCAATTATTTGCTTCTCAGTGTAGGAATTCTACTAGAGTCAAAGAGAATCAACTCGACTTAGTCAATCGAGTGGTCACGTCTCTAGATCGGATTCCATACGGAACCTTAATATAGAACCTCAGCATCTTGAGACTTTCAGAATAGTCCGACGTTATCCTGAAAGCTTACATACTGCAGAAACTGCATTCATGAGTAAAATAGATAAGCGTTTTAAAACATGAGCTCAAATCCTATTAAAACCTGACCAAATATGTCTGTTTTCATTAATAGTGTATTTTCTTTCTTCTATTAAGAATTAAGATTAAGAGGGTAAAAGGAATAGAGAGTGCACAATTGAGTACAAAAATAAATCCTGCGTACGTGGCGTATCGTTTAGATTGGCTATCGAATTCGAATATGGGTTGGATTTATTTCACTTTCTTTTTCTGTTCTGTGATATTCCATGTCTTTTAGGTCAACTCTCTCTTCTTTTTATCTACTTTGAGTAACGTCTTAATTATTTTTTTTCATTTATTACTAACTTTGGAATATAATCTAATCTGATGGAGAGAGAGGATGAGATCTTCAATGGCCCAAACCAGCTGACAAAAGGCTTATTCTTTTTTAAACAACTGAAGTACATTCATTTAACAGGGGAACCAGACCAACTGAATCATGGTTATACGTTTCAGAAACTCCGAAATTTGCAGGTTTCCTCACGTTATTGGTGGAGACTACTTTCAAGCAATTTAAAACTCATCCTTAATGTAAGCTACATAAATGCTTCTTTGCTTTAACTCACCAAGTTTGTCTTGCAGCACTGTCTTGGTGTCGCAGTGGACGAGGCAGAGCACCAACAAAATGGCGACGCGCGCCATGTTGGTTCCGCGGTGACGTCACGTGCGAGCGGCGGGAGCAGCCTCGCTTTCATACTCCACTAGCCGACGCATGCCTGTGTACAAACAGAAAACCAGTTAATGAATGAATGAATGAAACCTGTTAATATGATATGGTACAGCCGTTCTCCAAAACAAATAGAGAACCCGGCTCCATCCCTGGATACTGCCGGGAGAGTAATATTTTCTTTCCCCTCTAATATCTATAGTACTGAATTTGAGAAAGATTTGCGCCGACTCCATGCTGGTGACTGGCAGGAGGTGGCACAGGACTGGCTTTTACTTTCGGAGGCCACGGGTTAGTTTTAACGACCCTTTGATCTAACGGTTTAAAAGTACCTACCGGGTATAATCTTGGGGTCCTAAATTTGATAACTGTGGGAGAGCCACGCTTCGGCATGAATGGGCCGGCTCGACCGGAGTGATACCACTGCCTCACAGAAAACCGGCGTGAAGCAGCCCCTGTGCTGTGTTTCGCTGAGTGAGTGAGGGTACCGGAGGCCCACTTGGGGGGGGGGAAGGGGATAAAAGGTTGGCAGCGCACTTGTAACTCCACTGGTGTTGCAAGTGTCCATGAGCGGCGGCAATTGCTTACCATCAGGTGATACGCCTGCTCGTCTGCTACCTATCGCATAAAAAAAGAAAACCTGGGATGAGCAAAAGTATTTTGCGAATTTTTCGAACGCTAACTACGCTACCACATTACTAGCCTAATCCCATCATAGTAGATGAATTGAATTCTGGAATGAAGGCCTTTACACTGCAGGGGGACAATGTAAAAGCTGATACTTTGTCCTTATAGTCACACAAAAAATAATTAGCAAAGCTACTATAACTCTTTTAAATTGAAATACACCGGTTAAGTGAAGTCCCGCACTATAAGCTATTTAAAATTTAACATTACTTCGTAAACATGGAGATTTCAAAAGCGCATTACACAGCTCTCACCGGGGCCTCTTTTGCTTCAAAATACATAAAAAGCACCTTAGAACGTAAACAAGAGTTTTAACCGAAGCCTCTTATTATTCCAAGTGACCTATATTTTAGTGACGTAACCAAATAGGCGTTTCCGATTAGATCCATCGGCTTGTGGGACCACTTTATTTGTTGTACCTACTTTATGTTTTGACACTAATTTTGTTTTTTCAATTAATAATGTTAAATATTTAGCAGTGGGCTAGCAACATTTGTAATGTTATAGAACAGACAAAGACAATATTGGAAAAAGCTACTGTCCAGCCAACTAGATATTGTATTTAAAAAAAAAGTATGCTTACTTAGCTAATATATAAAATTATAGGTTGCTTGTTTTATACCTACTCGTATCTAGACATTTTATGTCACTAAACTTGGAAACTAAATTCTGTGATTCAGTGTACAATTTAGGCGATATGATACGTAGGTATTTATTATCGAAAATGTACATTAGTATTTGTATTCGAAAAATTATCAGTGATAACATCACTAGCAATCACAAAGTAAGGGGCTTACGCATTATAAATTCATAGGCATGACCATAATTTACGTTTCAAAAAACAAAACCACTTTCACAATAACAGTATACTTAAATGCTGTTTAATTTTTACTTTCGAGGTTTCATGCTGATATAATAAAGAACGGTGTTTTACTCCGCAGACCACAAAATGATTTTTGATTTAATAATTAAATTACAGAACAAGTTGATAACTTTTGTACATTTTTTATCAAGTTTGAACATTTTTGGGTAATAAAACTGTTGATCATTACGCATTGGCAGCCAGCAGGATTTCGTCTAAGAGGCAGGCCGAAAAAGAGATGGCGTGATGACTTGGACCACTTCTCCAATAATTGCAAACCACCGCTACACAGAGTGCAATGTCGGCATTTGGGGAGGCCTTTGCCCAGCTGCGGATTAACGTAAGCTAAGTAAAAAAAAATTAAAAACTGTAGACGCAAAAATCCTATAATCACACCAAATTATTATTTTGGAAAGATTGAGTATGTAAGACAATATAAGTTTGTAATAAAAGATATTTCAAAGTCATTTGAAAAAATACCTTCGTTTTGATAGATCTTTTCTTCTCGTGTCGCTGGCATTAAGATATTAAATTTTTACGATATTAAATAAATAGCCCTCCTCATTCTAAATATATTCGATAAAAACAGTTAATCGCCTCTGCTGTAAAATTTTGATACATCGATTACCGACTTATTGCCCGACGACGTCGATATGCTTAAAACGCTAAGCTCCTCGTAATATAATGCAGTTAGCACCAAGTGGCTCACATCTAGATAGCCTTCTAATATTCCATAGTACGCATTAAACTAGAATTGATAATAAAACGTAACTGCCAGCACTTCTGCTTTACGACAGTCGTAATATTCATAATATTTATCAAAATCGGCAGGACACTCGCAAAAGATTTCGATGTCAATAAAATGCTAACGGGAATAATAAATAACTTGATTATTATTATGACAAATTTGCACCAACATTTTTCAATAAAATTCCTGAAAATGAATTTTTTGTCTTCAAAGAAACATAAGATCCGGACCCTTCGACGCAGTTCTTTTAACTTGCGTATTTAGTCTACTTACACAGTTTTTGCTACTTACAGCAAATACTATTACGGTTTAGCTACCTATACTTATGACGGCTTACCTACATATAAGTTTTGACGTTGACTATAGATTTTAACCTCTATGGCAGTGCTCCCGCTAAGTCGAGCAAAGAAGGGGCACGGCCTCCTTTTCAAGTAGTGCAGGATATTTTCAACCCCCTATAACTTCGTTTTGGATAAAACCAGAACCTTGAATTCAGTTACTAAGCAGGCATTGTACAAACACGGTATATTTTATATTTCATTCACTTTGAACTAGTAGTTTAAGAATTATAACCAGTCAAAGTTTCTTAATTTTGTCACTCACTCACTCCTAATGTTTTTATGGAATAATTGCTTTGAGTGTAGCATAATAGGGCCTATGAACAGATGTAATAATTACACTAAAATACAATACAATACAATATTATTATTACACCCAGATAGTGAACAAACACAAAATTTTATAACACAAAAAAAAATAAGAGCAAAACTAGAACCCAAATGAACAGAGGTTTTACTCTTTAATGACAATATAAACCGAGATCAAGAAAACTCATAAATTAATTTTAAGCTAACTGTACAGTTATTTATATTGTGCTTTTGTTCCCCTTTTTAAATAAACTACTGAAAATGCTTACTGCATGACTATTGAAATTGACACCAAGGCCAAAAATAAAACAAAACACTTCTTAAGAATTTGCAAAGATAAAATTTAAGATTTTGTATTAAGTGTAAAAAATTTCCTCCCCGCTGTGGTAAGACCCCGACCTCTCGCAAGACATTCCGCAGGAACTAACCGCCTTCTGGACATCACCGGCGGACTTTATTACGCCATGAATAAATTCCTGGAGACACGACACGTCGTAAATTATAACGCTTGCGCATACATCACCCTCGGGCGGCGATGAAGTGAATATACCCATGCGCGTACTTGTAATATACGTATAACTATGTTAGTTTGGTTCTTTTAGAACTAGAACTTTGTAAAAAATCATTTTATGTGATAGGTGGTAGGCAAACAGACGGATCCCCTGGTGATGAGCGATTGCCGCCGCACATACAGGGTGTATCTGTAAACATTTACATCCCTTTAACCACGTGTTCTATCAACCATTCTGAACAACATGTATTCAACAACTTTTCTAAATTCTTCGAAAAAAATTTCGACTCCCCATACAAAATGACCAAGTCACGTGACCGAATTTGTATGGAAAGATGAAAATTTTTTATGCGAATTTTCAAAAGTCATAGAACAAAATTAGTTTGGTATGGTTGTTAGAACACGTGGTTAAAGGGATGCAAATGTTCACTGATTCACCCTATATACAAAAGTAGAGTCACAAGTGCACTGCCATCCTTTATCACCCTTACCCCCCGATTTGGGGACTATTTCGGCTATGGTGGCCAATCTCAACGATCAGCTATCGATGCATGACACATTTAAAAGACACACGTGCATCCTCATATTTCGACGAGACACAAGTATTGACACGACCGAAAAGGATTACGGCGCATGGCCAACAGTTTAATTTTCCGAGGCATGGGGGTACAAGACCGCCATCTTCCAGACTTCTGAAAATTTATCAACAAAATGACTCGGGTACCAATTTTGGCCTATTGCAGCCGTTGCGTTACTTTAAAGTGGGACCTAGCCACTGCGCCACTGAGGCATTCAAAATGTACATATCTTTAATTTCTACATTGTACCAGACTTATAATAGCACCCGTTTATGACTGATGAGCTTGAGCCAAGTCTCCGCGACACTCGTTGGACATCTCGCGACAGATTTTATTACCGGCATGAATAAATCCTCGGAGGACGCGCCGTAAATTATGACGGCTAAAGACTGGTTTACATAGTGCGAGGCTGGCGGAGGCAAACTGAGTGGATGCACTCAACTAACTCACACTGGATGTCACTTACGAGTGGTTGAGACTGGTTTGTGTGCTGGCAACTTGATGCCAATAAAATGGCTGAAGGCAAATCGATTGTATTTTTCAAAACACTTTAATTTAAATAAAGCAACAATAAACAAAATAACAATACATCAAAAACAGTAAACCTATAGACAGTATAAGACTAGTCCAGTCGTAGATTCTTAACGTCGTAAGGCCCAGACAGCAGACACAATGGAAAATCAATTGTTTCATGCTTTTTAAAAGGCTTTTTGGCCTTACGACGTTGACATAAGTAACTCGCACGAAAACCGTGCTAGAAACTCGTATGACATGCCGACTAATGCCTAAGCAGCAGTTCACAACTGTGAAAACCAGTCTCTTTCAAACTCTTCGACTTGGCGCTATGCATTGGCCGTTTACATTCACTAAAGTGAAAGAATTCACGAGACACTTTCACGAGCGAGAAAGAAAGTAGCTTGTTTGACGAGCTAAACAACTGTCTAGGCAGCAGTTTCCATGGTGTACGTATAAAAATGATATTTTTAAAATGAATTTATTAAAATATTATCATTACTAATACAAAAGCCGGGTCGATCAAACCGCATGTATGTTTCGAATTTTTCGAACATAGCTCGGGTTTGTTTGGACAAAGCCTATTCCCATCATAGCTTAGCGATTAATTGAATTCCATGAGGGAAGCCTTTGCCTTGTATTGGGGTATATTATAATTATAGGCTGATACTTAACATTTTTAATTATTAAAAGATTTTACCTTCATAATTCGATGCTTTGTTATGATTCAAATAGGAAATTTCGGCCGATTTAACGTCGTCCAACGTATAATATTTACGGCTTTTGTAGTTTGTTTCCGTCTTAGCCCTTCCTTTGTATGGGAATGTGAATGGTCCAACCCTTTTGCGGAATTAATTATAAACGTCACGCTCTGGTGTGGTTTCAAGATGTATTGGATCAAGGAATAATAGGATTTTCATTATTTGCTTACTCTAAGTGACACAGTCTCCACTACTCGATTCTGCATTTGTCTCTTAAAAATTGCGCTAAAACGAATAAAAAAAATAAATGAAGATGTATTTTACTATAACAATGTTGCGCTGTGTTTTATCGAGTGAGCGAGGGTACCGGAGGCCTAATTGCGAGGAAAGGGGTTAAAGATTGGCAGCGCACTTGTGACTGCAACTGGTGTTGCAGGTGTCTTTGGGCAATCCCTTACCACCAGGTGATTCGTCTGCTACCTATCACATAAAAAATATTGTAATATAACTAGCTACGTAATATTATATTCCTCGGAGGCACTGGGTAATGAAAAATTATAGAGGTAGGTCCGATACAAAGTAGTTTTATGGAAAGTAGCTAATAAACACTGTGTATTAAGCAACATAACATCAAACAAAGTTGCAGGAAAACCTGTCGCAGTAACGGTTACAGCTACAATGTATTTCGCAGAGTGAGTGAGAGTACCGCAGGCCCAATTCGGGGGACGAAAGAGGGTTTCAACATAGATTCGCGCCAAAAACGTCCACTTTTGGAAAACAGACCAAAAATTTGTTCAAAATAGGTAAAAATTTAGGTCAAAAAGTAAAGTAAATAATTATATACAGACTGACCCACTGCAGGGCAAAGGCCTCCATCACAGAACTCAAGTCATCGCTACTATGATGATATATGATGGTAATCACCACGATTGACTTATGCGGATTGAGCCCGACCTATGTTCGAAAAATTCGAATCATATTTTGTTTAGATCTAGTTTAGTAGCTAAAGATTTAAAACGCTCGACGGCGCTAATGTGCCCACCTTTTCGCCTTAATAAAGGCAAATGCAATACCAACCCAAGCAAGTCACCCACTTAACATATTGTTATGACCCGCAAATACGTAATTACATTTATTTTATTTCTCATGTTCATAACTTGGCTTGCTGTGTTATTTATTCGTGTTTCATTTGTTATGGAAATAAGATGTAAGCGTGAGTGTGAGTCAAAATGTCGAGTGTAATAGAAAACAGATTTATAAGACTTTCATAATGTATTAAAATGTTTTAAGAATGTTGAAATGCAAAGTTTGTTAGCTACATTATTATTATTAGATATCTTGACTTAAAACTAAGCAGTTCATTCATTAATTTATTCTATAATACCTAATGATATATTTTTTAATGAAAATGGAATACTTACCTACGATCCAACCACAGATAATTATCAAATACTGATCAATAAATAATCAGAAACACGAGTCTATCACAGTTCGACGTTTAAATCTTACCCATTAATCAAATTATAGTAGGTACCCAATACCTAACCGCTCGAATGTTCGGTTCCAATTTACTTTTTAACGAAATAGTCGATGTATCCCTAACAAAGGCATCCGATTCGTTTAATTAAGGTCTGACCCTAGCCATAGTCAAAATATTGCAGTAAGTAATCTCCATTGAACATTTTTACAACAGCTATATTTTTTAACACGCTGAACCTATGAATAGGAACAAAATAAATAATGTTAAGAAATGAAATTACAAACAATTTTTTTAACCACCAGTTGTTTATTAAGTATTAGCTACCGATAATAATAAACATATTATTATGATGCTCGGGTTTGTGATCACCAATCCGCATTAGGCATACATGGTGATTAAGCCTAATCCCAGCATAGTAGCTGCAGCAGCTGTGACTTGATTTCTATAATGAAAGCCTTTGCCCCGCGGGACCCGTGGGACAGCATATAGGCTCTTATACTTTAACTATACTATTCATAAATATGTACATCCTATAGACAAGGGTTATAGATAAAACGAAAAGGCGAAACACTTGCGTGAAGCAAGCAACGCCTGTAAGTCTCAAAACGAAGTGAGGGCATGCCACTAGTTTTAAATATTTTAAAAGCGATGTTGTTAATGGTTTCAAGTTTCCGCAGTACAATAAAATAATATCCCAGCAAAATGTGAATGTTCATGTTTGCACGTAAGTAGTTTCTGTACTTATAACCAATTATTATAACCGGGACTAAACACGAAGAAATAAAGCAAGCTACATATTTACAAAACTAACTTCTTGACGTTTTGACCGCGTTATAATTTTACTACATCGCTTTTTACTCCTATTTATACCGTGCCTCGGAAAAGTACGTTAAGCTATTAGACCTAGTCTGATCTGCGTATAACTATAATAGCCACCGAAATATAAGAGTAAGGTAATAGAGAATGCACATCGTGTTTGCTCACACACTTCATCATCATCCTGCTCTTATCCCAGGTTAACTGCTATCGGCGTAGTTTTCTTCTTCCATTCGTCCCTGTCAATCGTCATCATATCATCCACCCCCTTTTCATTCTTCACACAATCTATCCATCTCTTTTTTGGTTGTCCTCTGTTCTTCCACCCATTTACATTCATACCCATCACTCTTTTGATTACAAACTTGAGCACTATAAAACCTGTGTACGTTACTGATCGTTGAAATCAACTCACATATTATTATTTGTATAATGTAACGGGATGGTTAATACACGTATGTTTCTGTACTGCAGTACGTTTACATTGTGTGATGGTTTTAGCGCTTGCGCATTCGATCTAGCAAATATCTCAACGAATAAATGACGCGGAACTACGGGTACAAAGAATTTATGCTGAAACCGTTCGATTTTGCTTTCATGTAGTGGAATATTAGGAGTCGAGACATATTGCGTGGTTTTCCACCCACGTTTTAGACGCGGCAGAACAGTAGCGCTACCATGAGTTTACAGTGACAGAACTCGCTAGCGTCTGCGTAAAAAAAATGTATGAAAAAGTGTACAGCGCCTCTAGCGGTCACTTGAGAAACTAAAATCTGCAGTATCGAGTTGTCAAATTGAAACGTATTCGCTAGCGAGTAGCGTTTACGTAGCGCTACGAGTTGACATTGAAAACTGAATAACGTAAACTATTGCTCTGTCTCTTTCAATGCATCACAATGAAAGAGACACAAGCGATAGTTTTCGATAGCTTTCTGCGTAAACAATAACGCACTCGCTATCGAGCTAACGCTAGCGAGGTTTACGTGTTCAATCGAAATCTATTCGACGCCCGTTTACTCGCTATCTACTGTAGTAACGTTACGTTACTTTTCGATGCCAACTCATGGTAGCGCTACAGAACATAATGTTGCCGATCTTCAACCGAGGGTACCCGACGATCGCATTTGTATCCGATGGAATATAGTGGCATTCCGCCGCGTCTAAACACTGGTTTATATAGTGCAAGCAAGTCTGCTCAGTAGCTGCAGTACAGTAAGTTGCACTGTTTAAAGGACTCTTATTCCACTGGCTAAATAAAACTGGATAGTGTATTCACACTATTCAGCTATTCTTGTACCTATGGTTACGAAATAAATTGTTCTATTCTGTAATGTTTTCGAAGGAAGGCTACCTTTTTCATTCCAAAACAAGGGAAGGCAATTACGTATGTTTTTTTTTATTCTTTGGCGCATCACCAATCCGCATTAGGCATACATGGTGATTAAGCGTAATCCCAGCATAGTAGCTGCAGCAGCTGTGACTTGATTTCTATAATGAAAGCCTTTGCCCCGCGGGACCCGTGGGACAGCATATAGGCTCTTATACTTTAACTATACTATTCATAAACATGTACATCCTATAGACAAGGGTTATAGATAAACCGAAATGCGAAACACTTGCGCGATGCAAGCGACATCTTTTGGTCTCAAAACGAAGTAAGGGCATGCCACTAGTTTTAAATATTTTTTAAAAGCGATGTTAATGGTTTCAAGTTTCCGCAGTACAATAAAATAATACCCAGCAAAATGTGAATGTTCATGTTTGCATGTATGTAGTTTCTGTACTAATAACCAATTATTATAACCGGGACTAAACACGAAGAATTAAAGCAAGCTACATATTTACAAAACTAAATTCTTGACGTTTTGACCGCGTTATAATTTTACTACATCGCTTTTTACTCCTATTTATACTGTGCCTCGGAAAAGTACGTTAAGCTATAAGACCTAGGCCTGATCTGTCATCAGTCGTATAGGTACAATAACAAGCCACCGAAATATAAGAGTAAGGTAATAGAGAATGCACTCGTGTTTGCTCACACACTTTATCATCATCCTGCTCTTATCCCAGTTTAACTGCTATCGGCGTAGTTTTCTTCTTCCATTCGTCCCTGTCAATCGTCATCATATTATCATCCACCCCCTTTTCATTATTCACACAATCTATCCATCTCTTTTTCGGTTGTCCTCTGTTCTTCCACCCATTTACATTCATACCCATCTCTTTATTTATTACAAACTTGAGCACTATAAAACCTGTGCACGTTACTGATCGTTGAAATCAACTCACATATTATTATTTGTAGGTATAATGTAACGGGATGGTTAATACACGTATGTTTCTGTACTGCAGTACGTTTACATTGTGTGATGGTTTTAGCGCTTGCGCATTCGATCTAGCAAATATCTCAACGAATAAATGACGCAGAACTACGGGTACAAAGAATTTATGCTGAAACCGTTCGATTTTGCTTTCATGTAGTGGAATATTAGGAGTCGAGACACATTGCGTGGTTTTCCACCCACGTTTTAGACGCGGCAGAACAGAACATAACGTTGCCGATCTTCAACCGAGGGTACCCGACGATCGCATTTGTATCCGATGGAATATAGTGGCATTCCGCCGCGTCTA
Source organism: Cnaphalocrocis medinalis (assembly GCA_014851415.1). Lineage (NCBI taxonomy): Eukaryota > Metazoa > Arthropoda > Insecta > Lepidoptera > Crambidae > Cnaphalocrocis > Cnaphalocrocis medinalis. The sequence goes on along the minus strand of CM026277.1, from coordinate 1,309,748 downwards.
AACACTGGTTTATATAGTGCAAGCAAGTCTGCTCAGTAGCTGCAATACAGTAAGTTGCACTGTTTAAAGGACTCTTATTCCACTGGCTAAATAAAACTGATAGTGTATTCACACTATTCAGCTATTCTTGTACCTATGGTTACGAAATAAATTGTTCTATTCTGTAATGTTTTCAAAGGAAGGCTACCTTTTTCATTCCAAAACAAGGGAAGGCAATTACGTGTGTTTTTTTTTATTCTTTGGCGCATCACCAATCCGCATTAGGCAAATTTAATTCCATCATAGTAGCGATGTGTTGATTTCTAAGATGGATGCCTTTGCCCTGCAGTGGAACAGTAGGTACCTATATTACCGTTACTGGCGGTAGGGCAACACATATAATAGGCTGATACTTCTCTTTGATGTATCATGTCTTTGGGCAGGAAGTTACCTACACAACAACCAAATTCGACAAAGTTTAATCTGACGTCTACGTAACGCCATCTCGGAAGTTTACTTGCAAAATCCCTAATAAAAATTGAGAATAAATCAACCATGCGGCGTCAGTGGATCGAATCTCAATTTAAGCGTGCGCTTGCCAGGGTCCTGCTAACCTACATCGCTCAGCAGCCAAACTTTTCAATACACATAAACTACGATTCGCTGTACATTGGGCTTTATGTGTGTGCTCTGTGTGTGACGTAAGTAATGTGTGCGGAACCACGGTGACGTGCGTGTGATATCGTAAATCCTGTTTGTATAAAGTGCGATAAATGTGTGCTTGCCAAAGGCCTTTAGTTTGTAATTACCATAATTTTGGCTCAGCGGAAGCGGTATTCACGATTATGACTTAGAGGCCTTTAAGAGATGTATATGTACCTAGTAAAAGATTAAAGTTACTCTCTCATCTTAGCGTGTAATTCCTAGTTGCGTCCATAGCTGTCACTTTGGAATCCGGGGTATTCATAGATTATGTCATCATATTGTTTTGACATTCATAAGTGTTCTGTATGGACCTAACTTGAATAAAGATTTTTCTATTTCTATTTCATGGATTAGGATTTGGGAAGTCTGGTAATTACAAAGAAAGGACTGCCTTCTGCCCTTCGCAACTGTTTAACAGGGAAACCAGACCAACTAAACCAAGGTTACACCTTTCAGAAACTATCCGAAACCGAAATGTACAGGTTCTCAAACGATGTTTACCCTTACTGCTGAGCTGCTTAATATTGCTAAGACTAAAAAGTATCTTCATAATGAAAATAATTGATTAGCACACTTCAATATTTTTTTTTTTGTAATTTCAAACAACAATCTAACTACTTATTTCTACAAATACGAGTAGTGCAAGTTAATACCGGTATTTAAATCAAGTGTAAGAATGTTTTACAAACAATATAAAAAATAATATTAATTATTCATTGGAGACCGGAAAATTCTGGACACACATTCGAGTGATGTACCCTTGTTTGTTTAGTGTCTGGGTGTAATTACGTATTCGTATTATTTTGTAATTTCTCTGTAGCCTGATCTGTAACACAATGTAAGATATTATGGTGTATGTTTTTCCCATTCCCAAAACAATTTAACATTTATACTTTCAAGAGATGAGCATACCTACTCTAAAAGGATTTGTGTGGAAAAGTGTGGAATTCTACGAAAACACAAAGATTCTTCCCATATCAGATGATACTGTGATATTTCATAATGTGCTTAAGTTATTTACTTCTAAAACCCAAATTAATATTATACTTGCAAAGTATAACAAAGCACAATAAATAACAAACCAAATTATTTGATCTTATGCCAAACAAGATTTTCTTATACGTCCCGAGCCGATTCCAGAAAACCAATGTTTTCCAAGAAATGAAATTGTTTCGTACAACACACAGTCTCTCAGAGATATTGTTATTTTTTATTGTGACCTGCTGTGGAAGTAACTTGAAGAAATTAATAATTTGGTCGCCTGTGGTTTACTTCTTAATTTCAACTGAGTTTGAGAAGTAAATGATTATCAATATCATCATCAACAGCTATTCCCAGATCGTCACTCCATCTAGCCGGAGGCCGTTCCTACACTACGCTTTCCGAGTCGCGGTCTCCACTCAAGAACTTTTCTACCCCAACGGTTGTCAGTTCTTCCGCAGATATGGCCAGCCCATTGCCACTTCAGCATGATTCGATAAACCATGTCAGTCACTTTAGTTTTTTGTCGGATAACCACATTTCGGATTTTATCCTTCAACGACACCCCGAGCATAGCTCGCTCCATAGCACGCTGAGCGACCTTAAACTGGTGGGCTAGCCGTACTGTAAGTGTAAACATCTCGGCACAGTAGGTCATTACAGGCAGGACACACTAATCGAAAAGCTTGGTTTTGAGGCATTGTGGTAAAAGATGTTTTGAAATAAAGGATTTGCTAGAATTGATGTCAGTTTTTCAAGTTATAAATAAATTCACACAACATCTCATACATTGACTTGACGCTGAAGACACTTGGTCAGATAGAGATGGCGAAATCCGTAATGAAAGGTAGGAAGTCCAAAGGACTCCAAAACCCTAAACAGGAAGTCGCACAAACATATTCGCTGAGCCATCATCGCTCGATTAACGTTTCTAAATAGCGTTTATTGGAACTATATAGAGCAGATAAAACGCCGACTAACAACCGGTCAAGTCGATCCAAAATCAGCATAACGAGCAGCTGCGTACCAAACAAATATTGAAATGGTAACTTTAAATGGAATTTTGATTTGATTTCTTCGAGGCGCATTATAATTTCAAATGGGACCGAGATGAAAAATCAAGATCGCGCTATCAAACTTCGGAAAGAACGGGAGTACGGTGACCAGACCTTCCGTTATTTGCGGAATCTTTAATTTTTTGAGCTATTTAATTGTATTTTTTTTTGGTTTGATAATAATTAGATTTTTTTTTGTTCCACATTGAAAATTCATGATCATCTTATTAGCGTTTTAAAGGCGTTGATTTGGGATTGGAGCTCCGGGGGTACGCTTCGAACATGATCCAGGATTCAGGAAGTTTCACGATGTCTAGAATATTTTTCTCAGTAATAGTGGACTCATAGTGAAATTCGTGCAGGTTTCCATCCATGTACTTTCTCACCGCCGAGCGTAGAGAAATGCACATAGTTTTGATAATGATCAAAATTACACCTACGACCTCCCATTGGGAAAACAAACGAACTTATTTTCTGAGCTAGGACACCTCCACTCATAATGCTGATTTCTAGCAAGGGTAAGAAATTTGATAGATAATACTCTTAATTTTTCTTACAAAACTTGTAATTTTCATTAGACTGACATTACAGACAAACTTTACACACAAAAAAAAAACAAAATTTTTTACTACTCTATTTTCATGGTAAAAATGGAAGATTATCGTCATAAAATAATTCAATCCTAACGTTGTCAAAATCCCGGACGACAAGATTTTCAATTTCAAAGCGCGCCTTCCGACCCTAAATGAAATAGTGACACCTGGTCACCCTGAATGAGGGTGTTGGAAACGCTTTATTCTAAACTGACTTTTAATGCGTAATGTTGGTAGCTACCACCGTATTTGTGGGGCGGATCTAAAAATAGGCTATAATGACCGAGTATAGGCTTTCGTTTGTATGAGGAACATGCTTCAAGATGTGCAGACAGCACACAATGAACATAGAAGTGGAAAACACAAGAAGAACAATGTCAGTCTAGTTGTCTGTAAGCGTTACCAAAAAATAATAGAAGGCTAAAAATCATTGGTTTATTCGTCAAGTTAAATCTTGCTGAGCCCATTGGCAAGATGTAACTTGATGTAATTTAGGAACATTAGCATCGTTTTTTTTTGTGTATTGTTTGTGGCTTTTTTGACCCAAAGATCCGTCTATCGCGTGCCAGACAACGCGATAGACGGATGGATGCCAACGTAAAACTACTAAATATTATACTTACTCATGTCATTTTTGCTTAATAAATATTAAAAGTTGCCAATTAGAATACGAATCTGCTATAAAACTTTTAAAAGGCAAACAAGCAAAGACCATCAAGAGAGAAACGATGAAAAAATTAATCATTTAACAAACGCGAACCAAAAATTCAAAAGCAAAAACTCCAAATTAAACAGGAGCAGGTGAATGGTTTAATTAGATTTTTTACGCTTATACAGGGTTGTACACGGTTCGGTACGTATTAATGAGAGCATTTTTATCCGCGGGAGAGTCACGCTTCGGCATGACTGCTACGAATCGCATGCAACTCAGGATTTATCATAATATTTTTACCAGTGGCCCGCCCTCACCTTGTTTCCGGACATTCGTGCCAAAGGTACCAATAGATTGCGCTGGACATGTATTACATCGCGCAAGTGTTTCGCATTTTCAGTTAGCCTATCAACGTTGTCATTTTGATTCAGAGTCAGCTATTTTGATGACTTTGATTGGCTGCTGGATCACCTCATTTTACATTCGATCACACAGAGTAATGCCAAGAAATGCCATAGTTATTTCCAAAGCCATATTTATCTTAGGTATTGAAAGTGATTTTAAATATATAGACCAGCCATGCGGTTAGTGTCCGCATTTCAGCTTCGTATATCACGATGGAAGAACACAATTGTCATAGACTTGCGTCTTTAGGCATTGTAAGATTGACGAAGAAAACACTGTTGATTTCTTGATTTAAATTTTACGCCTGTAACCCTAACCACCTACTCTAAAAATCAGGAGTTCTCCGAATCAATTAAGGCTCTCGTTGGTTCGGGAAGTTAAGGCCGGTTAAGGGCCATCGGATTCTTTTAAACAATTTATGAATCGCGCAAGAATGAGGCTATCAATTAATTTGTAACGGTTGCTTATGCCCTTCGAAACTCCCTTGTTTTAAGAATTGAGTTGTTTTGTTACACAAACATCTTATTTGATGAAAAAATTCACGCTTATTCTCAACATTTTGAATAGCTCTTATTTTTGAAGAAATCTGGTCATCTTTCAATATAATGGTGTAAGTTATAAAAGCCTTTTAAAAGGCATAAAACAATTGATTTGCCATTGTGTATGCAGTCTGTGCCTTACGGCATTAATATGTAGTTTAGTTCTGCTCGTTTACCACTTATCATATAGTAGAAAAAATCTTGATGTTACTCTAAGGAGCATTTCTTGTAGTTTTAATCTAAAAGTTCCTTTAGCTAGAAAAATTACGAAGGTATCTTTAACATTAAAATTGGCCCGATAGACTCTGCCTTATACACCAAATATTTTGGTTTGATTCCTGCTTTAGCACTCTAGCCAAATATTTGTGTGATAGACACTTGTATTGTTCAAGATGTTGTTTAATATTTTCATTATCATCATCATCAGTTTAAGAAAGTTCACTGAGGAACATATACCTCCCCTATTAACTTACCATCTCCACTCATAGGCCTTCCCATTGATTACCAGATAGTCGGTCGCAATCACCTTGCATTTCCCGATTTGTGTCCTTCATCACCGAGCAAATGGCAGAATCTGGTTTATTTTTTGAATATCTACGCATACACATTTGAAAAACTCAGAGGAGCAAGTTTGAATTCAAACGACCCCCAATGGGTGGCGCGTTCATATCAAATGAGCAACTACGGCCCTGGGCTAATTTACCGTCCTTTATTGTGCAAAGTACAAACAATGCCGCGCTACAACCATTCTCCGGCACCACTCGCACTACTAACAACAGAATTTCGACAAGGAAATCAAAATAGGGCTAATGACAACAATCCGTGCTATTCAATTAATGACTAAAAGCCGTGGGGGGAGGGGGGGGGGGAGTACCAACAGTCATTTCCGTGTCGGTCACGATAGCCGTGCACGCACGCGCCGACACCTCGGCCCAACGCCTCCGGTAGGGTTGCCACATATGTGTTAAGTGTGACGTGTCTATCTGTCTGTAGGTCTATGTATTTATATAGCATCGAACCAAATTTCTATCTGTCTGTGTGTTTATGTCAAAGTAACAAAATACTTTTAAAACTTTCGCGTTGCATTATACGAATACTTTATATAAACGGGGCTAAACGCGAAGAAATTTAGACATAAGTACATTATAGCACTTAGGTACTGCTTGACGTTTAGACTTGATGGTCTCAGCATTCAATTGGTCTAGTCCCCTTGTTTAGAGGTTGCAAATGTCATGCAGAAGTAGCTTCAATGCAAATACCCGACTCATCAAATCCCGGATGCGCCTAAATGGCTCAGGATTCAAAGTTATGGATCTGGGTGCAAACGAGAATAACCCATTAAGATGGGTGGACCCATAAGTGAGTATTGATATCATGCAAGTTATGTTACTAAAAGTAAAATATAATAAATAACACTAATATGTAGCAGCTACAAGTAATTATAGTTCCCAAATTGCAGGCATAAAAGACCTGGCAACCAGCAACCCTAAACTGTGGCGGAAATACGTCGGAACTTTTATGTTTTCCACGTCACAACGGATGAAGGAGTTCCTGCGAGAGCATTCCGCTATCCAAGGATACTCACACATGTAACGTCTGGCCTTCGCCATTAGGCAATCAATTGTGGACCTTGCCCCATTGTCATACGTTTCAGAATAACACAGTCCGTAACGCACTTAAGTTTCATCATGACTGGTGTGAAACGCACACAAAGACGCGGTTTTCCGGACTAACGCAGTGATTGGCTATTTCGCCCCTTCATTTAACTTAGTGACCTGAACTTACACTATTTTCACAATGTTTTTATGGCCAGGAGCTCGTGGTGAACTCTAAGGTTAATGGTCGCTGAATACAGGAAACATGGTGATAATAAGGAATAGGAATCCATTCTTATGTTGAAAACAACATAATGTGTAGAATGAAATTCTTCTGCCTCATAGGGAAAAAAGCATCTGTTGGCCCTTTTTTATCTTTTCCAGCGCAGATGCTTGTACAGTCGAGGTCAAAAATATGTTTATACTTTAGGACCTTGTCACAGTACATAATGTATGTATAAGAAAACGACTTCCACTTTCTTATAAATATGTATTGTGACAAGGTCCTAAAGTGTAAACATATTTTTGACCTCGACTGTACAAATATTCGAGGCACTGTTTTAGTTATGACACAAAAATCATGAGGTATTATGTTTGTCTGCCTGTGTGTATCTGTCTGTGACATCGTAGTACCTAGCTTCCAAAAGGATGAACCGATTTGGATTTTGTTTGGCCGCTAAATTAAGATGGCCGCCACTACAAAATGATAAATTTCATATTTTTATAAAGTATCAAACTAAAGGTAGTAGTAGAATGCATACATTATGGCAACTTATTAGGGGTTTTATGAATTTAAAATTTTCAGCAATTGCTGCTTAGTTATTGTTTTACGGTCTTTGAAATATTTTATGTCTTGCCGGCTACCCGTATACTATGTAATTTTGTGTAATTCAACAGTATTTTCCCTATTAAGTCCAGGATCTGCTTTCAAATAGGACCTTATTGAAATCTTTCAGTTTGTGCAATCAAGTCAGCCGTATTAATTAAATGTTTGTCCGTGGGCAATTCAATTACCCTTCTCATTCAGAGTATTATTAGAAACAGGTAGGAAAATACAAAAAAAAAATGTTTTTAAGCGTTTTTATATCGTTTCTCAATAACGTGGACACTAAGGCCTTATTATCAGCAGACTACTACAACAGAAAACATTTTTAATTTTTGTAATATTGAGTATTTTTAGTTATTTAATGTCAGTTTATGTTAAAGTGACGTTTGGAAAAGGGAAATCCCATGACTGGTATTACGAAGAAAACTAGCCTAAACGAGCGCAAATATTTATATTTTGACGTATCATGTCAAGTTTACGAAATCCAGTTCAAAATCACTACCCCTTTATTACAAATCGGGTTCAAAGTTAGAATTGGTTTGAAACTGATGCTGTCATTTTCATGTTTGAGTTTTTTAAAAGTGACTGTATCATTCTCTTGTTTTCAATGTCCCTGTTTTGAAATTAAGGGAATTATGTTGCTAATATTAGACCTGATGTCACCGTAGCAAGGTATTGACCAGATTTTTCATTTGCAAAAACCTTCAACTATTAAAAGAGACATATTGTCTAATCATGCAGTTTGACCACGGTATTTTAACAAATTTGCATCTACAAAAAATCTCAGATGAAGATATTTTTTACTGTTTCCCTCTTAACTCAGAAGCTAACGCAACATCATACTCCATAATAACAACCGCGACATTTCAAGCAACAGCAAAAACCTTTTCACTAAATGTTGTGTCATAATGGCGTCCCTGCATCTTTAATGATGCAATTACCTCGCTGCAGCTTAATACAGAATCCGGCAAAAAATTAAATAACATTATGAATAGAAGGTGGAACTCGAATCCGGCCAAGTGTATAATTAAGAAAATTACAGATGGCGCTGAAACAAAACCGCAGGGAAGGGCCGGTGAAAGCAGTTTTCAGTTGAATTGCGGACAAGCATTTCTTGCACCTTTCAGAGTTGACATCCAATATTGTGTGATGACTAAGACAAAATATTAGTCATGACTAAATTTAACTCAATTGCAAACAAATCAAAATAAATACGTACACGACCCAACACACAACACACACACAACATACACTCTACAACTCATTTTGTTTCAGCACTTCATTTCCAAACGTAACCAATAGATGGCGCTGGGTGTGGATTGTATCGTGTCAGTGTTTTGCGTGTCGTTATTCATAGGATTAACCTCTTTATAAATAATTTTATATCGATGGTTGAAAAGTAGTCCCAAAAAAAATGGGCCTTGATATTAACCCAAGTGACAGTAACGTAATCAGCAAAATCACAGTTCCCCTAGATCACGTGACGAGGCCTCAACACGCATACCGGTCAGCGTCCGCGCGGCCTGGTGCCAAGCGTCGTGAGCCGCCATAAGCTGTTGAGCCCCCTATCTGCATGATGCATTGTGCTGTCTCTTTCAGTCCATTCAGGCCAAAGCTGCTCTTTTGTTTCCGAACAGATTTTTCGTTTTAACGACACCGCAAAAGTTTGAGTTATAAAGTTTTAGTATAAACATTTTTAGTGCTAAACTTTATCCTTCTAAAATGTGTCCACAAGTGTCATGTTGTCTAAACTGGGGATAATAGCGGCTTTTAACAAAATCTAAGGCTTTATACATAAACTAGTGGCCCACTTTCACATTTCGGGACATTAATTCCACTGTGTACCAATAGATGGTGTTGGGCGTCGATTTAAATGCGCTTGTGTTTCGAATTTTCGGTTTGTATATAAGATTTTTCGATGTCTATAGAGTTCGCTTAATATATATTTAAATATACATATACTTAGTATACAGTATCACAGATTGTTTTCTTGAATAGAAAGTGAAATGCAGTACAATATGGTTAAGGAAATGAGGATGACCTCTAGCGCACAAAAAACATTATGTTATTATTAAACAGGAAATCATTAAGGTATAAACAAGATCGCTTTCAAGAATATACTGACTTTATTTTTAAAGAAAAATATCAGATCGTCGATACAAAAGGAAAACATCTACTTAGCGCTGATTTTAAATAAGTATTTCTTGTTTAAAGAAATCCTTCGTCAATAGATTCTTAAAAGCTGTAACATTAATAGAATAGAAAATATTTATTCAGCACACACGTATTTTTTCATCCCGTATCCAGTGTTTTTCGCGAAATTTCCTTCCACATAACTCAGTTTAACCTATGTCAAACAGTGGACGAGCGTGGGTTGCTGATGCTGATGATGATGATGATGAACTCAGTTTCGCGGAACAATTGGGACCTTCAAAAGAATAGCTTAACTACTTCGTTGCAAAAGGTCATCAACGTATTGGTGATCTCTCTGAGCTCGTAGATGTTCGTGCGCTGGCGATAATTATTTATCAACAGGTAAGCCGCTTGCTCGTTTGTAGTAGTATTAAAAAAAGGTCCACCATTTTGTGAAAACATTTGACAAAACGTTCCGAACCCTAATTTTGAAATAGCTAAGATATTCCGTGACAAATTTGGTGACAAACCCATTTTCTTCCTACCATGACAAGTAGCAGTCACGTGATCCGCAATATCACTTGTCACTGGTCCACCGACGGGAGCTGTTGCCAATAAAGTGCAGTTGAGCCCACTATCTGCATGATGCATTATACGCCGCCCACGGTTCACTTCGGAAAGAGCCACTTTTTATTTACGGCTATGAACAGATATTCAGGTTTAGCCTAAAAAGTTGGACGGGGCGAAACATTTTACCGAATCACTCCGTTTATTGACGGAGAGTTGTGGGAACAGAGTGGAATATATTTTTGGTTCAGTTCATGCCGATAAGTTAAGAGTCGGTTCCGATGGATCTGCACTCGAACTTAAATCAAAATGCAATAAGGTTCAAAGTGGAATAGAATATCAAATTTTAGTTAAAAAGTCTATTTTGTTAGGTTAACTTTTAATTTTAGTATGGATAGTGACTTTATATGATTCTTGATTTACAAAATATCGATTGCGTTTTTTTTTCTTTAAATTTGCAAATGGAAAGCAAAATCGTATACACACTCGAAAACGATTTTTTTCGCGATCACGTACGCTCCGCCTGGGTCTCGCGTTGTTCATTTACGTATGTACATAGTACATGTTGTTTTTGTTAAAAGCAGTCCGATGAAACCGAGTAGAACTTTTTTTATATGTTATGTGGCAGACGAGCAGACGGGTCATCTGATGGTAAGCGATTGCCGCCGCCTATGCCCCAATGGGCCTCCGGGACCCTCATTGACTCGACGAAACACCGCAGGCGCTGCCCCATGCTACTGTGAGGCCATGGTATCACTCTGGTCAAGCTGGTCCATTGGTAAACTATGAGTTTAGTTTTTAAAATCAGAAAACCGTATCGACACTGAGTGCCAGTATCGAGTGCCTTGCGGTCACGTAGGTACTCCGCCCTCTTGCGTGTTGCGCGGGTCGCTCTCGTACTAGCAACGCTTGTCAAAAACAACCCGATTGAAGCAAGTTCGCTGCAAATAGTATTTTGATCGATAATGAGATAGAAAATATATACCTATTATTGAAGAGTCCATTTGTGTACGTTTCATTTACGGGGTCGATAAATTAAACTATGACTAATTGAAATCATGGGCGACTGGCAGCTACTTCGCCGAAATTTCCATCGCCTTCCAACAAGATAGGTAATGGTGTACTGCTTAATTTTTTATTGTTCGTTTTTTTTGAATTTAGTTTTTAATTATTGTTTTTTTTTTTCAATTTATCTAATAAAAATTGCAACTATGACAGCAATTAATCGATTTCGATTGATCATTTGTCTAGTTACTCTTAGCAATAATGATTACAAAATGATAAACGCCGCTCGCTCGAGATCTAGTAATTCTCCGGCGTCATTACCGCGCGCGCGTCCCATCCGCTGTTATCGCCGATAAACCCAGTAACAGAAGGTTTTATTGAACTTGTTTAGCCAAGATCTAATCTGAGATTAACCAACAATCTCTGGAACGACACAAATTGTTCACGCGATACCAGACACAAACACGTCGACTGTATCAAAACGAGGAGCGGGAATACACTTTTTTATATATAAACTCGCAAATCAGATAATCCAAATTGGTTTTTAGACGTAAACTCAATTTTGACGTGTATTTTACTTTATCGAGGAAGCAGATAAATTGAGTGAGATACGGCGAGGGAATGTGGCGAAGTGTGAATCCAGCGATCCCGAATATTGCCAGGTATCTTACTTTGGATTCGCGTTATCAAGATTTCGGCTTTAAATTTAAAAGTATCGTGTACGAGTTTTTGCTTTAATAACTTTTTTTGGAAGTGTGGATTCAATTTGTTTTATTCCGATTCGTTTGATATGGAACCTGAGCTGGTTGCTTTCATGAAAATTGTGTTTGCACTGCTTTAACAACTAAATGTGACTTTTTATATGGTGCAAAAAAAATATATATGGTGCTTTTCTTTAATGAACGCACGTCTTAACAGCACGGTTTATTCTAGGCGAGACGCGGTCAAGCTATATCGTTCATCGAAGGCGAGTACATACGATTACAGTTATCTTGGCGTTTGAGCATGAATTACAAGGACAGAGTTGGGGGAGAAAGACTTAGATACGGATATAACTACAGCTAAAAATTCGATATCACGGTCAATTAGAGCCAAGCTTTTATCTCTATATAATATATTTTAGCTAAACTCTCAAACTCAAACCTAGCTTATGCGCAACAAAACCTAACGCACGGCTGGCCGAGGCCCCATTCTAATAAATTCAAGTGGATCGGCAAAAAGTAAAGAATTTGTTCAGAACCTTCGCCCTTGATAAGTTGAACACGAGATAGGGCTGTGGACAAACTATCGGGCTTGGCGGAATCGCTTCGATTGCTGTCTCCGCAAAGCTTAGCAGAGGTACAAGGTACGGGATATGACGGTTTAATACCAAGAAGTGATACCACGGCTACACGTACACTGGTCCAAATAGGAGTCTAAGTGCGGAAGCAGGAGTCTACTTTACATTACATTACATTACCACGGCTTCAGCGCCTACGCTGTGTTTTGCTAACCAAAGATAGCTTTTTTTCTAGAGGACCACTTTGATGTCTGTCCGTCTATACGCTTATCCACCAGTACACATGTAGGTAGCTGCCTATGTGCTAATCTACATATTTTTTTATCCGCCTATTTTTCTGTCCATCTTTCCATCTGTGTAATTAACGGGGCTAAATGAAACTAGCACCGCCAACCTATTTACACAGATTGTGGTGAAAATATGATATTTAAAATAAATAAATTGGATTTTTCAAGATGCATCAGTGTAAATAGGTTGGCGGCGCTAGTTTCATTCGTATAGCCCCTTAAATGTGAGTGGCTCTTGTGTGTGAACAATGTGTAGTGGTGTTACGCACCGTTAAAACAGATACTCTTCAATAAATAAACAAAAGGTTATAGAACTTAATGCTATGGTAATATATGAACATGATTTCGGCGGTCTTATCACTAATAGCAATCCTAGCCAACTTTGGGGTAAAGGAATAAAACATATTTTTTTTCAATCAAAATAAAGTTTAGCTTGCAATTTTTTCGCTGTATCTTGTCCTTTGAGCCTGATCTCAAGGTGGACCTTTTTAGCAGGTCAACGGTTAGATACAGGGGTCACGCGATGCGAGGCCTCCTGACGGCCCGAATCACGGAGCCATCGATAAACCGAAGGCCTAATACGATGGGGTACAGCTTAACTAATACTTAGGTATTATTTTAGACTGAGATACATTCAAAGTAGAACGTTTAATCAAGTAAAAATTTCTAAAAGAGCAAATCGCAATTTTCTTCCTCCTTCATGATGGGCATTGCCAAGGATTGGAACCCTTTCGGCGTTTCTCTTATCTTATCGTGTAATTCGCACTTACGCTTAAACCATGATTCAGGATTTAGGGAGTGTGCAACTCTTTAACAGGGGAACCAAATCAACTGAATCATGGTTACACGTTTCCGAAACTATTCGAAATGTGGAGGCTTATGTGTTGTGAAAAACATTTACAGAGATTTATTATACAGTCTAGTTCATGCATCCATGAAAGCAATTTCTACCAGATAAAGCTTTAAGTAGGCAATGGACATTATAATGTAGTTCTAGAGGGCAGTAGCGTCATATAAGTACCAGAGTCTCCAAATCCAAAGGTAGTATTCCAGAGAGGAATAAAAACGCTATTAAGACAGACATCACCCATGGCCAATCATCACTTACAATCAGGTGAGGTTGCCAAACTGTCTGGCTATCTTGCAAAAAATATCCTCCATCTATGGTCTAATTCTACTCCAGGCTCGAAAACAACAGCTTTGGACGCTTTGTAAAGTAACACTGAGAGCAGATAAAATAAAAAGAAATACTTGACATATGCCGATACACAAAAGCAATACCAATAATAATAACACTTAAATCTTTTTTGTACGCCCGCGTAAACTCCTACATTGGTATTCCTTTGCGGTCTCAAACCAAAACATGTTCGGTTTTTTTATAAGTACTTTTGTGCTGGAATCGGAAACGGTAGATTATTTCCTTTTGGTATGGTGTTTGCGATTTTTTTGTTACTTGGGAGCAATTATATATTTTTATTTGATGCGACAAACGTACAAGTGGGTCACCTGATCGTAAGCAATCACCGCTGCCTAATGAACATCTGCGAGATCAGAGTAGACACTGAGGCGTTGTCGGTCTTTAAAAAACATACATATATACATACACTCGAAAAACATACAATACGCATCTATGGCTAGGTCTTAAAAATTTAATTAAGGTTTGTAATATTATGTTTTTTTTTTGAGCAGACGGTTCATCTGATGTTAAGTGATAACCGCCGCCCATGGGCATCTGCAACACCTAAGGCATCACAAATGCGTTCTTCTCAAATGATTTCTAAAATGAGTAGTTATATTGAAAACATCCACCTTTTTTTTTGAAGCCAGTTTAAAAACGTGCCAGACTCTGCAGCGAGCAGTCACAGGCAATAGCTGTCGCGCTCACCGGGCGCAGAACTTAGATTGCAGTTACAACAGATTGCCGCTGCCGCCTGCAGGCCGCATTACGAAGTCCATCCGCGTTGGTCTGGACGGCAAAAACGGGGAGCATTCCGTTTGTAAAGTAAAGAAAATATTTATTTTTTATATGATGCAAATTGCAGACGAGTAGACGGGTAACCTGATGGTAAGCGATTGCCGCTGCCCATATACATCCCCAACATCAGTGAAATCACAATTTGTGATGCCAATGTTTAACCCCCTTTCCCCCCGACTTTGCCCCTCGTACTGTCACTCACTCGGAACAACGCATAGGTGCTGCTTCACGCCAGTTTTTTGTGAGGATATGGCAACACTCCGGTCTAGCCAGGTACTATACTGTTCCACTGCAGGGCAAAGGCCTCAATCATAGAAATTAAATCATCGCTACTATGATGGGACGCTACTAGGGTTGGGCTTTATCACAACGCTTGCCTAATGCGGATTGGTGGTCACAAACCCGAGCTATGTTTGGAAAATTCGAAACTGAACTGTCCGAAACTAAGACGCCAAAACTACGATCCGGTACTTGAACTACTAGACCAACAGGGTGATATACATTATTCCGTTGTTAGTGAAGAAAGGAAATACGATGATTTCATAAAACAAAATTCAAATAACTTCCTAGATTTCCATTCCTAAAAAATAAAAAAAAAAACATGAGCCTTCAGCCTCATAAAATTAGGGAAAATTCAGGCAAATGAGACACGGAATGGAACTTATAAAAATTCACACCTGTCCACCATCCAAGGCATACACGTCCGTATCAAGCACCCGCAATCAAAATACAAGAAAAAAGCCGAGCAAATCGCGCTCAGGACCGCAGTAAAACATTCTCATTTGGTATTCAGAAAAAGCTGGAGCAGCGTCTAATAGGCCGTCTCGTCGTTTTCCCGTCACGTCACATACTCGTATTTGGACTGAAATCTTTTTATCCCATTACCACGGTCAAAAGAGGCTGAGTATACATAGCTGGGCGTTGTGTCGCCCATAATTTGTGCCCGGGCTTCCACCGTCGGGTGCGGGTGAGGCGGTTTAGGAGAAGCCAGGGGCTATAAACAAATGGGGCCCCATCGAGGTATAAAAAAGAAATATCACATAGTGAAAATTTTGCAAACCAGTTTTGAGGCCTTACAAGTGGACAGCAGAACTTGCTGGGTCATTTCTCGAGATCTAACTTTTGTAGCAGTCCTCAAATTCCAATATTTTTCCGAAATTAACATCAAAATCTTTCAAATATACCGGTTATGTGGAAGTCTTTTTGCAATATACCTTTTTATGATTTTGATGAAAATTATACAGAAAGAATAAAATCCATTACTTGTCGTTAGGATCTACACAAAATATTAATTTAGCAAAAATCCCTACCTATGATATAACTTATTTACTCCAAATTACTTACCTACTACAACGCTGGCTCTACGATTCAAATGGGTCTTTCCTTAAGTACATCAGCTTAAAAATTAGTTTGTCAGTTTGTTGACTTCTTTAGTGCGCAAAATGATTTCGTTGTTTTCTTTTATTTTTTATTCTCTTTTTTTTTTCCAGACCCCGTACGCGCAGGGACCCTAGGGTATAGCCCCACGCACCCACACGCCGGCCCTGTAAAGCCACTCCAATATTATTCTATGATAAATTACTCGCCTTAGACGCAGTTGCTTTGTTCCCTGTGTGCCCACAGGAATTCAGGCGACCTCCAAACTCAGAATTTAGTACATACTGGAGCAAATTTTTCAATTTCCATGATAATATTGTCTTACGTAACAGCGCGTATAAAAGATGATGATTCGTATGCGATGGGGTCCAATTCGGTATAAACTTATATTTTTTTTGATAAGAAGAAAGACTTTGTTGAAAAGTTAATAGTTTTTTTTTAAGTATAAAGCCAGACTTGATGATGTAATGGAGGGCGAGTGATAATGGTGATGAAGGGTGTAAAGATCAGAAAGAGAGGATGGAGAATTATATAGGAACGGAAAGAAACTTCAGCATCGCACAATAGAAATACAGTGTGTCCGGTGATTGGTGTCCGACCCGTGAAGGTGAGTAATATGATTAACGACAAATCCAGTATTGGCTTTTTCTCTATCTGTTAAAAATATATAGCTCAGATTCGTCCGCATTAGGCAATGCGTGTTTATTAAAAACCTTTACCTTGCAGTGGAACAGTACCTATAGGCTGACACTTTACTTTGGTTTTATATATAGCTAAATGTAGCATAGATAGGTAAATACATTTTATTGCTTTTAGCATCAAAATTACGTGTTATTTTATCATTTTAAGAAGACAAGCATAACAGACATCGACCTGTTGCGCAAGAAAAAAGTTTTTGCGAAAATCAACTATAATGTTAAAGTATATATTCATATTGACAATTAAACATACGGACGTTAACCAATCACAATTGTCCATCCCCAATGTTGTCCAGCATGTGAATTGAACCTACAACCCTTGAAGCGTTAAGGTCACTCAGCTCCTAAATCCGGTAATCACTAATCAAACCAAATAGTATTGGTAGTCAATAGATTCATTGTGATTGTCAGACAATAGGATCCTCCGATCAAGGTGCTATATTAGAAGCAGATGTGATTGCATTCAGCCCTTGAGTCTCGCCCTCACCTTACCTCAGCCCTCGAGCACACCTCGAGTGAGTTGTCTAGGCAAATCAAATCAGTCCTTGGTCCCTATTCACCCCGTAATTTCGTATTTGCTCGGCCCGGACAGTGGACAGACGAAAACGTTACTTTATCTAATTTCGTATTGGCTTTGTTGTTTGCGTATTCGAAGTTGGTTGATAGATTTTTAACGAGTATTGGAGTTTTCTTTGTTGTATTTAGAGGTATTGTTTTTGAGATATAATAAAGAATAAAAACGGTTATTCAGGTACTTATTTTTAATTTATAGATAAAAATTAAAAGTAAGAATTAAAATTATGCCTGAGATTTGTCATGTAGTTTTTTTAGGTCTATCTATTGTTGTTGTCCTGTACCAGTATTTTGTTTTTGTGAAATAAATAATATTACCTCTCTTATCTTAGCACTTCCCTGTTGTGTTCATAGCCGTTGCTTTGGAGCCTGGGGTACGCTGGAACCATGATTCCGTCACCGACCACCGCTTGACCACCCTTAAAGGGTTGCAAACAGAGAACAACTGAATCATGTTAATTACATTGATTCAGAAACAATCCGAAACGGGTACGTTTCTTTCTGATGTTTCACTGTAAACCTAATGGAAGACATAGATTTAAAAATCCAAAGGGTTGGAACCACGACCAAAATTAAAGGGGCGCTTTTATCCTCTTAGCTACTATCGCAATAAATAATATCTATCTATCTATATTTACGCGATATCTTTAAAAATGTTTCATCTAAAAATACTTGTAACGTTCGCCGTATTACTTACAGCTTTAAATAAAATAATTCAGAATCTATGACGTGCCCGCTGTTATGCAATAATATCTCTTTGATCCAAGCCACGGGCGGATAAAATATTAAAATGTAAAATTATATTAATAGGAGAGGAGCAAAGTTATTTTTAATAAAGAAATGCCGGATCTTTCTCGTAACGTTACCTTAGGATATTATTTCCAAAATACGAGTATTACGTCAGTAGCGCAGTAGTTGGGTGGTCGCCACTTAAAACGACAGGTGAGTGTGGTTGGGCCTTTTCATCCAATTTTTTCTGTTATGAAATTCTCAATATTACCAAAGACTGATAGTTAACGCTCGCGTATTTCAGCTCCTGCGGCTGACTGTTGTACTTGGGGTCGTGGGTTTGATCCCCGGCTTGAACATTTGGAGCATTTTTTTAGCCTGATAGATCCCACTACTCTTTTTCAAACGCTTTCACTATGGAATGGATTGTGGAGGGATGGAATTGATTGAATTATTTTTTTGATAGAGTCACGCTTCGGCATGAATGGGCCGGCTTGACCGGAGTGATACTAGAATCTAACAGAAGACCGGCTTGAAGCGCTGTGTTCTGTCGAGTGAGTTTTTTTTTTATATATTGGCTCATATAATGGCTCACCTCAGCCTCAGTAAGTAAGGAAAGGAGGGTTAAAGGTTGGCAGCGCACTTGTGACTCTACTGGTGTTGCAAATGTCTATGCACGGCGGCAATTGCTTAAAGTCTGCAGCATGAAACAATAGAGATGATCTTGAGTGCGCAGAAACCAATTTTAGTAGAAAGTCTACTACTATTCTAGTTTGCATACTTGTTAAAAACAATTTCGGTTATCGTTATTGTTAGATGCCGCGGACTATACTATCAGGTAATCCGTCTGCTAGTCTGCTTTGCATTGATGACAATACTCAGTAAGTCAAACAGTACATGTGAAATATGTAATAAGATAAATAATATATAAGAATGTTCTCAAACCACGTTCGGAACCTTTGACTTCTAAACAATATTACTTATTTATTTCAAAGTAAATTAGTAAGCCCAAATACAACATTCCCTTTCAAAACAACCTTGTTTTCGCCAGAAGATAAGACTATTTATTATTGTAATGTAAAGCTGCTTACAATGATCCCATTTGAAATTCACTTCGGGTCGAAATTATTATCACTTTTAATTCAAATTAATTATGTTTCAACTTGGTCTTTTGCTTCCGTTATCTATATTTATGTAAAAACTTCAATAAGGGCAATCGCGTGTGAAAAATTCGTCAGATGGCGTACTGTTAGACTAAGGTCCAACTCGTCATTGGTTACATATTGTCATCTCACATCAATATTTATAATCACCAGTCGCCGTATGGACGGAGATGGACATCAGTTCTACAGTACGCCATCTAGTGGATTGTTCACACGCGATAGCCTTTGCATCTTTTTCTACACACGCCAAGAAGGTTTCAATACTTCCCAAAATTTTCAAAAAACAATGTAATAACATGTTTTAAAATATAGAATGAAGGTTATTTTCTTTACGTATTAGTAGGTGAAGCATTTATCTTTCTTTTTCTTCTAAGAAATACTGAATTTAATTTAAAAACTTCTTCATACCTAATACGAAAAACAAAACGTATTTTTAAATAAATATAAGCTTAAAAAGCAATAACACAGGCGTTACGCTAATATAATATGATCGATTGAGAACATCCATTACGTTAATAAAATATAGTGTCTTAAAAAACAATATTTGAACAAATTTAAGTTTGGCTATAGTCTTAAAACTGTCAATTTAATATAAGTGATTGGCGTACAATACAACATATTTTGTCCTTATCACAAGCCATAAAAAGACTGTATGAAACCGAATTTTCTACTTTGAAAATAAATTCCTTTTGCGTATTAACCTGTCAAGTTTCCAACACGTTTGCCTAATCTTAACTAGATCTGGCGAAAAACATGAATAAATAACTTTTTTTCCACTGAATGTAAATGATACGGTGGTACAAAGAATACAAGAATTAAGACAATGTTTATATTGGGCTCCGTTTCGGTTACAAAGAAAGAAATGTATAAAAAAGGGAAATTTACAAACACGCTCTGTAGCGATAGATAAGTATTCAGGGAAAAAATAAATAGTCTCCAGGTAGTATCCATGAAGAGATCTGGGTTCTTTTTTGTATTGAAAAAACAGCTGTACCATAGCGTCTTAAGTTATTTTTTGCTTCCTCTTGTTTTACCAATAGCTACGAGTATACAGGGTTGTTTTTTTAACACCGGCATCCTTCAAACCACCTTGTCTACTGGCCATTCTGAACAACATTTTGTTCTATGATAAAAAAAAATCTAGTTTTCATACAAAATCGGTCACGTGACTGGTCATTTTGTATGGGGAGTCGAAAAACTTTTCAACGAATTTCGAAAAGTCGTAGAAGAAATGTTGTTCAGGCTGGTTAGTAGAAAGGGTTTGGAGGATGCCGGTGTTTAAAAAATAACCCTGTATGACACTTATTTTTGTTTTTTCTACTAGAAACATCATATAGTAAACAAACAAAAAAGGCTCAGACCACGAATTTGTAGCCGAAACGATCAGACTCTCTCTTTAATCTTATCTTTTATTTCTCAGTTGCGTCCAAAGCTGTCACTTTGAAGACCGGAGTCCGTTTAGACCATGACCCAGGATCAAAGGAGTCTAGTAATGACAACTACAGGGATACCAACTGAACCATAGCTTTACACATTTCAGGAACTATCTAAAATATGCAGATTTCTTCACAATGTTTTCCCTGGTAAAAAAACGCACATGGAATTGAAAAATCCGGAGGATCCGTAAGTTTCTCATACACTGAATGGGTATTAAACTCAATAAAAATCTGCACCTTGGAAATTATTAAAACACAGCGACAGATAACGATCTGACTCGCTCGCCAAAACGTCCGCTTCTTTGAAACTCATATATTATTTACAAACTTCCTAACCTCAATTAAGTCCCACATCGAGCGGATAAAACCCTACCCCTAAAATGAACAAATCCAGATAAACATCTCCCTAATTCGGCCGAGTTACGTAAGTGCAGTGCCGCGGCTAAGCCAGATTAGGGCTCACGACGAAACTCGCGCGGAACTCACTATTTTGTCACAATGGGTGAGCTAGGATCGACCGATTACCTCATACCCGTTCGCTTACCCTGCTCTGGTATTGCCCTACATTGTTGTTTTAGATTTCCTATATATTCAGCTTTTCTCAAAGCAAAACTGCGTTTACAGAGATTCAAGCAAAATCAGAAATTCACGCTTGCATGGCAAACCAAACTCGGCTTTCCATGCAAGCTACTTTCTAGCCCGCTCGTGTCTGTTACTCAAAAATGGTGTCCAAATTGGGCCAGCTGTTAATTCAGTGCGCTAACTCTTATAATGTAAATCAATCTATAGTTTTAACTTTTTAAAACATCTTTTTTAGTTCTCTATGACGATCGGTTACAAACATAAAACGCAGAAGTTTAGCTTATAACATGAACATTTTATATTAAACATAAAAATGTTTTAGCAAATTTTGCTAAAATACACATTGAAACATGATGTTACAAATGGTATCTTGTAGGTCTAGGTTGTTACAAGACAGTGGTATCCAGCCTACCAGCAGGCGCTCTTGATCTTTTATATTATGGCTTGTTCCATTCCATTTTTAGCAAATTACTGGCAACACAGTCACGCTTAAACTCGCTCCGACTCCAATCAACCCGGAACCCGATGCAAATCAGTCCCCGAATTATAACACTCCCAATTTATACTTATAAACTCTAACTGCCACTTTCTGAAGTGGCTTAGAAGTCAACCTGGGCATTATCGACCCTTAAGTACATACGAAGGAGGGTGAGTAATCTTAATGGACACAAGGATGTAACCGCATCTTTGTTAAATGGCCTACTGCGTGTACCCTCATCTTTAGAGGATAGTTGCCCAAGACAGAAGTAAATATGAGTTAAAATTTAATTGTTCGGTTTCGTTTGACAACACTCGCCAATTTTTTGCAAATGTATTTATTTAATTAAGCATTTAGCAGATGTCACCAACCTATTAAATGTCGTGCGTTGGTTCAAATGCACATCTGGATCATGCACATCAGCCTATATACTGTCTCACTGCAGGGCAAAGGCCTCCATCATAGAAGTCAAGTCATCGCTACTATAACGAGATTAGGCTTAATCACCACGCTTGCCTAATGCGGATAGGTAAGTGATCACAACCCCGAGCAGCTCAAAAAATTCCAGGACTACAACTCACGGGCTGGAACTTAAACCACCATCGGAGCGTTATAGTTATACCAATAATAAGTTATTTTTTTGTTGGCATCACTAGCCAGTACCTGCATTAAATCGGCGAGGAATATTCAGGGACGCTCCGTAATCCAGCGAGTGAAATTAAAGAAGTTATGAATGGCGAAGTTTAAGAATGAGGCGGGGCCCGGGTATAATTTGTGCGGATCCTTCAAACCACCCTTTCTTGTAACCATCCAAAATATTTTCTGCGAACCGAAAACGTGCAAGTTTTTCCTATCCATTGGTGTGAATAAAATAAAATTTTTTAACATATACAAATGGTTCTGAAGGTCGTAGAGGTGTTAAATTGCGGTGTTATAAGCTAACCTGAATAGAGTTGCTATTATATCTACCGCGATAGACTATTCCATTTTTAGCAGATTACTGGCAACACAGTCACGCTTAAACTCGCTCCGACTCCAATCAACCCGGAACCCGATGCAAATCAGTCCCCGAATTATAACACTCCCAATTTATACTTATAAACTCTAACTGCCACTTTCTGAAGTGGCTTAGAAGTCAACCTGGGCATTATCGACCCTTAAGTACATACGAAGGAGGGTGAGTAATCTTAATGGACACAAGGATGTAACCGCATCTTTGTTAAATGGCCTACTGCGTGTACCCTCATCTTTAGAGGATAGTTGCCCAAGACAGAACCAAATATGAGTTAAAGTTTAATTGTTCGCTTTCGTTTGACAGCACTCGCCAATTTTTTGCATATGAATTTATTTAAATAAGGTACACCAACAGCAGTTATGTACAATCACAGATAAGGAATGTAAAAAAATATGCTAAATGATATGAGCATTTAGCAGATGTTACCGACCTATTAAATGTCGTGCGATGGTTCAAATACACATCTAGATCATGCACATCAGCCTATATACTGTCTCACTGCAGGGCAAAGGCCTCCATCATAGAAGTCAAGTCATCGCTAGTATAACGAGATTAGGCTTAATCACCACGTTTGCCTAATGCGGATAAGTAAGTGATCACAACCCCGAGCAGCTCAAAAAATTCCAGGACACCTTAAACCACCATCGGAGCGTTATAGTTATACCACAAATAAGTTATTTTTTTGTTAGCATCACTAGCCAGTACCTGCATTAAATCGGCGAGGAATATTCAGGGACGCTCCGTAATCCAGCGAGTGAAATTAAAGAAGTTATGAATGGCGAAGTTTAAGAATGAGGCGGGGCCCGGGTATAATTTGTGCGGATCCTTCAAACAGTTTAATTAAGAATATTGCGAGCAAAAAGTGAGACCGCAAGGACTGGGCGCAAGCTGGTTTCCTATCACTTATTTGAATTAAATTATGATTTAGGGAGGGTGGTAATGAAGTTCGGTCTTGAAGGTTATAAAATTAAGAACGGTGTTATAGTATAAGACTTTGATATGAAGTCTGCAGTAGAAAATTGTGCAAGCCGTCGAAAAGGCAGAAAAGGAGCCAAGAAACGAGCCTATACCTTCCTAAAAGGACGGCAACGCATCCGCACTCCTTCTGGTGTAGCTGATGTCCATGGGCGGCGGTGATCACTTACGATGGTAAGTAAGGTGACCGTCTTGCTCGTCCTAAAAATAAAGGTCGTATATTTCATTGAATACCCCATTAGCGTAGTGGTTTCAGCGCGAACTTGAAAACGTCGTGCAAGAATCGAACCCGCGTATTTCACTTCGACACTAACACAAATATATTTTGTTAATGAAACAAAACTTTATTGCTCAACAACACATATTACCACATTTGTGTTACCTTAGTCTGGTGTTTGTGGTAGCTTGTCCTGACTTCCATAGTAAATGTGAAAGCCTCAGTTTGGGTATTTAAATCTTAAGTCTTATTACATAACTTATCCTACCGTCTAATTTATCGCACCGATCCGACTAGCCAAGCCATTTCGTCACGTTTTTTCGTCTCGCCAAGGCCGAAAGTTTTTGCCTTCAAATCGGCGTGTTTTTGGCTCGAATAAATTTGTTTGGTATTTGATAAAAAGCGGGATAAGCGTCGATTTACATCCTAATGCCGGTGGATGGTGTCAGACTGTACGGAATATGGTGATCATAATCGATCAGGGCATTAAAGAGCCTTATACCTACTGGCGTTGTTGTATGCGATAAGGTGGCAGACGAGCAGACGGATTACCTGATGGTGAGCGATAACCGTCATCCATAGATTCGCAACACCAGTAGAGTCGCATTGCCCTGTCAATGTTTAACCCCTTTCGCCCCAACTGCGGAGCTTATTATAAGGTGTGAGGGTCACTCCTTATAATAGCTCCTTAATTTGCTTAAGCTCTTTTCATCAGACTTGTCACTTGTTGCACTATATGTTTATTTTAAAGTGTATAAGTGAATAGATCATCTAAAGCTGCAGTCGTCTATAGGATGCGATAGGTGGTTTTCTTTAGGTAATCCACACCCTTGTCAGCGGCTGAGGATATAGAAATAAAGTGGAGTAGGTATACCCATTAAAATTTGTTTGTACTGCTACACTTAGAAAGTCGTTTTTTTATTTTAAATTATTATAATTCGAGCAATATAACAAGTTTCAATTTATTTTATTCACTGCCTAACACGAAAAACCTCGGCTTACGTAAACATATTTATATCTAACTATTTGTCTAACTCGCTTTATAACGATATTTTCTTTCTAGACTTTTACATGATCTATGCGATATGAAAAGTCGTAAAACAAACAAGGTAAGAAAATATTTCCAAGCGGCATTCATAATAATCTAGGCTAGTGATGCCGAACGTCATTCGAATCGACTTTCCTATCGAAAGTATTGATAAATTCAAAACTATGTAATACTATTAATATTTTCGTAGGTGTCGATAGTGAAAACTACCTAAAGATAGTTAGTTATTAGAAGTTCGTCTACTAAATTACAACTTAATACGTATTTTTTACCTAAATTCTTATTCTCCTAAACTTTCACTAAGAAAAACACTAATCTTATTGTAATTTAGTAAGCTATCTAATTAGAAATTAGTAAAATATAGTAAATTAATTATTAATTGGAAGATATAAGTAACAGTCGTAGGCTTCTTCTCAACTTAGTACAGTGTGAAACAAAGAGCAAGCCCATTATTAAAAAAACTATCGATATTTTAAAATAATTCTGATATCTGTAACACAGGTGCTTGAGCTACCTGTCTCAGAGTTAGACCAATGTATGTGATGTAGATATTATATAGTATTTTAAAATTTTTCCTATCAATAATTTATTTTTACGAGCAATGATGCTATCGACAGTATCGCCTCTTTCTAAGCTATAATATCCATAACCTACCGATACTATTCATATGACGTCACTATCAAGCCTCATAAGGCACATTGGTCCTGCGCCCGATCTATCTTCGGTCGTGTCACACTGGCATATCCCATCGAATTAAGAGTGATTGAAAGAGTGTGTTTGCGCACACACGTAAGCACTATAGTACGTACCTGCGAAAGTGTGTACCTGCCTGTGTACATGGCTGATCAATTAAGATTAGCCGCCGTAGCCGAATATCGATTTGAGGATTTTTTATTATGACGGCAACTATCGCTAGGCCTATCGATACCCGAGTATCGATCGACAACACTAATCTAGACCGTTTTATTCTTGGAACAAGTGCTATAATATGCCAGTTTATTTGCGAGCCTGATGAACGGCCACAGGCGCTTGATGTATTAGTTCGGACCCAAAAACTCAGTGAAATGTGCTCTGTACATTACCCATGTATAAACCTATGTAGGCAGTTACATAGGTTAAAGATATCCAGTAACATATGTTTTGATGAAGGTTTTTAAGTCATATAAAACCGGCCGGCGAGTTGGATTCGCCCATGAAGGGTTTTGTAGTAGTAGGTAAGTAATTTAATTTCATATTTTTGTTGATTAAATGTATGTTTAAAGGCTTAGTTACAATTACTGTGAAAAAAAGTGGCTGTGACATACTGAACGGACAGACAGGACATGACTGAAGAATCTATAAGGGTTCTGTTTTTTGTCATTCCGTTTTATGACACACTTACTAGTGTGGCCGCCTTCTCTCGTTTCGAGACATTAGTTCCACTCTCTATCAAAAGATGGCGCTAAGTATCGATTGCATTGCGCTTGTGTTTTGCCTTTTCGATTAGAATAGTTATAAGTTCTTTCGATGTCTATAGAATTTACCTCCTTATTAATAGTATACACCGTGCTTTTTTAACCGTCGTTCTCACTTCTCGAGGACGTTATACTGATGAAAACCAACTTCTTTCTCCAAGGAACATAGGGTAAAAAAAAATCCTTTTCATATAAATTGCAAATATCAGCTAATCACTTTTGTATGGGAAGGTGAGTTTTTCTTTTGAATTAGACCCTATGTTCCTTAGAGAAAAAATATCGTTTTCATCAGTATAATGCCTTCGAGAAGTGAGAACGGACGGTTAGAAAAGCACGGTGTATTAGCCTTAGATAAAACTCAGATTACTACATGTAATCTTTACACTGTGTCCTAAAATGTGTAGATGTACAAAACTATAGAGTAGGCAGAGGGTCGACTTGCGATTTCCTCGCTTCTCTCTGCTGGTGCTGGCAAATTAAGAATGTGCGGCCCGTGTGGATTCAAGCGAGGCGTGACGTCACGTGACGTCATTGCGGTAAGCTCGGCGTAAAATGTTGTATGTAGTTCCATGCCTACCTACTAACGCGTCTGACAATATACAGCGTATAACTTATGGCTAGTTTAGTCTTTCTACCTACAGTGTGTAACCTTATGTAAGAGATGTGATAATAATAAGTAGTGGTAGTAGTCATTAACCAGGGGAAAGCCACGCTTCGGGATGAATGAACCGGCGGAAATGATACTACGGCCTCACAGAAGACAGCGCTGGCGCTACGTTTTGTCGAGTGATTGAGGGTACCGAAAGCCCTGAGTAGGTCACAAGTCTTATATGTAACCCGAAAAGACAAAACACTGGTGCGATGTAATCGACACCCAGCGCCATCTATTGGCCAACATTTGAACTACAGCGAAAAATAGCAATACAAATCCCGAATCAAAGTGAGGGCGGGGACTAATCTATGTTATATTGTGAAAATTATACATACTTACACCTATTATTTTACTATTGCATATAAATACCAGGCATATACTAGTATGTATTATGTGCACAAAGCCGCGTCCCTAGTCGGCCAAGGATTAAGAATATTCCCAGCAAAGGACGCGGATGTTCCCTCCTCTCGCTCTTCCCGTAAATCACTACAAAACGCAAAGAGATAAACACGCATTATGGAATAAAGGAAACAAGGGCAAACGGGAAAATATATGGAAATAATCGCAATCGCCGACCCTTGCGATATCCCGTGCGCATGGATCCGTTTCTGAAACAGCTGATGCTAGAGGTTTACGACTAGCATAGTTTACCAGTAAGAACAAAGAAACGATGACCTTGTAGACGTAAAGTAGCTTATAAAACATTCCATCATATCAAGTGCAGTAATTTTAAACCATCAACAAAATAAAAAAGTATAAAAAATAAATTGAGACAACATCACATACATTGTACTGGTCCCAAACTAAGGTTTTCCCTTGTACTATGGAAACCAGAAACAACGAAGGAACTACAAACACCCAGACCCAACACAAATATCTGTTTCATCAACAAACATTTGTGTCAGTGCGGTAATTGAACCCGCGACCCTTACGTCTCAACCGGCGCTCAAACTATTGCGCTAAATGGGTCGTCAATAAAGTATCAGCCTATATACTGTCGTATGTATAAGTGACTCATTATTTAATGAATGTACGATGATGGCGGCCATCAAAGCTTGCCACCAATGCCTGACCACGACTACCCTGTCAAGAGTGACATCGACATAGAATAAGAAGATATACTGTCCCACTGCAGGGGAAAAGCCTCTATCATAGAAATTAAGTCATCGCTACTATGATGGGATAAGGCTTAATCACCACACTCATCTAATGCTGATTGGTGATCACCAACCCGAGCTTGTTTTTTTTTTTTATGGTATAGGTAGCAGGCGAGCTGGCGGATCACCTGATGGTAAGCAATTGCCACCGCTCATGGACACTTGCAACACCAGTGGAGTTACAAGTGCGCTGCCACCTTTTATCCCCTTCCCCCCCCCCGGGTGGGCCTCCGGTACCCTCACTCACTCGGCGAAACACAGCACAGGGGCTGCTTCACGCTGGTTTTCTGTGAGGCAGTGGTATCACTCCGGTGGAGCCGGCCCATTAATGCCGAAGCGTGGCTCTCCCACAGTTAAAGTAAAGTAAGTTTTGTATTTGTTTCAAAAATACAAAACTTACTTTTTGCTCGACCCGGGCATTTAACCCAGGAATCCGAGATCACGGTCCGGTACTTAACCACCACCAACCATTATAACCAACCATTATAATTCAGGAATAATATCAGTGGAACAAAAGTTCCAATAGGTGGACCAATTTTGCCGGTATTTGTTTTTTCAACCACGCTCAATAGCTTGTGAAGAATCCGCTAGATGGCGTAATGACATTTTCACATCTTACAACAAAAATAACCAATCACCGTGTAGATGGACCTCCGTGTGCCTCCGTTTACAGTACGCCATCCTAGCGGATTTTTCACGCGGTAGCGCCTTCATTAAATAGCTGCCAAGTGCGGGTCAGAATCACTCATAAAGGATTCATATTTCTTTGACAAAGTTGAGAATCCCATTGCTTTGCACACAGGATGACCAAAACATTTTCTAAAGGATATGGGGGTCAGCGAGGTCACTTCCGACTGACCTGATTATACTTCTTGACCTCAATCCTAGGGGTTTGGAATGCTTTCAAACGGAATCGAATTTTTAACATGTCCTACAACAGATGTGGCAAGTCTAGGTATGGGAACTATACAGGCTGTATTGGTGAACATTTTCATCACTTAACCAAGTGTTCTGAATAACATTTCGATGGTCATAATTGCACTAACTACCATTTGTACAAGTGTGCACGAAACCATCGATTTGTTCAACGACTTTTCGAAATTCATCGATTTTTTCGACTCCACATACAAAATGACTAAGTCACGGGACCAAATTTGTATAAAATGTTGATATTATTATTTATGTGAATGTCTAAAGTGTGTGTGGTTGGTAGAAAACTTGGTTACTAGGATGTAAATGTTGATTGATATTGTATACTGTTTTTCCTGACCACTATAATCTGGACATCTTAAAGGCTAGAGTGAACAGGCATTTAATAGGCAAATTCAGGTCAATAGACATTGTCAGTTTACATCAGGTCCAATTATGGTCAAGCGTTTGTAGGTACAATAAAAAAGTCTGAATCATGGATTTTATCAATACAAATAAGGACTTTTTCAATATCCATGTCCACTCGAATCAATATCGCCATTGTTCCGCTATTTGCGAGTTGCACGGCAATCCCTCTCCGAACAATCCTAAAAGCCCCCTCGAGTCATTCACAAAAATACAGACATCGTCAGCCATTTATACGCCAGCCATTGTGCCAATAGTACTCAAAACGCAAACAATAAAATCTAATTCAATTGTCGGAAGATACCTCGTCGTATACGTCCGGCGATATTTTCATTTTTTAGGCCTCCAAACTAAATCCTTCCTACTACTATTATAAAGGCGAAAGTTTGTATGTATGGATGTTTGTTACTCTTTCACGTAAAAACTACTGAATGGATTTGACTGAAACTTTACCACATTATAGCTTATACATCAGAATAACACATAGGCTACAATTTTTGAGGTTTCTACGAACCTGAAGTCCACGCGAACGAAGTCGCGGGCAAAAGCTAGTATAGAATACTAGTATTATTGTATGTTAGTACCTAAGGTAATCATATTCATATATTATGCACAGTGGTATTTTTTTATTTCTGAAGTTAGGTAGACGAGCATGCGGCCCATCTTGATGGTAAATGGTAACCACCGCTCATAGACAACAACAACGCCGAGGCATAGTCATGCCGCTGCCTACCGTGAAAGAAGTACTCTTTTCAAACTTTCTGTAAAATAACTAATGGGGAAAGTGGAAATTATTTCCGACTATCTCCATCAATGGAGATAGTAGGATGTAGGCACCGTACATTTTTATCCGCCAAGCCATC
This sequence comes from Cnaphalocrocis medinalis, assembly GCA_014851415.1. Taxonomy (NCBI): domain Eukaryota; kingdom Metazoa; phylum Arthropoda; class Insecta; order Lepidoptera; family Crambidae; genus Cnaphalocrocis; species Cnaphalocrocis medinalis. The sequence goes on along the minus strand of CM026277.1, from coordinate 1,279,420 downwards.
ATCGCCATCACACCTGTAATTGTCAGCGCGAATTCAAATCCCGAAGTTATTAAAAAACCGCCTACTCGGAATTTATTCCAAAAGGCCGCGTGAGGGCCACTCGCCGGGTTATCGCTCGCAAGCGCATTAAAATTCGCCACCCATTAGCGGATCATGACGTGACTCGTTCCGTATTAGAATTCTATGAAAAAATACTACACATATCGAGTAAATCAACTGTTAGGGTTCCGTAGGCCTACGAGCTTTGTTTCAAATCTGTGCGTTTCTTTCTCCGCAGCCTATTTTAGAAACTCTTAGTTTTGGCATGAAAAGCTCTTGTCAGCCATATGCACAGATCTTCACTCCATCTGGCTTGAGAGCGTCTACGTTTACCAAGTCGTGGCCTCCACTGCAGAATTCGTTTACCCCAGCGGTTAAATGCCGGATCAGCATTTTTATTTTAATCTCCGTAAGATGGTTGGTAAGATACGAGTGGAGCGAATATTAGGAGAGGCCTATGTCCAACTGTGGACTGCACCAAGCTGATGATGACGACGATACAAACATCTGCTTAAGCTAGGTGTCACAGCAACTTTCTAAGCAGAGCAGTCAAACAGCCGCTAACTAACAGATAGAGTAGATAGATAGATGGATAAATCGTTTATTGCAGCAAAAGACACACATGCACATACAAATTACAATGAATACTACATACTACCTGGGGAACCAGGCTACACTACAGGAAATCTTCAGAAGAGGCATTTGGGAAGTTCTTGGAAGAACTTGGCTGTTGGAGTAAAGACCAATGAAGAGTGGACCACAACACAAAATATAACACACCTGACGCCAGATTGCGGAAAAGCCCGTACGAAGAAAATCAAGAAGAAATCATACTTTTACATATTATGTAAGTACAGCTTCAGCGTAGAATTGTAATAACGTACCGCATTAGGTACAGACACGTGCACTTATAAGTATGCAACCTCATTCAAATATGAACCTTATAGCCCTGGCTTAAGAGTCGAGGTGTTTACATTTTATTGCAGGCAACTGTACCTATCTATATCTAGGGTTACCAGTCTTAAAAGGAAACGCCGAACCAGCTCAAGCAAACCAGTTTAATCCGGATATTTGGGTAATTTTATTTTACTATTGAGGGGTGATCCTCTATTTTGGACGGACACTCAACTAAAAAGTCTGACAATGTCAGGTTTTATTCGGATCCTTGACAACCCTACCTATATCGCATTTCATTATCATTTCTAATTATCCTTTAGTCTTTAGAATTGCGGCGTACTTACATCTAATTGGGCGCGTTCCTGGAAGTCTTACTGGCTTCGGTTAGGACTCGTGTACTGTACAAATTTAATTTAAGCGGTTAAACGATATTAATCCGAAACATAGAAGAGTGACTTTGGAAATATTTTAACGTTTCTTACGCAATCGGTTTTTTTTTTCAGTTTTAGTTCTAAGTATGGGGAACCCCCAAAAGTATTGTTTTTTTTTTCTATTTATGTATGAATGCAGCACACAGAATACCTACCATATATAAAATAAGTTAAAAGGATACCGAGTTTCAACAGTTTCTTACAGTCACGAAAAAAAGTGGATGTTACATAATACTAATGGACAGACATGACTATTGACTATTAGGGTTCCGTCTTTTGCCATTTGCTTTACCCTAGGAAGATATCCGAAATGTATTAACTATGACTTAGAATAGAATAGAAAATAACTTATTTCCTGACACAAAAACATACATCAATATTTGAAAGACAAGAAACACTTGGGATGAACTTCGGAGTCTTTCATACTTACTTACTTACTACGCTGGCTCAGCGATCCAAGGTGAGTCTTGGCGAACAAAATGGCAAACATGTTTCATGAACATGATATATTGTTTAGACCCCCACTCCCCCCTAATTGTTTTGCGTTGGTTTAGATAGCCGATTTTGTAAGTGATTATTTTATCGCTAAATAAAGCGATGTAAAGCGCTTAGTCAGCTCGTTAAGCCGTCATGCTCGTCGTCAAGGGACGAACTTACGGATGTCTGTTTAAACTGGAGGACCTTTTGCCATTTATGACGTCTTTTGCGAAGCTTACTGATCTTGTTACAGTAATGGCATTGGCTTGAATTGGATTAAGTAGCTCTTAAGGTGAAAGAGCTTAGATAAGTTAATAAAATATGAATAATCTATCTTAAGTTATTTGTTGTCTTTTTTATGTGATGCACCTGATGGTAAGCGATTGCTACTGCCCATAGACACCTGCAAGACCATTAGAGTTACAAGTGCGCAGCCGACCTTTAACCCCGTTTCCCCCTAATTAGACCTCCGGAACCCTTACTCACTCGGCGAAACACAGCGCAGGCGCTGCTTCGTGTCGGTCTTCTGTGAGGCCGTGGAATCACTCCGAGCGAGCCTGCCCATCCTCATTCCGAAGCGTAGCTCTCCCATGGTTAAATGGTTATTATAATAAAGCGTTTCAAAATTGTCGTCGGACCTTCGCAATGCTTTAGGGGAACCATACCAACTGAACGGTTACACGTTTCAGAAATTATCAGAAGCGTGAAAGTTTCTCATGATGTTTTCTTGACCTCATGTTAGGTAAAGGCGAGAATGAGTTATTACTCAGGCACAACATAACAAAAATGGAACGAATGGTCTAATAACATTGCCGCACACAATAGCCCTAACTTCTAACGACAGCCTGAAAATAAGACATCCATCAAACTACAGCCCGTGGTACATATTTTCGACAAACTTGCGCCCTTATTTCAAAGCGAAAAGGCCAAAATTGGGACTAGAACCCTAGTGGCATTGCGTGTAGGGTTGTAGTAATTAACTAAGTATGTGAAATTCTAGTAGAACCAGTATTGTTATGGAACGCAAAGGGCCTAATTATGCTCTCACGAGGCAGAGTAATGTGACCTACAAGGCCCCAAAAAGCTTTCATCTATTTCAACTTTTCGGGCAATGTCAGGTTTACAAGGCTCCTGAGAAATGGCCGGAATAAAATGGCATATGTTTTACGACGGAGTTTCGGGAGAATTTTTCGCTAGTTTAGAGAGATGTTTATGAGCTGTTTCATTATGTAAAGGTGAATGCTGAGTATAATACGAAGAAAGGTACATTTTAATTGCAATCATAATAGGCATCTCATAGATAATTGCTTCAAACTTAAATCGTTTCGTTAGCATTTCCCAAACAAAAAGTAAATCAAATACAAACAATGTCAGGTTGGGTTAATCCTTCTTTAGTGCAAAAATAGCTATAATGTCTAAGTCATAAGGATTGTCTTAAGTCCTAAAGTTGTAACTTTTAGTGACGCCGTGCATGTGTACAACATAGGTTAGATTGATAAATAGACATTTAATACTAGACATTACCTACAGAAATTTTAAGTACAATTCTATGGGTTCTAATATCACTACTACTTCTAATCTTTCTCATACTTTAAAAGAATCATTGCAGAAGTGCATGATTTCAAAAACACTTAGCCAGAAATCTGATTCCAGTATTCAGGTGTAGAAACTATCAAGTTTCAACTAGCACGGTGTTGTTTACTCGTGAAAGATTGATGACTTTGATACAATCCACTTACTTGCCTAAGTAATTATGGAGCGTTGAGCAAAAAACGCTTTCTATCCCCGCTACATCTTGTGCCTTAGGCGGCATCACACCTCCCGGTTAATAAGGTTACATCCTTTTCCAAATTCAAACATAAAAATATTTGTCGCATGAGGCACAAAGGACACTGAAAAAATGCCACTTCTTTTTTTTTTAAATTTCAAAACGATTATTTAATCATATACTGCAAATCGCCATGCGGGAATGACGATGCAGTGCAAGAAATAGGAGGTAGCGGGATAAAAAATGTCTTTTGGCATGTGTTACTTTTTAAACTATATAATGGCCAACTAGTTTCATGTTAAAGGTGACGGACGACCAGATAGTTCAGCTGTTGGAATGTTGAATTAATTATCGGTCAGTAATGAATTAGGAGTAAAAATAATTAACAACCCGTTATTAGAAAATAAATATCGTGTTCCATAGCTGCCTGACTGACTAGGTCAGGGTGGCCACCCTACTTCTTTCCACATTCCCGATTTCGGGCGAATGCGGTCCAATTGAGCGTTGCCAACTAAAAAGTTTTGTACTTATTTGACAATTCCAAACATTAATTCCAGCTTCCCCGCTGGCTCCTGTCCCGTACGCGGCGTCATAACTCCCGCATAAGCTACGAAACATTAATTACGCTAAAGTGTTTTCGGATAGTTGCCCTCGACGCCCCGACGCGTTTAGAAATTCTGCGCTTCAAATGTGTGCATTTTCCTCATATTTAATAAACGGTAATGGAAACGTTTTTCTCCTAATTGGTAAAATTTTGGTGAATTTCGCACCCCACAAATTAATTTTATGTTAGTGATGTTTACGTGATTGACTTTGTTTTTAAGTAATATTTTATAATAAATCATTACAATTTCAGTCTTTGTTCACGTTTGAGATAATGACCCGTCCCCACTTTCGAGACATTAGATCGACTCTGCACCAAAAGATGGCGTTGGAAGTCGATTGCATCTCACTAGTGTATAGTGTTTCGATTTTTCGGGTTGTATATCTATTACTATTCTGACTAGCCAGATGGAGTATTTGGTAGTGACTGCCTCATACGCCAAAGATCGACAAACATTCGTATGATGAACACTTGTGTCAGTTCATTATCTGGGAGTATGTGTTTAAGTATTATAAATTTGAGTTTCCTCTGTTGTATATTATCTGTAACAGAAGTACTTAACCTACTTAGTACGAAGTCAGATGATGTCGATGTTGTGAGAACTATTCGAATCTATCTCTAGAAATAGTATAGCATCATCATCATCAGCAACCCATACTCGTCCACTGTTGGACATATGTATGTCTCCCCTAACACACGCCACCGTTCCCGATTTTCGGCCACTCTCATCCAGCCCGCACCAGCCAGCCTTCGAATGTCATCATCCCATCTTATCGCAGGGCGATAAGTATTGTATAGGATAGGGAAAGAACGACCACAGTAGCTCCTCATCATCAGAAACTGCGATAGTAATCGAGAAAGCATTTCATTTGGCAAGTCGATGCCCTGTGATTGTACAATTGTACATTCGAGTCGCGTCCACTCAGATTTGTCGGCTAATGCGAGCTATGGGTTTATTATGTGTTTATCGACGCCCGCGCCCCCTAGCGGGATACTGTGTTTCATATCCGGCGTAAAGTCGAACACAGGGGTTGGGAATAACATCTGTGAGAACATCAACTTGGGATCGGAAGGAAGGTTTACTAGAAATAATAATGAATGTAGTTTATGTCGGGTTTATGTTGGGACATAAATTCAAAAGAACTGCAAAGTACTTGTGAATATTTAAGCCATCTGATCCTTTCTTCTTTCTATGTCGGTTTACTATTGACATGGTGGTAGTGATAGCTACACTTCACGTATTGGTGGCAAGCTTCATAAATATCACAATAACAATACAATAAGAGTTAAATATGTTTAATTATGTAATAGGGTTTATCCCGTATAATTATATGAATTAAACAAATACTGATTACTGTTTCTTTTATTATAATAAATGTATTATTTAGCCTATTAGTGGTTGGAGTTCCCATATTAAGCAATTATTTTACTTGTGATAGGAGCTAGTAAATATTATTAAAAAAATTCTACGTATTGACAGAAAAAAACTAAGCATAAACAGATTTGAACACTTTTTTCACTTTTGTACAGTAATTGATAGAAAGACAAGTAATTAAATGTTGGCCAACATCACGCTCGCTGTCAGCGCGGCCGCGACACAAAGTTGCTTTGATTAACGAACGCTGGAGATTAGAGCTTTTAGGGTTCCGCAGTCCAAGAGAACCCCTACTTTTAACCCCTAGGTTCACCGTTTTTGTCCGGCCGTTTATGGGTTAGTCTCATAAAAATGTCATTACCGTGGAAATCTTTGAACTAATATTCCTCCGAAATTGGATAAGAATCTTAGAAATTTCCATATACTCGTACACGTTATAGAAGTTTAGGCCTCTTATATTTAAAATAGATGTTTGTTTTTTTGGTATAGTCAGACATTAATTGGCTGCGATCTCACCTGATGGTTAGTGATGATGTGACCGAGGCTGTAGCATGTCTGTCTAGTAACAGCCTATTCACTCTTCCCTTGAAAACTCCGAAATCATAGGGTTTAGGAAACACGTAAGCCTGTACTGTAGTGTAATTTATTTGTAGATTCTAATGTAAATTTCAGATGAATGTGGATGAAAAGACTTCCACAATAATGACACCTCGATGAGAATTACCCTTATCTACAACTGTACAATATTTAAAAAAAAACTGTAATTTGAAACTAAAACAAACCTGATATTGCAACCAAATCGAAGTTTCCCTCCCTTTCATAAACCCTATGTGTCACCTTTGTTTAGGTGCGACAGGTATATTCTCAATCATTACGGGTCTGTTTCGTTATAAGCTATTTGGTTTAGACACACCTATTTGTTACGCCAACAAAGTGTTAGAGTGATGGATGGGTTTTCCAAAACAATTTTTCGATTAAGGAATTAGTTTGTAAAAAATACGTTTTGCAACGCAAATGTTAGCTAAAGTAAAGCTGACTTTGGAGTTGACTTTGGAGCTTAAAGAAAAAGCACGGCCACTTTACTGATTAATAGTTGAATTATTTAGACGCTTGACTTTTCCGTCTTCGTGGCCTGTGTTTGCTGATGGTATGACTTCAGCAGTCGACGAAAAAGACTACACTTAGGATGTCACCCTGCTAAAAGACCAACAAAGCGTGAGAAAGAGAAAACACTATCTTAGGATGACAAAAAGGGACAGATGATAATGAACCGGCGTGTTAGCATTTTGTTATCACTTATCACCACGACTTTATTTTGTGAAATAAGAGAAAATTCTCGTATTATATTTATTTTAGTACAATATAAACTACAACGAGCTACGAACTATGATAGGATTATAATTATGATGAGTCATAGTACCGATGACTTGATTTCTATGATGGAGGCCTTTGCCCTGCAGTAGGACAGTGTATATAAGCTAATAATTTATGTTTTGCAATATAGTACAATATAGGGTCTACATCTGAGTGGTCGTGAACTTGTTATGAGAAAAGACGAAATAAGGCAATTATTTACACTACTTCATGCACACATATGCGTTCGCTTTTGGTAGTGTAGGCACACAAGAGAAGAACCCTTCTCGTACATTCTAACATTATGAGCTTAACACTCCTTCTAAGCCATTCGAAGACGGTCCATAGAAGATAACTTCGATGATGCGCTACGGAACCCTACATTGCGCATCGCAAACGAACTTCGCCAGTTTTTTATCAAACTTTTTCGCTTACTCCGTTATTTTACAGAGTCCGATTTAATTAGGTTTTACTACGTAACGGGATGTTTGATGTAGAGTTGAGGACTCGAGGCGAGTTGTTGGATCCGTGAGGGATGGGTTTTGTTGAATTATCATAGGTTTTTCAAAGTACGCGAATGTTCACTGGTTGAAATTAAATTGAATGAGCTTTACAATGGAGTGTTAAATGTTGAAGTTTATCCTTAAAATTCATGATTAATTTGTTCCCGATGTATTCTCACAACTTTTCACACATTGACTTGACTCCTAAGTAGCTTAAGACTTGTGTTACAGATATCAGACAAAAGAGGAAACACAAATATAATACTTAAAAAGCCCAGACATTGAACAACTACGAGTATGTTTGTCCAGGGTGAGGTTCGAACCCACGACTTTCGGCGTATGAAGCAGGGTCATAACCAAATGCCATTCGGCTAGCTTAAACTATGTCAGTTACCGTGCTACGGTCGTAGCACTGCTATCGCCGTAGTCCATTTTTGTGGCCGTAGCACGTTATTGGCTTCGTAGCACTTTATAGTGTCCGTAGCACATTATTCTAACCGTAGCACTGAGCTGTGTCCGTAGCATTTTTTCAACGTTTTACGGGTAGTAATCTAGTGAGGTCGTCGTACATGGAACATTCATTCAAGCTATCTCGTCACCCCCTACATAAATACAAGAACACTCTCTGAAGACTCAGAAATCGACGGAGCTATTTGAAGAACATACGGCTAATACTAGTGACTTATCCAGTGTAGGTAAATTTGTGAGTGCATTAGTATTACTCGTTGTTTTATTTAGAAGAAGACACTAGAGAATAATAGAGAATAAAAGTGGACGAGGAGACCTTGGATTCCTTGAATATTAGTACAATCTAAAAAGAACAACCCAAGTAAATGATGATACACAGATGCATCTGATATCTGCGCGTACGTCGTAGCGTCACCCTCAAGACCATGGACCATCTCTTGACATGCCTTTTGGACCCGTACAGATGCTTATTAGTCGCCTCTTGTACGCTACCATTGCCAGTTTGCTGTCGCTGTCGATACAATACGAAAAAGAAAAAGTTTTCTTGTCTTATAAAAAAAAACACGACGTTTTTAGCATTGATATAGAAATAAATGCACAATTAGTACTACACTACCTTTATCGTAACATTTCAACTAAAACTTCAAAAGTGGATATAAATATAGAAGTCTAGTCAGCAAATAACATAATGATAATAAACAAAAACTTCTTAAAATGAGATAAATTTATCATAAACTTAAATGGAGTGCTCATAAAATCTGCCAACTTTGGGTAACTCAATTGCTTATTTTGTTTCTAAATATTCGTCTAGGTTAATTTTTCCCTAAATTGCCTTTAGAAAATCAAGCTCAAGGTTCAAAACACCTTCCAAAAGCGAAATCTAGTTAATTTTCTCAAACGTTTAAACTTCGGAGACCTAAAACGGTTTTATCTCCGTCGCCGGGAACTCGCTGAAGTATTAGACGTCAATTTAATTTAACGATCAACAAAGTGACGTCATTAATTATCTTGTTGTGCCAATTCAATTGACTATTTAATTAATCAATCCGGACAATCCGATATCGGATGTCTTTGTTATTTATAGATGTATTTTTTAACAATAGACTGATTTAAACACGCAGCGGCGCATCATCTGCTACAAACTTAACCTACGACACGACTTAGGGACCTTCAAGAAAAGAGCGTACTCCTTCATAAAAGGCTGGCAACGCATCAGCAACCTCTCTGATCTCGCAGTTGTTCATTGGCGGTGGTGAATACTTAGCAGCAGGTGACCCGCTTGCTCGTTTGCCGCCTCTAGTATACAAAAAAAAACGAGCACAGCTGTAATGTCACACCGCGTGATGCTGTTCAAAACATCTGCGAAAGATGTGAAGGCTATGATGATGATAATAAGAAAATCAAAGTAGTTGAAATACTTCCGAAAATTATTGCAAACGCAAAAACAATATCCAAATCGGTTCGCCCGTTCGAAAGCTACGATGCCATGGACAGACAAACACGTCAAATTTATAACACCCCATCGTTTTTACGTCGGGGGTTAAAAATGATTGTTAAACTTCACCTAAGTGCAATTAAATCAGATCAACAAACATAGATTTTTAAATAAATAAACGCATTTGAAAATAGTAAATATTGCAAAATTAATATAACAGTGGCTCACAAGAAATGTAATAATTGTATTGCTTATTAGTATGTGTTTATTTAAGCGGTGGTAGCTGAGTGGATAAAAACGTGCGCCTTCGTGACGGAAGGTGTCTTCATAACGGAATGAGTTTTTATAACGGAACGTGTCTTTAAACTGTGGGAGAGCCACGCTTCGGCATGAATGGGCCGGCTCGACCGGAGTGATACCACTGCAGCCCCTGTGCTGTGTTTCGCCGAGTGAGTGAGGGTACCGGAGGCCCACCCGGGGGGGAAGGGGATAAAAGGTTGAGCAGCGCACTTGTAACTCCACTGGTGTTGCAAGTGTCCATGAGCGGCGGCAATTTCTTACCATCAGGTGATCCGCCTGCTCGTCTGCTACCAATCACATAAAAAAAATAACGGTAAGTGTATTCATAACGGAATGCGTATTCGTAACTGAACGTGTCTTTATAACGGAAAGTGTCTTCACAGCGGATGAAAGTGGATAATTTATTTGCTGTAACCAACCAATGACTTATTTGCAACTATACAATTTATAACTTGTTACAAAATATGGTAGGTATGAACTTATCCTGGCTGCACTCTAAAAATACGTGGCCTTTATAGTTGACCTATACAAAGTGTGATTAAAAGAGTTGGCCTTTAAACCCAGAACTAGCTAGTGACGTATGCCGATCACGTCAGACGTACGTGGGCTGAATGAGTGCAAGGGATGCACTTTTATGACCTCGGGTGACCCCTGCTGAGGTATGTTGAAGGTTGAAGAGGTTTTTTTGTATTTTTTTTATGTGATAGGTAGCAGGCGAGCAGGCGGATCACCTGATGGTAAGCAATTGCCGCCGCCCATGGACACTTGCAACACCAGTGGAGTTACAAGTGCGCTGCCAACCTTTTATTCCCTTTCCCCCGAGTGGGCCTCCGGTACCCTCACTCACTCGGCGAAACACAGCACAGGGGCTGCTTCACGCCGGTTTTCTGTGAGGCAGTGGTATCACTCCGGTCGAGCCGGCCCATTCATGCCGAAGCGTGGCTCTCCCACAGTTAAAAGTTTGTATAGAGCCATACTGCCGCACTCAAACATGTTAATTTAACCTTAATTAATAGTTATTGACGCTTATTACAATAGGCATACAGACTATCCATAATTAAGATTAAATAACGTCTCTGAGTACGGCAGTTAGACTTTAGTTAAAAACTAAAATCTACGATAGCATCTTTATATTTGGTAGACAAGCAGAAGACATTCAAACATCGACATTCAATCATTCGACATTCGAAGGCTGGCTGGTGTGGGCTGGATGAGAGTGGCCGAAAATCGGGAGCGGTGGCGTGCATTGGGGGAGACCTATGTCCAGCTGTGGACGAGCGTGGGTTGCTGATGATGACAAGCAGAAGGATCACCTAGTGGTAGGTGAGTGACGCCGCTCATTGGGTGTCTATGCAACATCTAGTGGAGTCACAAGTGCGCTGCGTTTTGATCCTCTTTCCCCCTGATTGAGCCTCCTTTACCCTCACTCGATTGGTGAAACACAGCGCAGGCGTTTTACGCCGGTATAACTCCGGTCGAGCTGACCCATTCATTCCGATTTCGCTGAGTGAAAGAGTGTTGAGGGCCCCACTGGGGGAAAAGGGTAAAGGTTTGCAGTGCGCCTTGTGACTCCACTGGTGTTGTGGGTGTCTATGGACAGCAGCAATCGCTTTATCGGGTGACTAGTGGCCCGCCCTCACTTCGCTTCGGGACCGTAATTCAGAAATGAACCAATACTTGGCGCTGTGTCCAATTACATCGCGCAAGCGTTTCGTGTTTTCGGTTTACCTATAAGCCTTGTCGTTGTCTATAGAAGTTATCTCTTTATAAATAGTATAGATCCGTCTGCTCATGTGCTAGCTGTCTCCTACAAAAAGTGTCCCTCCCACGGTTACAAAAATCTCCTTTCAAAATAAATATTCAGTACTAACAACTAATCTGTTCGCATTGAAACAAACCTGGAACATGTAGGTTTGTATTGTGACGTAAATTCATATAAATTACTTCAGCGGTTTCAGCTCGGCGTTGATAAATCACCTTTTCAATCAATCAGTCACACCGCGTGGTTTTATTTGCGTAGGTAGACACGTGGAAATGTGTGTGTCAGAACTGTCTACCTAAGTTATAATTAATTTAAATGGGGGCTAGCGCGTGTAAAAAATCCGATAGATGGCGAACTTGAGAACTGAGGTCCAACGTCGCCGTCATTGGTTGTTTAGTGACACATTGACATCTTACAAAAATAACCAATCACCATGCAAATGCAACTCAGTTCTCAAGTACGCCATCTAACGGGTTTTTCACACGCAAGAACCCCCATTCTAATATATTAACCTTTTTTTTAACTGTGGGAGAGCCACGCTTCGCCATAAAATAGGTCGACTCGACAGAAGTGATACAACAGCTTCACAGAAGACCAGCGTAAAGCAGTGCCTCCGCTGTGATCAGTCGAGTGAGTGAGGGTACCGGAGCCTCAATTACGGGGAAAGAGGGTTGAAGGTTAGCAGTGCACTTGACTCTACTGATCTGTATCAGACTTCGGAGACTAGCGAGGTGTATCTGATTAAAGGGCTTTAGTATTAGGCACCAAAAAGACAAATTTTAAATCCGTTGGTCTCCGTCACAAAATGCCTTTATATATATACATGTTGGGGGCCTTTAAATTTTAAATTTAGTTTTTAATGAAGCCACTCAAAAGCCCAATTGAGCGGTTATCAGGATCCTAGAGTAATTTAATGCACGCCCAAAAACCAAATTAGTGGCTGCTGAAATATTTATTATGCATATGCAAGCTGTACTTAACGCCACTCTGGACTTAACAGCTTAAAAAAGCAATAAGTGTTTTAACCAACGGCCTTTGATTTTAATTGCTATTTCTACAGTATATTTATGTAAATAATGCACTTACGAATAAATTGCAGAACGAAATTTGACACCAATAAAAACACGCAAACGAATATTACTCATTCATGTTCTTTTTAATTTTAAAACATTAACTTCCATAAAGCTTATTAAATCACTTAAAAATGCAATAATCTAATAAATTTGGTGGACATTGTCAACTTCTTCTTCGATGAATTAAAAGAGTATTCAAACTTTTTTATTTCCTTTTATATACACCAAGACATAGAAACTAAACTTATTGTGATTAAAACCTTAGCTTTAAATGAAATAGTCCATGTATTTTAGTGCATTTTCGGTTACATACATTACGTCAATACGTATGTTTGTGGCAATCCTAACCCAACGCAAGAGTAGGCTTACAACTTGTTTTGCGATCATAGTTCAATTACAGTATATTACTAATAATAAGTTACTTTCCCTTTAACGAGAAGCAAAGTTGGAATAGGGTCTCGTTTGCTTGTATAAACAGTTATATTTTCCCATTCCCAAGCAAACACTTAACCTCAACATCAGGATATTCAAAGCCAATAAATATATATGCATAATATCTACGTTGTCAAATCCATCTGCCGTCTCACCCAAGTGCATGTGCATAAACATTGCTTATTATCTGCCAAGGCACCCGGGATGCAATAGGGTTCGTTCCTTGTATGGCACCTGAACTTTCCCTATAAAATCCTGGGAGACGTACTCTTGAATTTATGTTCTATTTTTATAGTACTTACAATTTTATGTGAAGCCTTGCTCAGGATATTGTGAAAAAAAAAATGAAGACTAAAATAAACATGCTATCACACCGAAACACTGAGCAAGGTACGGTCTGGTTCTACAACTTACCTACTGGATAGCTACATAGGTATTAAATATCCTGGCAATTTTACCATCGCCTAAACCCATTAGAAGAGGTAGACTCAAAAAGCATCGCGTTTACGTCGTAAATTATGACATGCGCGCGAACAACCCCCATACAATAACAGCGGAACTAAGACTCCGAATCATCAGCTTGGGACGCAACCGAAATTTAACTCTTTTAAGATGTAGCCACTAAGTTATCATCTCTCACATTTACAACTAAATATTTGAAGATCACCCGAGAGTCCAATCCAATACAATCCAAATTAAACAATCGAGGTGATTAAGACTATTTCCATCATAGTAGCCAGGAATTGATTTCTATGATGGAGGCCCTTGCCCTGCAGTTGAATATTATCGATATTTTACCATCACTTTTTCCACGAGAGTTCTGTATAAGTGAACAGATACTTTTGTTCTAAACGGTGACCAAAATAATAGGTGTCTATTGTTTGGTGCCATGAATGGAACATATCAGTCGCCTGCCAACCACCTGCCTGTTGCAGATGCATTAAGCGCATATGCCACGGGGAAAGCCAGGGTGCATTTATGCAGTAATGCAGAGAGGCTTAAGATATGGCTATAAAGTTTGTGACGTACTGTATCATTGTATTGCGGTTACACAAATTAAATTATAATACTGTATCGTGATCTTATCTGCTTGTAATTCCGTTACGTTAATAGACCTGTAACTTGTCGTTGTCGTTTTACCCTTACCCCTGAGCCAATAGTACAAATATGCGCATAGATTTGAACCTTGTACATGTAGATGCGTACCTACCTAAGGTAAAAAACCTGTAAAATTTTAAACATACTCGTACTTTTGCTCGACCCGGAAATCGAACCCGGGCCCCCAGGATCACGGACCGGTAATCAAACCACGAGACCAACGGGGCGTTAAGGACGTAAATATCTCTTTTTGTTTTGCTAATCACAAAGTTACCGTAGAAATAAACATGAACGAAACAAAATACAACATTGTACCGAGATTTTAAACCAGCAATAAACACAGTCTCTGTTTCACAAAATTGGAACAAAACAGCAGAGTAGAATTTAATTTGATGTCGAAATTATCTCACATGGCTCTTCCGTTCCTCGCGAACAAAAGGCACAAGAGTGGCTATTGATTAAAAGTTTTCCACCAATCGGCACACATATTGGCCTTTAGCTTAACTAAACGGAAGGGCATTTTAAGGTTCCGTAGTGACATGACAAAAAATGGAACTCTTGTTTTACGGCTGCTATTTGTCGTTGCGTTATCAATTTTGCTAATATCAAGTGGATAAAGAGACACGTACGGTAATGGTAAAGTTGGCCGGTGATCTTAATAACTCCATCTCTTTAATTGAGTTTCATTTTATGTGGTAATCAAAATGGAACTCTTATTGTTTAGTCGTCTATCTATCTGTCAGTGCGTATGTCACAGCTACTTTTTTTCGAAACAATAAGAACTAAACTATAGTTCAACACTATAAGTTAAGTGACTTGATAAGTTGATTGTATTCTGTGCACCGCAACAAAACTTTATAAAAAAAAAAACAATTATAACAATGAATTTTCGGGGTTCCTTACACTTAGAACTGAAACTCAAAAATGTTTTTTCATCAAACCCATACGTTTAGGGTACGTCTAAAAATTAATACTGATGATATATATTTTTTGTTTTTCAATATCAGCTATCGAACCTACAAGAGAGAACCTACTGCTTAATTTCACAGATAGCTGTTGCTGCTTTTGATTGCTCCACACAAATGCGTACTGAATAGTGACGTCATGATGTGCATGTTTATATTAGTCACGCGAGAACTTTGTTTGACAGGTTTATTAAAATATCGTGTTTATGCAAATAGTTTCAAAACAAAAATTGCCATGAATCGCATTAATGTTTAATCGTAGTAACATTCATCAATAAAATGTAAAGTATATAGTAGGTTCTTTGTGGCATGATTGACTGGCCCGATGGTGATTTGGATCGATTCCCAACCTGGACAAATATTCGTGTTATGTATTTGTTCAGTGTCGGGTGTAAATTGTGTATGTTTATTGGACAAAATAAGAAAACGAATGAAATTAAAAAACTAAATTTTAAAAACTACCAAAAAGGTAAATTAAAACACATTGGGCCCTTGTGGCAATGTCCCCAAAATGCGGGTAGCATTGCCTCGCTGGATAGCGATGAAATTTTGCTAGGTAAAGTAGCTGCCAGCCATTGGATCTCCCGTGACTTCAAATAAGCGCTTTGCTAAGTCTCGAAAGAAAACGAGAGCATTGGGACCCCACGGGTCCAGTGTTACGACACCGAAAGCTACGAAGTCGCAGCTTTCAGTCGCTTTGCAGCATCGGTCGCGGCTGTGTATGGTATTTAAATTCCTAAAACATAAAATCCCAGGCACAAATCTTGATCGAACCTAGGATCCTAAGCGCAGAAGTGCCACCGTCCACTCCTCTACCAAGGCAGTCAAAAAATAATGGAAAGAACGTTGAATGTGTGTGTGTGGTAAATAATTGAGCGAGTTAGCAGCAGTGACCGGCGGCTTTATGGCCGAAGCCGGGACATTTCGGGACCGACGTTACGTCACGTACGGGTAGGGTGGCCGTGTGACGTCACGAGATGGGATATACCGAGTCATCGTCATCATCATGAGTGTTTTAATAATTGATCGAGTTAGTGGGCGTGAGCACGGTGAGTGGCCACAGAAACTGGACATTTCAGGACTGGCCTTACGTCACGATTGGAGTAGGGTGACGAGAAGTTACGATTCTGTGGGATAATACAGAGTGCATTCAATAGAAATCTGGCTAGCGAATTTGTCAGGTTATACAAAATTGTGTTAAAGTTTATTAAGTACTAGTGACCCGCGCTCTCGTCGTTTCACGAGCCGTGCCGATAGATGGCGCTGAATGGCGTTTAAATTGCGTAGGGGTTTAACATTTTCAATTTACCTATAGGCGTTGTTGTTGTCCACCATTAAGCGAAAAGAAAACTGCTTTTGATCTAAATTAAAAAGGTATTTTTATGCAGTGGTTGAGCAATGCTTTAGCATGAATGAATTAGCTTGACTGTAGTCATACCACGGCCCTATAGAAAATAGTTTCCCTGATGAAGTGCGGGTACCGGAGGTCCAATTTAGGGTGAAGGGGAGCTTAAAAGTGGGCAGTGCACTTGACACTACTGTTGTTTTCGATCCACTAAAACATAGCGCCTGTCCAAGTTTTCTGACTCGAGTCTTTATTCCATTGCTGTGATTCGATCTGTCTCTTGAATTATCTCTTTAAATAAATGTACAGATACAATATCGGAAACACCGTTGAGAATCGAAAACGAAACAAAATTACAGTTGCAAGTAAACTGTGTTGCTTATCACTGCTCATATTCACACACATGTGCGAGAATAAATTTTATATGTGTAAAATGGGGAAATCTCCCGGGGAATAAAAATAATGGGCACCTTGTCAGGGCGGTGTGCAGGCGGAATAATGTTGGAAAAAATATATATATCCGGCTAGCGGGGCGCGCGTTTGCCTTTTCATTCTCCTGAACTGTGGGTGGATAGTGTATGTGACCGCCAATTTGTATAATCTGGCATTTTATGCAATGCCTAGGCAATGTACCTATAGAATGCCTAAAACGTGGTAGAAAGCAGTTTTATGCGATCTTGAGATTTTTGCAATAAGGCCTAACCTAATTTAATTTTGTTTTAATAAAATTATCTTTTTATAGGGGGGTCAAGAAGCGATGGGCTGATGACATCAACAGCTTTGCCCGCGATTTGCCACAAATGGCATTGGATAGAGATTGGTGGAGCGATTCGGAGGAGGCCATTAGCTCTGGCGTTTCGCCGGATGCTGCCCCAAGCACGCTCGTTTTGCTCGCGCGCTATAGGGACACCAGATCTAACCTAACCTAAACTTGTTTTTTATATAAATTTGATTTTAAGTAGCTAATCAAACATAATTATTATATTACTTTGACTGCCGCGGCGCTGGGTATTGCCTGAGCTTTATTGCCTAGGCATTGCATAATATGCCTGAGTTGTACACATTGATGGTAACATATTTATACACATGAAGTAGAACAATGAGCCGGCTCAAAGTTATATCTGTCACGTTTATAGCGGTTTTAATCCCCGATACAAAAGAAAAAAAGGATCAAGAGCGGTGGCAGCTCTGAGGATATTAACCTACACCTTACTGACAGGAGATCTGTGTTTTCGCTGAGTGAGTGAGGATACTGGAGACCCAATCGGGGGTAAGAGGGATAAAAGGTTAGCAGCGTATTTGTGACTCTTCTGGTGTTTCGGGTGTGTATGTGCGGCGGCATTTGCTTACCATCAGATGATCCGTCCGCTTGTCTATCACACATAAAATAATGAAGTGGTGAAACCTACACGTTTTGAATAGTTTTTCAACTATTAGGATAGTTATTACTCTAAGCGTATAATCACAGAGGGTCTAGTTTTCCTGTTAAAGCGTGCAAAAATCTGACAGTAGCCGCTTAACTATAACTACCAGACTCCCTAATTCCTGAATAATTATCTAATCGAACTCCAGCCTCTAAAAGCAACAGCTTTGGTCACAACCGGGAATCACACGATACGACGAGACATTGTAAGAAGTTTGAACATTCTATGAGTCAGATTTTATCCTCAAAACAATAGATATTTGTTTCTGCACCCCGATCCATACCTCCTTGAAAATTCTACGAAAAATTCTCCTTTTGTAAACCCTTCAATATGACTGGATAAACTAAACGGGATCTCATCTAACTTCCAACTATCAAACCATGTTTCACGTCTCTGTCTAACCTCGTAAATAAGACTGGAACGGAGATATCGCTGCAGTCCTAACTTTGTTATTCATAGCAACTTTGTACCCACTTGCGTTACGTAATTTTGTTTAGGATGCCTTTGAAGATGGTCGGTGAGGTGTAGTTATAATGTTGTGCTATCTTGCAGTAGACGCTGAGGTGATTGGCCTTTTGTTTTCGAGAGAATGGTAAATAGCCTTGATTCGTTCATATTTTTCTTCTCTAGATTATTCTGTTTCTTTGACTGCACTGCGAATTGAATCGATTTATCAAGGGAATAACAGACAGTACCTATCCAATTTTAGTTTTGTTCAGACGGATAAAATATCTTTAAGGTTTATTTCAGTATCTAAGTGGTTATTTGAAAACATGTTATTGACCTTTTCAGGCTTTTTCGTAGTTTCATAAACCTCCAAAATTAGAATTCAAATTAATCAAAAATATTGACATCGGTCAAAATCGGCTTGTCTTTGTTATTGTAACCCATATTATACCTGTTTTTTTTTGTAATAATAAATATTTATCTATTTATACAAATAATGTTGTGTCTTCTTTGTGTTTCGCCAAATATAATATCGCCGAACACCGGCGTGAAGCAGCGCCTGGGCTGTGTTTTGCCGAGAAAAAGAGGCTTGTGAAGAGTTAAAAATGATTAAATAAGTAAAAATGCTACCCAAAGATACTATTCTACGCGGACAAAGTCACGGGTAACAGCTAGTACATTTATAAATCATTTGCGACGTGATTAACGCGGGCAAGAAACGCACATCGTCGTTCTTAAAGTGTTCCACCGACACTGTCCCCGGTTGTATCACACATGGCGCCAACACATCACATCGAACAAACCTCCCCACTTCCTATAAGCCTCTCTCTCACGCGATCCTTTCATCAGGCCCGACTTTGTGACGTCATGTGTTTTCACCTCATGTCGGTAAAACAATAAGCAGATAAGGGCTGGAGCTATGCGTGAGGTCAAAGTCAAAGTCGATAGGGTCACGAAATTGACCCATTTACTTAGTATACATAGGTACTGGATGGTACAATGGAAAAGCGATGGTATCTTTGTACCTTTTGAACGAGACTTTATAGGTATGCACTTTAAAAATTAGTTTGACTGTCTGCCGGTCTTTGTGTGTGTGTGTGTTTGTGTGCGTGCGTGTGTGTATGTCTGTTTATGTGTGTGTTTCTGTGTGGGAATGTATGGGGTTGTTGGTCACCGCCAACTCTCCGCAATATCAGACCTGTCCCACTCCGCGTGTAGTATCAAACTTGCAAGTACATGCGGCGTCCCCTCCGGAGGGGCCAGTCAGTAGAAAATCACGAGCGAGCGGCGACGCATGCGCGACAGTTGCGTGCGATAGAAAGAGAACGCACTTCTAGGTATGAATAATTGTAGGTGTTGAACGCTGGGCGGCCGGAATTTCAACTTTATGTTATGGTAGCCTGAGCCTTTATTTTTCTATAAACGGTTTTTAGAAGTGGGCATTCTATACTTGTACTATTAAGTATTCTGTGGCAATATGAATAGTATAAACTCTGACACATTTGAAAACCTAAATAAAACGATGAAATAAAAATATTTAAAAACTAAAAATGTTTCGGGGATTTTTTGGATAAAAGTTATTCAAATTACGAATAAGAAACTTACATTTATGTAAGAAATATTCTCAATGTGATCCCATGATTTAGTAGCTAGCTATTATTTTAGGCTGGTAAAGGTCGGACGGCAGACGCTTCTTTGTAATTATAAGTCCTACCAAATCCAAAAACATACTAATATCACAAATGTAGATAATTACAACTCCGAGATAAATAATATAAGGCAAAAAGCTCACAAATACACAGCAACCAAACAAATTGCCTAATAACGAATTCATATGAGTATAGATGCTTATTCGGCCGTTTTTTCTGATCATACAAGCACGAAAAGTATAGAAGCCTAGCATTTATTTCGTCTACTAATACGCGTATAAATATTAATAGCTTCATTTATTTGGCGAGCTTAGAACATCTCTTAAGGGACAAAGATCCTGGTAATTTTGCAAAAATAACGGGTAGAGAAAGAATATAATAAGTATTCGCATACATCCATTATGTGGGAACAAAAAGGTTGTAGAATGGGTATAGAGTTTTCTAAAGCAGGCTGTGTTATGTTTACCAAATTTAGGTGTATTGATTTTACTTGTACCTATTCTCTCTCTCTGTCTTGTACTGACAACCGTTGGAGCCTTAAAGTCCTTGAGTGGAGTTGGACGCCCTGCTACAAGATGGGATGACGACATTCGAAGGCTGGCTGGAGTGAGCTGGATGAGAGTGGCCGAAAATCGGGAGCGGTGGCGTGCATTGGGGGAGACCTATGACCAGCAGTGGACGAGCGTGGGTTGCTAATGATGATTCTCTCTCTCTTATATTATCGTGTGATTCGCGGTTTCATCCAAAGATGTTACTTTGGAACCCCGGGTACGTTTGCGTATAAAAAAAAGCGACTGCCATAATGACCATTGCAATCCCTTTACAGGGGAGCCAGACCAACTGAATCATGGTTACACGTTTTTCAGAAACTATCCGAAACGTGCACGTTCCTCTCGATGAAATTTTTTTTTTTGGCTATTGCAATTCTTTGCAACGAACTTACGAAATTCGTCGGCTTACGAGTATTAAGGGGTTCGATTAGTATAATTGGTAGTACATCCACCCGGAGTGTGGAAGGTTGTGGGTTCGAGTCCCACCTGAACCCGTCGATGATTTTTTAAGTGCGTTATTTATTTCCTCTCAATGATTTCCCTCACGTAAAAATACTCATTTAGATTTGAAAAATCCATAGGTAATCTACCTACATTCTTGTTCTTAACCACTGAGCTATCATCGCTGAAATCTACTGAACAAGCCCATACTAATCCTGTTTGTTTAGCACCATCGAATGACCTACATAAATAAATATATATTCAGAGTACACTTAATCACGCATACAACTATGCACTATAATACTTCGTGGTTAAACATTGATATTGACTGACATAGCTGGAATATTGGCTAGAGGGTATGTATATTCCAGTAACTGGGTAATGTGTTACGTCGAAATAGAGACCTGTGATATTCCAAGTAAAAGTATCAGCCTATAAACACTGCAGGGTAGAGGCCACCATCATAGAAATCAAAACTTCGCCACTATTATGGGATTAGCCTTAATCATTACATTTGCTTAGTGGACATTGGTGATCAGAAACTCAAGCAACATACTTTTTGCTGAACCAAGGATTCTTACCCAAGAGTCTGAAAAAACTTCCCGGTACTTCAACCACTAGACTAACGGGATATTAGTCTAGTGGTTTAAGTAGTTTCTATCCTTAAACTAAAAACTAAATTAGGTCAGTCTGTGTGTTGAACTGTCCGACACCAAATTGGCCTTATATTTTAAGCCGTCACCCGCCAGAGTACCATTAGCCGCACTCATAGTTGAGGTAAGGTACAGCGGTCCCACTAAATGATACATAATTTTGCGGTATGCCTTTGACGCTAATACCACGTTCACCTTCCCCGTGACGTCACACACTCCCATATTTTCATATTTCTCCCCCGACGACCGCAATACGAGCTCTACACTACATTATAATACATCCCTGTATGAATACACTAGTGGCCTGCCCTCACATCGTTTCGAGACGTAATTTTGCTAATAGTTATAAAACGTGCCAACAGATGGCGCTGTTCAAATTCTCAAGTTATATTTTTTAACTGTTAATTTTTACATTTTAAGTAAATAACAAGTCGTCCTGCTATTTCTAAGTTCCATCTGAATGATATCATCAGGGAATCATCAAAGTACATTATTTAATTAAAGAAATAATAATGAAATTGCTTTAACGTCGTAAGGCCTAGACAGCAGACACAACAGAAAATCAACTGTTTTATGCAAAAAGGCTTTTGGGTTTGATGACATTAAATAAAAATATATATTATGAGTGTGTTTCTCCATTTTATTCAAAAACAGTGCCAATCAATGACCTTGTCAACATCTCTATTCTTCTCCAATACCCAATATAATCGCGATACTGTTTGATGTCGGCATTCGTACTGAAATGGAAAAGGTGGGCTCATTCACAGGGCTCGAGAGAGAATCGATTTGTATTTAAGGAAATAATAGCTTTCATATTTCGTTCCTTCTAACGTTTGATGCGATTCTCTCCAACGAAAGCGGTCTCCGTTTATTTTTCAAATGTTAGTATTTTGCAATCGACTTTACGATATTTTTAATCTATTTAAAAACATACAAAATTTATAACTATGGAAATAATTCAGGTTTAATCAGTTGCACCTAATTTAATTGTAAAATTTAACCACAATGGCAAATTTTAACAAACAAATTATAAAAACAAGTGATACTTTTTACCCAACAGATTCATACACCGTATTTTCTAACGACCTGTTACATAATACTCCATTTACCGCTCTAACTCAAACGAAGGTAGGTTCAAATTTAATTGACAAACGGTAGAACGGTGTACGTCATCACTTATGGATACGCCCGATACCCTTCGAATAATTAAACGATATTTTGTCACTTGTCAGGTTCTTGTTGACCTTTTATTTTGGCGAGAATGAGGGGTCAACTCGAAAACGTAAGTAAACCAATATTTTAAAAATTTATAATCTAATCCCAGGAAAATTTACATCAACTAACAACTTTTAAGAAGCAAGAGTTGACTGCTCCTTCATACATCGTTCACGGATCTATCAATGGTAAAAGTAATAATTGACATTGATCAATAGCTTTTACCAGACCTATCAATAGATCGTCGATGGTAGAATGAATTAGTGGACGTTGAACGATATATTTTATCCGACGAACGGAATTCGTTGATATTTATTACTATATTGTATTAGACATTAAGTTAAAGAAATTAACATTTTGTATTTTTTTTAATTACCAGGCTACAACAATTGCAATGGGAGCTATCGCGGCTGAAATATCAGAAGCAGGGGACATACTGTGAGACTGAGGTCCAACTTAAACTTCATGTTGTTTAATGACACTTACACTTCAAAAATAATCAATTACCATGTAGATGGGCCTGAGTCTTACAGTTCGCCTTTTAGCGGATTTTTCACATACGATAACCCCTATTGGACAACTTAGATCGACATCAATCGATGCCATTGATTCACGATCGATCAATTTGTTTTGGTAACTTACTTAGAGAGTCAGTAACTTACTTAGTATATAAAAATCAAATTCAATTCTATCAACTTCACCCGATAGAAACCTAAACCTACAGTTAGTTAAAACCTAATTACAAACACTGAATTTAAAGTTCATCCCAAGAAGTTGATACGGAATAGTTTTCCAAAAGTGTAATCCGGGATGACCATTATAAACTAATCCGTGTTTAGAGAGCGCTTAAGCCGCTGGTAACGGCCCAACTTCACTTAGCTCCCGTTCGCTGGATGAGTTTACTAACCCGTTCGCTTATAGACTAATTAAATCGGGTTATCACTATGAACAGTTTAGTATTTATGCCTTTTTGCCGCCGAGGTGGTTCAGTGGCTAAGCTAACTAAATAGTTTGAAAACTAATTGAACTTCCCTCGTCTCATCTTTGAGTATAATTCCCGGTTGTAGTATGCTTATATCATGATTCAGGATTATGCGAGTTCAGTATTTACAATGAAGTGACTGCCGTTTGACCTACGCACCAATAGGGAAACCAGACCAACTAAATCATGATTACATGTTTCAAAATGGATCTGAAACGCGCAGGTATCATCAAAATCCAAATAAACGTATACAGGGTTATCTATAAAATCTTAAATCGCGCATGTGCTACAGTTCAGCCTTGTCGTTTTCTTTGGAATTCACCTTTATTTTAATAGTTATAGATTCAATTATTTCTTTAAAATTTTTCCCCTGTGTCAAAAATATTCTATTCTTCCTTTAAAAAGTGCAGAAAATGCAAAATGCACATTGCATATAATTGATAGACGAAGCGGACATGTATGATGCAGCGTCGCTTCCATCGTCCGTCCGTGCGATGAGCGATCGCCTAGCATCGACATTATTAAAAACTGCTCTAGGAAGAATTCTGGGAATGCAACATGATGGGGTAATGGGAATTTTTATAACTACTTCCAAGTCTTTGCTACAGGATATAGTTCTAGTCAGAGCTATAAAATGGTAGCTTCCTCGAGAATAGTTCGTTAATACGATATGGCACAGTCGTTCTCTAATACAAAAAGAACCCTGAGCCCTCCCTGGATACTGCCAGGAGGGCAATAAGATTTTCCCTGAATGTCAATGGCTAATATAAGCATATTAAGCATACCTGTATGTTTTCCTTTTTATTATAAATTAAATAATTAAAAAGATACAAACTATTAAACCTCAAACGCGCTCAGATTTTTCGCTGTGTCAAATAAATTTAATAATATGAAAAAAATCAAAACGTAAAGACACAGAAACATTTCTAATTATTTGGTATAAAAAGTCGATACTTTTGACTGAACCGATGTTCAGTTTTAAAGACAGAATCAGTGTTATACGACGGAACGTTTTATTCTTTTCTTTTAGTAGTCTAGCCTCTTAATTATTACAGCTCGAATTAGACTTTGAAAAGTATCTTCATCATTAATTACATTCATTTGTATAAAAATACAGATGAATCCTCAAAAACGCCCAGGCTATTAAATGAACCGAATAAGTGACACAGTTGCGCGATGTAATCGGTTCCTAGCGCCATCTATTGGTTTATTCAGCAGAATAATAACTAGGGTGCCTCATAATTAAGTTCCGGAATGAAGTGAGCGCGAACCGCTAGTCAATAATAAACTTACATGTTTGCTTGGCCGAAAGCCGGCAACTATGTAAACATCCTTCTAAGAGAGAGATTGTATACATACTCCACATCACAATAATGGTGAAATGATTTGATTAGTACTAACGTCAGGTTTATTACAACCTATTATGTTACCCTACCCTACGCTATTACCTCATACCATCATTGTTAGAGACTGGAGTCTGATGTAGGTTTGTAAGAAAAACCTGTAACGCCGACCAAATAGCGCTAAAGTCGATGTACAGAAGTAGGTACCTGCGCCGTTTTTCGCCGAGTGAAGAGGGTGCTGAAGGCCCATTCAGGGGGGAAAGGGGGTAAAAATAGTTGGCAGTGCACTTGTGATTTCACTGGGTGTTGATTGTCTATGGTCACCGGCATTGCTAACCATCAGATGATCCATAATATATTAAAACGGGAATTAACGCGACGTTTGTTGTTAAGTTCACTGAATTGATCTTCTTGCTTCAATTTTTTGTGCGTTACAGCAGCCGTTTGTGCTGTTTTGTTCATTTCTTTTTTAAAATATTATTCTTAGGTAGTTATAATGCATCGCGAAAATAGATAGATTGATACTCTTTGTTGCACAAAATATTACAGAACTTAATGCAAATATGGTAATTTACAAATACAATATCAGCGGTCTTATCGCTAATTTAATAGCTAATAGAAAACTATCATCCGTCTGTCCGGCTACCACCTATTACATAAGTATCACCTTTATACTGTCCCACTGCAGGGCAAAGGCCTCCATCATAGAAATCAAGTCATCGCTACTATCACCACGCTTGCCTAATGCGGATTGGTGATCACAAACTCCAGTTATGCTCGAAGCCCTAAGAAAAGTCTATTATTTCGGATTTCGTGACACAAATTAAAATTTACTCATAATCACTATCCCAGCACTCCCTTTATTTCAAAATGTACGTGAGTGTCAAAATTCTCCAGCCAAAGTGTAGTACGTACGTGAGTGTCGAAATTTCCTTTCTCTTACGGGGTCTTACAAAGGGGAACAATGGCGACCATGATTTATGCACGGGGCTATTCCGCGTTAATTATCGTTAAACAGCCGCTCATCCATTAGCACGCATATTATGGGGACTGACAAATTTGCTCCAAGTTTGGGGATAACAATAGAAATGGAGGAGAAAGAGTTAGGGATGACCTGGAAGTTTTCGACGGTTTTGGTAGAAAATATAATTTTATGAATTCCATAATAATAATATCTCTGGATACACAATTTTATATTGAAAGCGTCCATACCCAACAGTAGTACCTACCTACAGCTGTAGATATTTTGAATTTCAAAATGGCGTCACTACATTTTGTTTTTGACCTTAACTCATAGCAAATAGCATATATCAGCCTATATACTGTCACACTACAGAGCGAAGGCCTCTATTATAGAAATTAAGTCATCACAACAATAATGATATTAAGCATAAACACCCTCACTTTCCTAATGCGAATTGGTGATCACAAACCCGTGCTATGTTATAAAAATTCGAAACATACTTTTTGCTAGACCCGGGAATCGAAGCCAAGATCAGATCGGGAGATCAAAATTTCTATCATTATCGGCCAAATAGTGCTTATCATAGGCGCCGACCTGATAACGCGTAACGCCGTTCTACGGTTTGTGCGATCGAAGATTTTACCCCTTAAATATTTACTGACCAATTATAAAAGTAATTATAATAAAAGAGGTACAAATAAACTAGCTATCGATAGTTAATAGGTGAAGGTCGATCGACCAAGTGGAATGGGGTCGTTGGGATGGTTTGGCTAGATTCGCAAGACGTTAGACTCAAAACTTCACAATTAACTTCGCGCTGCTTGACACAGACGATGATGGATGAATGTGATCAAAAATAATTCAAACAGGATCACGATCCTCAGCCATTCGCGACGCGAGGATTGACTATCGTTAAAAAAAAACCATAGCTGAAGGCGGATCTGTCTATGTAAGGTACATAACAAATATGTGCCCCGCCCTCACTTCAGCATCGATTACACCGCCAAAATGTTTTGCTTTTCACTTTACAAATAAGCCTCGTTGTTCTTTACAAATATTACAGACTTATTATTCGCCTTTCTTTTGAAAACATTCACATAATAGTTTTGTGATTCACATACACGATTATAATCGTTCTGGTTTTCAATCTCAATAACTGTTAAACGTCTTTAGAATGGTATTGATTACAATCCGATAAAAATCCAAAAGGCATTACACACGAACAAAAGCCCATTCAAATCGACACACCGTCAATCAATTTTAATCAAGCGAAGGCAACGCAAACATCCGACAAAGACGTACAAACGAAACGTCCCAGCATAAAATTAGGACCGGATTCAATTCAGTCGCACCTCATCGATTACTTTCGAATTTGACTGGGGCCTCGGGAACCCAATAACTCTTCGCTGATATTACCATCCTTTCTGGAAACTTCGGGGCTTCGCCAGCCCGACGTCCGAGCTCCGCAACTTTTTGTTTCAAAAGAGGAAAATTCTCCGCCTAAACTTCTACCAGGTGAATGTTCTTTTTAACATTTTTAAAGCGTTAGTTAGCGTTTGTTAAACAGGGTTGAGTTTTAACACAATAAGTAGGCCAATGCTGTTATGGAAATATGTTTGGAGATACAAAAGATGAAAGTTTTAGTGCTGTTTTGTGAAGTCCTACACTTCATCACTTCGTTCTTGTTATAAGAAATTGCCTTACCTTTTTGAAGGCTGAATGAAAATGTTGATAAAAATCTGTGTTTTTAAGATAGGTACACCATCATTTTATATTTTGTTAGGCAGTAAACAATTATTATGATGTCTTAGTACTTTAAAAAACCTCCATTATATTACAAGAGACATTTCTCATACATTGAATGAACGGTCCTAATTAGTAGCTAAATATTTTTCTCTAAATGTAATGCAACATCAGAATAATATTTTCTTTTCATTATTGTTTACATAGACTATTTATAGAAAATAATATCGGACACCATCATATTCATCGACTAAAATCACTAATAAAACTTTTAGTAAGTACATTTATGTAGAAGCTACAGATTTCAAACACTGAACAGATACAAGTTTTCAACCACACAAATTATTGTTCGAAGTCATATTACTCGTATACTCACCATATTACAGAAACCCGTGAGTTTTGGTTCTCAGACGCTTTAAAAGAGGGAGGGACGCGAATTAAAGTGCTTCACACCGTACTCATGTTGGGGGGAACTTGGCCTAACGTGGTCTACCGTGGCCTAACGTCCTGGGGCTTAGTCGCCCCTGACTGGAGCTGGAGGTGACTACCCTACGTTGGTTACGCATGGCGTGCCCCCAGCTCCAACCTGTCCCTTAGAAGGAGAGCATAGGAAGTGGCTAAACTAGGTGGACCAACTTGAATCAGCGGTATCCCTCCGCATTCTCGAACAAACCCGTCGCTAATCACTATCAACGGACCAATCAGACAAATAAGTTTCAAACCTTTTCTGCATCTTTACATTGCTTTTTTTCCACAACTTCTACAATACTACGCTTTAAGTTTGTATATGTATTACGTAGTAGGTATATTGTGTGCAATAAAATATATTAAGTCAGCCATAATCATGATATTTCTTACTCATTTATTAATTCACTTTTTACCCGTCAAAACGTGAACATTTTAATCCACCCATTCATATTTTCCACCACAAATTCCGTCCTTCGCAATTACGCTATAAAGTATAAATAAACCCTCCATTGCTTGTTCCCATAATATCCTGAGCCCAAACACCGTTCTTTATTTGGCCTCATTGCGATTAATGTTAAGACTGGTATAAATTTTCTCGAAATGATTTGCCCAAGCGCCAATTGGGGGCGTGGCCAGTGGTCGCGTTATTTCACTTGTTAAAACTTCCCCGGGCAAGTTTTAATTGGAAAAAATCCGCGTTGGCATGACCCAACACTAGTTTAATCACTACTTCTATAATTTGGTTTAAACTTTCATGGTCACTGACATTAGAATAGTTATTATCAAACGGGATTATATTTAGGGGGAGGTGAACGCAGTAATAGAGTCTGCTAATAACAAATTATCTACAATTATCCGCAACATACTTTAGTTAAGCTACATCGTGAACATGGGTGTTTACAAAATCACCAAAATGTCGGTTACTCAAAAATACCAACCAATTCACTATTTAGATTAAGAGTCGAAAATAAAATACGAACATTTTGTATTTGAACTCAACGGCATATTCGAAATTCAAAATAAATAAAATACGAACATTTTGTATTTGAACTCAACGGCTTATTCAAAATTCAAAATAAATCTTTAGCTGTAAAACTACTAATGTAAGCGCTGATATCACTTTTTCAAACAAAAAAAAAAGCATTCAATAGCCAAGCTGGCACACCTACTTATATACAAATAATCTCCACAGATTACCTACTTGTATAAATAGATGTGGCAGCTAGAAAAATGGTATACGGCGTACCCGAAATTAAGTATGATCCCCATACAGCAAGTCTTTGATAAACAGAGCATTTAATGAGTAGGAGTAGTAATTCGTCGAAACGGCAGAAATTCCCACGGGCACAGTGTTTTCATATAATCAACTCACACTAGAGCTCATAACCTCTCGTATTAAAATTGCCAAAGACACAACTAGTTGCAAACCGGATTAGTTAGCAAGCCCGTGTTTAATAGGCTGGCGTAATGAGCGTCTCTAAGGCTGCATACGGTGACCAGATCTGTTCTATTTTACCGGTTATCCCGTATTCGCAAAAACATTAAACCGGCTAAATAAGTCTTAACATTTAAGACCTCTATTTAGTCGATTTACTGTTTGCAACTAGTTGTTCAACAATTACCTGAAGGCATACAGCAAGTAATGTTTTTAACAATTTTGTGTTTGGTTCAGTTTAATTATACCTTGCTAAATAATAATTTACTATCAAATATTAAATTGTGTTTTTTTAATGTTTGCAAACGCTTTACCAAAAACATCTAAGTATGGTCTGCCAAAAGTGTAAAGTTGTTTTCGGGTTTTATTTCTGAAATGTGAAGCATCTATACTATTTATAAAGAGGAAATTAGCGTAGTCAACTTCAGGACATATTTGTAAACGGAAAACGTCACTGATTGGTATGGTCAAATTAAGTCCCGAAACGGAGTGGGACGGGCCACTAGTTGGTATTATAAATGGGAAAGTGTTTTTGTCTCCACCAATAGAATCACTTCTAGAGAGTAATGAAGTGTTTCTATTGGTGGATTATTTCCTCTCACACCGCTTAGCTACCTCGCACAGATCTGATGGAAAAGCAGCCTAAACGAAGCTAAGAGTTGGCGTGTTTTTTTTAATGGAGATAGTTAATGGGATGGAGAGTGACATAGGTTTCGTCGTCGTATTCGTATCTTTCTGAGGCGCGGGGTGAAGCTATAACTGTTAAAAACTATTCGTTTTATATTATGACCTGAACCAGCAGCACCTGGTCACCCTAGCTGCAGCGGACGAGTTGGGGCAGAATTATGTAGTGAATGAGAACAACACTTGTAGTTTGTTTGTCGGTAAAACTTGCGGAATTAACACTTCAATGTTTGTCCAGGAAGATTGGGAACTTATTCCCAAGCCTAATTTGTAAATTAATAAATACTCTCATCTCTCTCTCATCTAAGCCTTTGATTCCCGGCTTCGTCCAAAGCTGTGACTTTCGAGCCCGAGGTAGCTTAAGTCAAAATTTGGGGAGTCTGGAAATAACATAAACGACTGCCGTCTGACGTTCGCAACCCTTTGACAGAGGAACCTGATGTTTTCAGATACCATCTGAAACGTACATGTTTCAATCATCCTCAAGTTAGAAATATGCATAAAGTTAAGAAAAAATTTCAATGCAATTAAGGCAGAATAAAAAAATGCCAATCCACCGCCTTCCTTCTTTTTTACTTAGCTCACGCAATCAAGAAGTGTCTATTAATATTCACTTATAACATAAACGATTTTTGCTAATACGGATTACTTAGGTTACAAAAAAAAAAAGCAAAATACCTAATCTGTTTTATTTCCACATTCACAAAATACGTAGGAGGTGTTGCCTTGTCGACGTGTGACAAATCTCGGGGCGATACGTTTTGTCGAGTGTTAGGTATTCAATTTTTTACGAAACCATTTTTTTGTGATTTCTGTGTTTCTAACTGAGATATTCATTCGAAAGTTTCACAATATGAA
This sequence comes from Cnaphalocrocis medinalis, assembly GCA_014851415.1. Lineage (NCBI taxonomy): Eukaryota > Metazoa > Arthropoda > Insecta > Lepidoptera > Crambidae > Cnaphalocrocis > Cnaphalocrocis medinalis. The sequence continues at coordinate 1,248,238 of CM026277.1, read as the reverse complement.
TTGAAACATTCGAAAATTTTACAATGTGAAAATCTTAAAAAAAAAACAATTAATAGTTACCTACACTATGATGCATTTGGTCAGGTTCTCCTGCTAAAGGGTTGCGAAGGTCAGATGGCCATCGCTACATTATAATTACCAGACTCCCCTAACCCTGAATTATATGAGAAGCGACCAAGAATGATACCCTGAGATGAAAAAATACTAAATCTTTAGCGCGGAACTGCCCAAGCGCGATTCTCTTGTGCTGTTTTCTTTCAAGCCCCATTTAGGGAGAAGTAACATTGAGATGGGACACAGACGCAGACTTTGTAGGGAGTGAAGAACCGCACCGGGGAAAGGGCCCTTAACAAGTACCTGGAGAGCGTCTCCCAAGATTCGGTCCGTATTCCAGACGGCAGAAAGGACCATGGGCTGGTGGAGGGAAATATGCGTTTTTTAGCGTCAACACAGTCAAATCGCATTAGGTATGCTCTTGGTCAGGTATTAGGTACCACAGCAATATAATCTCTAGGTAGGTATACAATTTCATACTGAAAACGTTTGAAAAAGTGATCCGAACAGCGATAATTACTATCATTAGTAGTTACACAGCTACAGATATTCTGAATTTCGAACCCAGTCGAGGTCTGAAAGAATATTTTGTATTTCATTTTATTCCAAAATAAAAATGCTGATGATAATTTCCGAAAATGCGAATTAGCGCTGTTTTGCGAACGGAGCTTACATTGGCGGCGACAAATTTAGTGCGCTTACGCTTATAGACACTGATCATAGTTACAGAACTATGATCAGTGTCTATGATCAAAGCCAAGACACAACAGCTCAACTTCTCAGTCGAGTGGTGCGACAGACACCGCAGCCGATGTTTGTTATTAGCTGACGACAGGGTAGTTTGTACGAGCAGTAAAATTAAAGGAAATGCAAATATACATTCTTGTAAGTGTATCTATACCCACGATGCGACACCCCTACGTAAGTCATAATGAAAATCAGAAACAACCAAGTTTTATATAACTATAACTACTATAACAAGGCTTATGTCACCCGAAAATACGAAACACTTGCGAGTCGTTATAAACATCCAGTGCCATCTATTGGCGAATATTGGAACTATAAGCAAAATTGAGTTCCGAAACGAAGTAAAGGGCGGGCCACTATAAATAAAGAAACACAAATCTTCACCACGTAAATACTTGTCACGAGCGGGAATTGAACCCGTAAAATAAGTACCGTCGGGTCAGTTTGCAGTAACCGTTATTTAACTGTACATTTCTATTAGTGCAGTTAAAGAAATACACATAATATTGGTGAAAAAATAACTTAGATTATCATGAAACTCTTCAAATTTTGTGTAAATTAAAATTCAGTAGGTACCTTTACATAAAATATTTTCCCAATACAAACTGCTACTCACCTGCGACTCGTTTTAAGTACGACCTACCTCACGTAGCTGACTTTAAATATTAAAGCGACCAATTTTGTTAAGTTTAAAGAAAACATTTATTATTTATCATCAATTACTTCCATTGACAGTTCAATTTACCTCCCATCTGATAAATAATCTATTTTATTTATTCTAATAAAGTAATGTAACAAGCTTCTATTTATGTGACGATTTCTATTATTTGACATTACAAGGATGATCGAATAAAGAATCGTAGTCGCATAGTAACTCAATTCATAAAGCAATTTATATTTAAGTCTAGACATGAATAAGCTGGACGTCAAAAAATCAAATCTCCGCGAAAATTTTCGTAGAAATTCTTAGTTCAGAAGCCATGCTAAAGAACCTAATATGATTGGGACTTTAGTAATAGGTAAATTAATGCCAAAAATATAGTAAGTTTTTTTTTAATTTAGCATTTTAAAGTTGTTTTCTTTCTTCTTATTAGATTAGAGGGATGAGAAAAATATACAAACGTTGTACCTACCTAGTTATTTTTTGAAAAAAAAAAGGAATATTGGCAATAATGTCATTTTAATTTGTCTTTTCATTTAAAATTTAATTTGAAAATTTTTGACATCGATTTTCATTAAATTGATTGGCTACAAAACTAAGTTCGTTTGTATGAACATTTCGTGATGTTTTGGTTTTGGAAAATCCAGAGGTACATGCTCGAATTTGAATCTACAACCTCCTATTAAAAAGGCGTACATTTTTATCTACTAAGCTAACATTGGTCTACCGTATTAGTTTGTGTTATCGACTAATTGCTCAATGTTCATTTTGATTAATGTAAGTATAGACGGAGCGTCAATCAATCAATACAATATATTAATAACATTTTGTTTTCCTTCACAAACAGGTACGATACAAATTAGATTCAATAATTAGCCTACGGTACTATAAGTAGGAAGGACTGGTGATTCATGTTAAACTGGTGACTCCGTCACGTCCGTTGGCAAATTTGTCAGTACTTTCTAAATTGACATCAACATTTTAAAGTTTACCTAATATTTTTAGAAGTTATCCTCTATAAAACATGTAACAATACGTAATTGATTCTGATGTTCAATTTCGGAGAAATACGGTTTAAAAGACTGCGGCATGATATCTTGGTAAGAATAATAACCCACCTACAATACATGTTTTATAATTGGACTGTTAGAATTTCTTTTAGCACTGGTGTCGTAAGAATGGAAGGTATAAATTGTAACATAATTTATTAGTGACGATTTTGTTAAAATTAATACCTAGTCTTTTCTTTTTCGAAGCCAAGTAAGTATGAACAAATAAATAGTTATCCGTAAAAAAAGAAACTGTGTCGATTTTAAATAGACTATTTCTCTAACTTATAACACGTAAGTTACTTGTATTAAGTGAATACGTACAAAAAAATAAATACCCACGTTCTAGAAATAAAAAATATAATATTCGATTAATCCATAACAAATTAGAACTAATCGTTTAAATTATTAACTAGTTAAAGGTCTGCTGCATTAACTTATTTATTAAACACAACTTCTATATTCCGTTTTACGCTTACTTTACTCTTTATCCAACAACCATCTCTCGTTATCTTTCTCCCTTTATTATTTACTTGTTCGAAACGTAACTATTTGCCTTGAATATTACCCAAAAGGTAAAATATGTCAGCGTCAGATCAAGGCCCGGCCGAAGCGCAAAGCGTTTTCGTACAACGTAAGAGGTTTTTTGCTTGGCGCCCAACGTGGGGGTACGTGCCTCTCGCTATTTATGTACGTACACCCTTTGAACATGCACGAGACTGAGCCATTGGCACGTCGAACGTGAAATAATACGATACGGAACCGAATCATTATACTATCATACGCATTTCCTAAAGGTGTACTTAGTAGTCCGATAGAATCATTCTTGTAACGTTCATCAACATTTAAGCTGCATGTATTAAAATGTAATGAAACAAAATCGACGGTAAAGTTTTTACAAAAGACGGTACTCACGAAACCGGCGGTGTGAATTTCGACAAAAAATTCAAACTAATACCTGTTCAGGTTATCTTCACGTGACACAAACACAGAACATTTCACGTGATCACAGACACTCTCACAGTATAGTTACGGGGGCACTGCTCACTAGGCGGCGAGCGCGCGACGCGACCGCTCTGCGCCGACTCACGGTCACTACTGAGGCGAGCCGGCCCCGCGCGCAAGACTGCGGGAGGCATAGACTAGCGCAGATGTGCCGGTAGGTACAAATAATTGGTAATTTTAAAACTAAATCTGGTGGAGAAATTAAAAGCGATTATCGAATATAAAAATGTAAAAAGCCTGTATCAGTAAATTGAATATTATTTATCTCAAAATAAACTAAGCAACTAAAAAAACATGATTTTGGGGTAATCTGGTTTCGAATCCGGGATCAAGCAAAAATTCTGTTTCTTTTTTTTTTAATAAAGTTCGGGTTTGTGAACACTAATCCGCATTAAGCCAGCGTTGTGATTAAGCTTAATCCCATCATACGATACGATATTAAATCGTTCATGATTTTCTTGTATTGTCAAATAGCAAACCAGACATTCGGTTTTTGAAACTATCTTAAGGTACACACTAACTTCGAACTTAGTAATCATTCCATAGAGAAAACATTTAAAAGAGTGATCCTAACAGCGCTGTCATTAGTAATAAGTAACAGTCATATTATGTAGATATGTTCAATTCCGAAAATACCGTCACTGCTTTTTATTTTCGACCCTAACCCATAGCAGTTAATTTTAAATTGAGAAAATGCCAAATAGCGTTCTTTTGCAAATAAAGCCTTCATGGGCAGCGACTTTTATATCGCATTAACGCTAACGGTTTATATGAACAAAACGGTACAAACTACTAAAAAAATGACTTTAAAATTACTTTCATCCTTACGATTGTGACACACGTCACGTCTTATCCGCACGAAGAGTTTCTCCTCCTAGTTCTTAATGCGGACAGCTGTAAAGTGGAATTCCTTACAGAAGTCTGTTTTCCCTGATCTGTTTAATTTGGATAATTTTAAGCTAAGAGTGAATAGGCATTATCTATGTAGGTAATGTCCTAGACCAGCGGTCGTCACACTTTACTCTTCAAGTGCCACATATCAATATTCAATCATGGCCCGGGCCGCAGTATATGCGTTTCAAGAGCTTTTGCATAGGTACTTATCCATAGTAGTCCACACTAATCATATAAATGCGAAAATGTATGTCTATTACTTCTCTACTCAAAAACCACTTAACTGATTTCTGATAAGTACGAATATGTAGTTGACTAGTAATTAAATAAATCTACTATATCGCGGGCCGCACAAATAACGTCTGCGGGCCGCAGACGGCCCGCGGGCCGCAGTTTGACGACCACGGTCCTAGACCATCGACATTTTCTATCAGGTTTGATTGTGGTTAAGCGTTAAACTAAAACGAATAAGAAATTTAAAAAGTTAACGTGCGCACAAAAAATACTGTTTTAAAATTGTATACTTTTAGATTCAGTATGTTAATAAATAGCTCTACCCTCCTCTATGCGGATGACTTCGCCATTGTCAAGAGAAGTAATCGATAAAGTGGGTAGTCACCTAAAAAAGTCAGTACAAGTCACTTAGTAAAAAATTGCCGGTTTTGATTGTTAAAAATGTCTGTTTGAGTATTTTTATGTTTGTATTTTTTTTTACTTTTTTGCATTCTAAGTAAAATCTAAAAATTGAATGCAAAAGAATCTTGTCTTTTTGTATAATTTTACGGTTTCATTTCATTACGTAAATAATAGTTATTGAAGCCAACATTAACTGCTTTGAAACATATTATGAACGTAACATTTTGCTTCTTAGTTATCTATTTGCGTAAAACGGAATTATTGGTTCGAAGTAAAATATTACAGACTAAGTAAGAAAATCATTACTCAACTAATGAAAGCCAAGACTTCCGAGAACAGTTAAATCACGCATTTATACTTGGTATTATAATCAAGTAAAAAAACGTAATAATATATTTATTATGTTTATAAGGATACTGAAACGCTATAATTTATAACCATTTATTTCTTCAAAACAAATTTCTTTGAAATATTTACTCCAAAAAGTAATAAAATATTTAAACTAATGTCAGTCATCTCATTCTATGTACATCAGAATCACCGTTTGATTCCCGGTTGCATCCAAAGCTGTTGCGTCAGAGCGGGGTACGGTTTCATGATTCAGGCTTAGTGAATTCCACGATGACGTATACAGATAGCATTCTGGTTCTAAACGATGTAAATGCCAAGACTAGACATTATCTTTGACCTTTTAAATAGACAAATAAAAACCTTGTTTTCTCTGAGTAAAATATACACCGAGCTTTTCACGAATTTTTCAAAGAAATCGTAACGTAAACTTTGCTGTTAAGACAATTAAATTGTATGAATAAAAAATGTAAGAGTTCCCTCTACCGTACGTAAGCCTAACTAAAATTCACAGCAATCACAGCACAAACGTCAAAAAGGAGAGTATCGTAATGTGAGCGCCTGTCCACAGATTAAACAGTTAGCGCATATCTAATACATTTACGAATAAAATCGAATAAACGATAGGACACGTGCACAAAGGCACTTCCTGCTGAATACAAGCGTAATCGTAATGTGGGTACCTACGACTCGTTAACGTTAAGAACTATTTAACATTGGTGGCCCGGCCACATTCATGCCAAAGCGTGGCTATGTAAAACACTACTTTTCAACTTTTTTCGTGATGTCTCCCAATTTCGTATGTCAGTACTGCATCCACAGTCTTTGACTTCACACATAACCTACAGTTACTGACCGTGCCTTTAGATTGACAAATGCAATTTTTATGACTGCTCCCGCGACTTGCACTGCGCTAATGATGCTGTGTGCATTACGACAAAGCGACATCTCGCGGACACACGACACAACGCACACAGCCGACCCGCCAATAGGAGGCGAGATTTGGACCACAGCTTAGAACGGAGCAGTGATAACGGATTAGTGAAAGATTTGGTTTTGGAACCGTAGCAAAATAGCCGAGATTCGTATTGTCTGTATAAAAAAAAATTCGTATTCATATGAGATGAGAAACGTCAATTGAAAACCTTAAAAAAATTACATTCAATCAACTCCCTTCATGGCCGAATCTAATTTGCACTTGGCCTCTTTTTTACATTAAAACTTGAGCAATTATTATTATTCACGAGAATTAACGCGACATTAAAATTAATGTCGCGTTAATTAATTAATAAGCACATACTTAATTATGTACTACTGCTTGACGTTTCAGCTTTGTTACAGCAGCCGTGGTCACAAGCGGCCTGTAGATTAGTCCGCTAGTAGGTACTATAAATTAACGTCTAATTAATTTCCGTCTATAATAATAATAGTTACAATCCAATGCTAAATTTAAAGGACAATGAAGCAGACGGCATACCTGATGGTAAGTGATCACCGTATCTCAAAGGCTTCTACAACACCCGTAGTGGAAAACGCACTGCAGATAATAATATGTAACTGCATTATATCATCCGAAATGAAGGTTGGTTCTTGTTTGCAAAACTACGTCCAATTTATTTATAACCAAATTTCTTCACTGCTATCGTCACTTCACACACACACACCCAACCCGCACAGAGCATCGCAACACAGAGAAATCTGTCGCCTCAGCAGAGTTAGCAGAGCAAACGTGTAAACGGACGAGATAGGCTTTCTTTGACTGCTTTTAACTGTCCGAGGGAGTTTAAATAGGATGCAAACACAGATAGCGCGGTGAATGAGGAATTACTGTGTAGCCGGGAGGTGTGCCCGAATGAACGCCCGTTGATGGGTATCGCACGTGGAAATGTTTTGTACTCGATTCTAAAGTTGACTCTAAAGGACATGTCCCATAACTGACTAGGACATTGTATAATATAAAAAACCAGATTTGGGAAAATACAAAAAAAAAGCATTAATTAAAAATTTATTGATTTTTTTTATGGGACAGCTTACGAGTGGAACTCGTTACCTACCGATGTATATCCTGATTTTTTAGAGAAAAAAGAGAGTAGGTTTTTCGCGGGCAAGCTTGACCCATCTTCATTTAACGTTGGGTGTGATTGAGGACAAATGCTTGTTTGTTGTGGCATAAAAATCTACAATTACATAACGGAAATGTGTTGTAGGTGTATTAGCGTTGTTTGGACAGCTGTACCAGATCCTAGGCGAGCCTTCATACAATTTAAAATATCTCCTTTAAAATTCACGAAAGCGCGAGATGGCACTATAATTAGAACGAATCAATTTAGGCACAGCAACACAGGCTACACACATACAAAATATCTTACGGTGAGCATGTATCGGAGTGAATAACAAACAGAGACGTGAGAGGTCCCCCTCTCACATCTTTTACCTCTTTTTTTGCAGGGGAAATGCAACTGGCCCGAGGTGCAGTAGCCCGACATCACAGGGTGGACGGATTGTGAGTGGATACATCAAAACCACCTGCCACGCTCCCTCGTCGTCTGAGTGGGATAACAAGCACATCGGTTCAACAGCCTCTTTGCTGTCCCTCCCCATACGGAGTCCCGCACGCCAGAAGCTATATTTTTGATTCACTTGTGTGACATAGTGTTGTCGCATGCGACGTATCTCACATTCGTCTAGCAAGTCAAAGTCAAATGATGCCAATTTTTCATATTTATTCGCAGCGATGTTCGAAATTCGGAAAAAATATTTAATATCTGTATTTAATTTGACGTTTTGACGTTAATAATCGAATTTTATAAAAACAGACACAACAAACGTGTAATTCATCTATCGCTTGCTTTAAAGCACACGCCTTTAGCCGTGAATTCGCTCATTGCGGTCGTGTGATCCAAAAATGCTGAATCAAACACTTACAAAAATTCGTTGGCTTAGTACGGTGTTCGGTTAGTTTAATTAATAGAACAGCCCCCCGGTATGTGGAAGGTTGTGAGTTCGTAGTCCCACTTAAACCCTTCGATGATTTTTCGAAGTGCATTATTTACTTGAACATACGTGATCGTGCGCACGTCTCAAAGCAAATGAATCAACTCTGGTCTCCCTACGACCGGCCATTGACACTTATCGACCGCTAACCTTATCATATTTTGACGTTTGGCTGCTGTCACGCGAATGCCAGCCGTCGAGCGGCTATTAAGTGGCCATCTTTAATTTATGGAGTGAATTATTAACCGTTTCATCCGGCCTGGTCTCAGGATTTAGTAATAACGAAGTCCCTTTATACCTCTTCTATTATTTTGTCTTTCTGGTACCTACTTTTATGGGGATAAATTAAGGTGTTAGGCGTCTGCGCAGTGTTTCGTGGAGTGAGTAAGGCAACCGGAAGCCTAGGGAAAAATAGGGGTTAAAAGTTGGCGGCGCACTTATCGCTCTACTGGTGTTGCAGGTGTCTATAGGCGGCGGTAATCTCTTACCATCAGGTGATCCGTCTGCTTGTCTGCCACCTATCATATAAAAAACCTGATGTCATTTACGGAGGAATATGAATTTTGAAGACTGTCAAGCTAATGAACTCGATGAGAATGATCCAATAAACAAATCAAATCAAATCAAATCAAAATCACTTTATTCAATTTAAGTCCTTTACAGAACATTTATGAATGTCAAATTTTATAATCTACTGCTGATTCGGAAGGTCAATTTCTACCGAGAAGAATCAGCAAGAAACTCAGTAGAACTTAATCTTTTCAAATTTGTTATCATAAAATTTTTAAAGAATTAAATAAAATTTAAATTTCATAATACATAACACTGTGTAGGTGAACAGTTTATCATTTCCACAAATTCTTGTCATTTAGGTATTCTTCAATTGTATAATAGGCATTTGCCATCAAATAAGATTTAACTTTAGATTTAAATTTATATGGGTAAATCAACAAGGGTTTGTGGTAATTTGTTAAAAATTTTAATGCTCATTCCGACAAATGATCACGTTATAATATTAGTGGGATGGGATTTCGATCATACTCGTAGTAACCCTAGATACAGCGTGAATACGTTAAAAATGTCACCGCCAACGAAGGCACCATTCTAAAAAAAATTATTATTTACTTAGACTTTGCCAGTATCACCTGCCCTCTATATCAATAAAAAAACATGTGTTAACCTTTGCTAGTGTTTAGTTGACCACCGAGAAAGCAATTCAAAACGAGCTTGATGATCGATCTCACAAGCGACAGAGCGGCAGCGGCGGGCGCTGGCGTAATAGCCGTGAAATCGCCTCACCCGCTTGACTCGCCGGCGTTTAACATGTTAGCGGCGAACACTAGTTTTGTTGCCTCAAAGCCTATACGTAGTTTAACTCTTGATATTTAATCATGGTAACTAACATAAGAATAGTTACTTACTACCGTATTTTTGAGTATCCAAAATTTCAGCCGTTGAAAGCGCCATGGTCACGATGTCACTGATGGCATGGCGCTTGCAACAGCGCCGAAATGTTAAATACCTACTCAAAAATAATGTAAATGGTTGTGATACCGTAGATAACTATTCTTATCAAGTAATCAACTAGTTCTTAACTAAGAAAGTGATATACACAAATGATTTGATGAAATGCTAGTCATTGAGTCAGCAGATCGGCAGTGGTTGGTGTAATAGCCGTGAAATCGCCTCACCCACTTGACTCGCTGGCGTATGTTAACGGTGAATACTAGTTTTGCTGCTTCAAAGCCTATGTATAGTCTCACTCTTGATCTATAGTTCATAAATAAAAATTGATATGACACAAATTGTTTAATGGAAAGCTGGTCTATGATTCGGCTTATCGACAGTGGCTGGCGTAATAGCCGTGAAATCGCCTCGCTTTTGATTCGCTGGCGTTTAACATGTTAGCGGTGAATACTAGTTTTGTTACCTCTAAGCTTATATAGTCTAACTCTTGACCTATGGTTCTAAACTAAGAAAGTGATATTATACACAAATGATTTGATGAAAGCTAGTCCTTTAGTTGGCAGAGAGACAGTGATTGGCGTAACAGCCGTGAAATTCTCTTAGCCACTTGATTCGCCTGGCGTTTAGCATGTTAGCGTTAAATACCTAGTACTAGTTTTGTAGCCTTACAACCTATAAATAGTCTATAAGTACCTTGTACAATTATGTCTAGCAACTTTTTAATAAAGCATTATTTCGCTAAATCACTTTTGTCATGTTTCATGCACTTAACGTTAACTTACCTTGATGAACTGACGACAACAGTTTCACAACAAAACATCACTCAACACTGATCGCACAATAGTTAAAAAAGAAACCGACTAAATATTATTAACAATAATCACAATTATTCACATTATCAATCCCAAAGAAACGAATTTAAATTAAGTATTATTAATTTCATTTGTAATTTCGCATGCATAATTATTTGTCTGCAACGCGCGCGCATTATTTATATTTTTAAACTAGTGCAAAACGGGGCCAAGGAATAAAATTGTATACAGCCAAGATATAGGGAAATTTCGTTCGGAGTTCGGTTTTCTGTCACAGCGCACGCGCCCGATACTTGGGTAAAGATGGACTGACTGGCCGGATGGCACATTTGGTAGTGACCCTGCCTCATATGCCAAAGGTCGTGGGTTCGGTCCCCACCCTGCACAAACATTCGTGTGATGAACTTTTGTGTTTGTTCAGTGTCTGGGTGTAATATATGTATTTAAGTATTATAATTGTAGTTTCCTCTGTGTTACAGATACCAGACAACTTTTTCGACTCATTAAAATAAACTAGTCATGAGGCCGACTTCGTATTTTTTAAGCAAATTTCCATAAGTCGTGCAACAAAATGTTGTTCAGAATTATTGGTAAAAGTCGTGGTAAAAAGGATGTAAATATTGACAGATACATCCCTGTATTATTTCTCCGCATAGAAGTCCTTTCGTAGGCATTTTTATTTATTTTCTAAGCTCATTTTTTCTCTTGCTTATTTCTTTTATTACTTACATCTCATTAAAATGTAACACACCCTCTGTCTTGGTGTTGACACACATTTTATGCACCTTCCGCCTCCCAAAGGTTTAACCAATTCTGTTGTTTTGTAGGCAACGGGATGTCCCTTGGGAGCGTTGATATTTTATTCAGGGGCCGGGTATCGAACCGGCTATCCTCGTATTTGGTTAAATATTACGGGCGACAGCCACAACTTGGAACTAAAATAAGGGTGACAAGGAAACGGTGTGGGTTTGCTGGTCTATACCTATTAGGTACATAGGTATATGAAAAAGTACCTACTTTCTTAATGCATCTTTTATCGCATGAATGATATAATCTCGTACCTAAATATTTATATTTATCCCACCGTATTATTTCTGGTTTTATTTACGCGTCTGGGACACGTTTGGACTAGGTCACAACCTTCGCAACTCTTGAACCAGAAAAAATAAATAAATTCACACAACACCTAATAATATGACCCCACCTGACTTCGTACTAAATAGCTTAAGCACTTGTATTACAGATGTCAAACAACAGAAATATTAGATACATAAAATATGTACATAAAATGAATTAATGATTACGAGACTTCAATCATAAACCCTAAATACAGTGTGAACACACTATAAGTGTCTAATTAAGATTCCATTCCATAAATAAAAACCAATGACGTCGAACCTGGACCTCAGGTACGCCATCTAGTAAATTTTTCACACGCGATAGGCCCCATTGAGAAAAAAATACAGATTTAATATCGATATAATTAGCTAACATGCCACAGACACTCCGCCATTGAAGTTATATATGTACCTACATATACCTATCTATGTTTATGTGTCTTTGGCTGTCCATAATATATTTTTTTGTATTCTGCCGCGCGTATATCATTTCCGGTGGAATTAGGGGTCTTCACAGGAACACCGCGGAAATGCGTGATGGAACTGCAAATAGGAGTTTCCAAGATCCTAATGATGGTAGGTGTGTTTCCGGTGTTACAGTATTTGTTCTTATTTCTGTGGGTTGGTATAACATAAATGCTTTTCATAAATTATATCATTGCCTCTTCAAGGAGAGTGAATAGGCTTTTCGCGGGCAAGCCTGGCCTTAAACCTCATCTTCACATATCATCAGGTCAAATGCTTGTCTGTTGTAATTTGAAAAAGGTACTTTAGATGTTTTATTGTTGCCCTATCTTAAGCTAAACAATTTCCATTCTTAAAAAATGAACAAATCAATTAATCTCATAAAATACTTTATCTATTCCTATCATAATCTTAAAAAAAAGACCGTTTTTATAAGTGCTATTAAAAATACCTATCTACTCAATAAGTCTCGTTTGTAAAACCTCACTTGTATTTTAACTGTCCTTTTATATAACAATCACTAAACAACTAAATTATAAGAGCAACCGACGTGGTTGAATAAAACGAATATAGCGATGATGACTAAAAAGAACAATATTATCTTTTCTATTAGGTAATTGAAGCCTTACCTAACCTTACTGAAGACACTTATGTGAGAATACATACGAGTAAAGTTCCATGAACTTCTTTAGATTAAAATATTCTCGACCTTGAGGCGGTTCAAAAAACTAAAGTAAAAGATCTATCCCGACGCGGTGTTCCATTTTCAAATTATCGCGTATCTTCTGTTTCAAGACGAAAAGAAACTGAATACGACGCGACGCGTGGGCTGTTTCGGGTTAGATTCCTTTGCCAGATTTATACAAAAACAAAAGCATGTGACGCAATATTTGAAATAGGAATAGCGCGCGTCTTATGTTTCTTTTCTTGAAATGAATCAAGTTTTGATTTCTTATTGTATTTTATAGTATTTACATACATTTATTATTATTCTAAGCAGCAAATTTTCGATAAAAGTGGTAGGCTAAAAGTATTGCTGCCAATTAAAACTTCATTTGGAAAAGAGCGACATAAGGTATTTCCGAAATTTAAAACCAATTACCTAGGTAGTACGGAGAAGAAAATTGGTAAACGGCATTTTCAGAATTCAACATTATACATTGCAGTAAATAGGTGACAGACAGGCATCACTTTTTCAAACATTTTCAGTGTGAAATTGTGTATCTAGAGGTTGTACAACTGAAGCAAAATGCTTCTTCATTTTGCTATCGTCTAACCAGGCATTCCGCCCCCATAATTTTTAGATATCTGGCAGTTTACAACTGCGTGTTCTTGAGAACTTTCTGTTTCTCACGACAAAACTGAAGTAAAGTGTAATTTTGAGTTGACTAAGGAATGAACTATCGCCCGCGGTATTTCAAGAGGCAAACCAATGCGACAATCTAATCTTAAAGAATCGGTTTTTTTTTGTAAGGTCAATGCACTTGTGCACTTAACGGGTGTGTTCGGATTTTCGCACTTGCATCGTAGGTACATAGCACAAGGTCACAAGTTCGCAATAAAGCAAGAACGTAGTACTCAGACAACAACGTTTAACTCCAGTATTCTTTTCTCCGAAACAATTTTTCAATTTTGGATATCCGGGATTACGCTCTAAGGGCCGAAAAGAAAAACATCGAACCGTGCCCTTGTTAAGTAAAGCCTCTTTAAAATGTAAGGGCGCAGTTAGAAAATTCATTGTAATAACCCGAGTTTTCAGGAAAAGGCAGTTTTGTAGGAACATACCTTAGTTTTAAGGAATGGTTTGGAATAATAACTATGTAATATTATTATTGTGCAAAGCAATCTAAGTTATAATAAAATTTTCAGAGATTCTTGATTCTAGAAGAAATACCGTAGCAAAAAATACGCCAAGCCAGCGTCGGTAGATCTTAACGTAGGTAAAAAACTAAAAGTTGATAATTATCAACCTTTATACTGTCCCACTGCAGGGCAAAGGCCTCTATCATAGAAATCCAGTCATCGCTTAATATAAAAAAGAATACTATTATTAAATAATAATAATTTTCAAAATTCCATCTTCAAATAGTAAAATACTTCTAAGAATGGCCAGATATTTCTTTTTAATTAACACGAAATTCCATACGACGTTGTTTAAAAGAAAATGTAACAAATGCCGTGCGATATTTGAAATGAAGGATTTTTCTGTATCAAATTAAAAAAAAATAAAGTGCCAAATTGATAAGATGGATGGCATGTAATTAAACTTGCCAGACTGTTTTTTTACTACGTTAGTACATGGAGACGTGAATTTTTATGTTTAGGGACAATCTGTAGATATTTCGTAAAAACAAGTACTTATGTTTTTTTCGTGTGGCAGACGAGAAGACGGATCACCTGATGGTAAGCGATTGCCACGAGGGTAGTGGGTAGGTAGATACAACTGTAACACCAGTGGACTCACAAGTGCGCTGTCAACCTATAACATCTTTTCCCCCCTATTGGGCAACCGGTAGGTAATGCAACCATAAGCTGTCGATACCTAATTTGTATTTTCTTTTGAAAAGTCCACAAAAACCTTCTGCATAGGAACGCGCCACCATAACCAATTTTTTTAATTGACTGTGGTTGCAGTATTTTATCACACAATGATATTGCGTTCATAAAATAGTATCCCACATAAAAATAAACATTACAAATAACTTGGTTATGTCCTAACTTCATGTTTATTTACCAATAAATATGTGACATAAAAATTAATAACGCGATTCTACCATATCGGTAGATACCTACCTAGATACTTTGAATTCGACGTGAAAATCTAGCAAGTAACTTGCTAATAAGGACCTTTCTTTATGCCGAAATGTTTATAAAATACGTACATCTTCAGTAAATCTATTTTACCCAATACTTATTTACTTTGTTAAACAAAAAGGAAACAAAATAAAAAGCTAAATAAGAAGTATTTTGAAGCTGACCACTTATCTTGGCATTTTGAATATGAACGCAAGAATCTAGGCTGTATAATGATGAATGTGTAAGTCGTGTTGAAGTGAATAAAAAAAGTTATATAGTAGTAGAGGTCAAGTAGAGGTATATTTTAAACATTATGGCTGAAGATGATTATGAGTTATTATAAAGTTGTAACGTAACAAAGTATTGTTTTCTTATGTATTATGAAGTGAAGTGCGTAATTAAAGTGCTATTTTCGTATGATAAAACTACTAAGTGTTACCGAAACTGTAGAACCGTGAAGGCTGTTTCAATAACGCCTAACTTTCACAAAGTAAAGCGGGAGTAATAAACAAAAGTTTCCGTAGCCGTTTAAAAATAAATCCCTTTTTCTACTGGATATTGGACTAAACTCCAGCGTCCATCCCCGGAGACGCGGAACAAGGTAAGTGAGCAGTATTTACCAAAGAAAAAGAAAATGCTTCCTTTTGTACAAATAATGGAATTGCTAAATTTATAAAATGGCAGGTTACCTTTTATAATAATGTATTTTTGAGAGTGTCAGAATCAGAATCTACGAGGATATTGCTTAAAACTGTAGGTATTTTGTCTGTCTTCATCTCATCTCAGCCTGTAAAGAGTGCTTTGGTGTGTGAACGGCAAAAATGACTTAACTCGCTGATGAAGCAACATAACTCGCTACTGTACTTATTGAAGTGTAAATCGCTCTTAATTGCCGGTTGCGTCCTGTCGCTTCGGAGCCTTGGGTATACTTAGACATTTTTTTATGTGATAGGTGGCAAATGATCATACGGATAACCTGATGGTAAGCGATTACCGCCGCCCATAGACACCTGCACCACCAGTAGAGTCACAAGTGCGCTGCCAACCCTTAACCCCCTTTCCCCCCAATTGGGCCTCCGGTACCCTCACTCACTCAGTGAAACACAGCGCCCACTCAGACTATACTTGTAATTCAGGATTTGGGGAGTTTAGTTACTATCACAATGGAAAATCAATTGTGTTAAGCCTTTTAAAAGGCTTTTGGGTCTTACAACGTTATATTAAAGCAACTGCCGTCTGACCTTCGTAGCTTTGGCAGGGGAACTAGACCAACTTTATCATAATTACACGATTAAGAAATTATCCGAAACCTGCTAGTTTCACCATGAGTTGGCTGATTCGATACACTATGTCGGTCACTTTAGTCTTTTGATTGCGAGATGATCCTTCAAAACTAAAACTACATCTTTGTCTTCCTACCCAACCACTCCACTTTACGCTCACCGACTCATATATATTTACGACAAAATAAAATAAGTTTATTTCAATCAGCCAAGTTTACTTCGGGGCTGACAGTATAATATCGAAATAGGAATAACATCCGCCATCCGGACGTGAAACCACAACAGCTGGTGCGGCCATAACTGTTTACTAGGGAATATAGCAGCTTCCTGTGGGACGAGTGGGTAACTAAAATGCACGGCGAAAATTGCGTCATTGAGTGACCCACAAAGAGGCCCGATGACGATAAAACCTTTGGCTAACAGTATAAATTCATACAACATATATTTTGACCTGATTCCGGGCTGGGTAGCGTAAGTACTTGAGTTTTTTTATGTGATAGGCAGCGGTCGAGTAGACTACTCTGGTGTTGCGGGTGTCTATGGGCGGCGGTAATCGCTTGTCATTAGGTGATCCCTCCGTTCGTTTGCCCCCTACATCATTAAAAAAACATCTCCATACCTTTTACCACAATAAATAAAAGGTCCATGACATAGGTTGATATGGTTTCCATAGTATAAACGGCGAGGACCAAATGTATGTGATATTGTCTCATTTTTTTATTAGTTTATCTCTAGACTAGTGGCCCGCCCTCAGTTCTTTTCAGCACAGTAGTTCGACTGTTTATCAATAGATAGCGGTAGGCGTTGATTGCATAGCGCTTGTTTTTCGCCTTTTCAGATTTTTTATGGTCTTCCGCTGTCTATAGGATTTATCTCTTTATAAATACTATAGATGTCCAACTCCATAATCCTCTCAAAACTCATAACACACTTCACGCGCAAACGTCAGTCCCCGGAATCAAGTCCACGTGACCTTCGAGTCCCCCGGGAAATATTACCCCCGTCCGCTCCCCCATGTATAATGTACGGCCTAATGCATGAGCCAGGCTCTACACCTGTGATAAACACGAGCAAGTGATGGCGGACAGAAGACATACGAGATAGATCACCAAAATGCGTCTCAAGGGCAAATTTCGTTATTTCTGGTGTCCATAGAACAAGGGAAAACCTTAGTTTGGGACCAGGACAATGTAGTGATGTTGTCTCAATTTATTTATTTATTTATTCGTAGCGAATAGAGTAATGGCCATGTCGCCATTTTGTTTTTTATGCCGAAATTTTTTGCAATTAAAGAAACGTTGATAAAATAATGTAGGTACCTACCTAATTACTTTGATATTTCATATGTTTTTGAAAGATTCGAAAATGTTGCTTCAACCTTGAACTTCATAGATCTCGGAGGTACGAGTAATTATGGATTTAAAAGACTGCTACCAAAGTTAGATCTCGAAGAATTACGTTTTATATCACTCCTATTACGTTACAATAAGATATAGTTCTTTTAAGTGATAGGTGACAGACGATGGCGCTACTCATAGACAACAATTTTATTATGCAGTTAAGCTACAAAATAGTATATTCACGCTATAACGATGTACAACTCAAAAGCCTCATACGAGGCAAAAATAATTCATTTTCTATTGTGTCTGCTGTCTGGGTCTTACGACGTTAAAAAGCTAATATTAATAGCAAACCTACGACCTAGCAACCAATTGGTAGATCTACATAATATAAAAGCAACTAACTTCATATAATGTGTTAGATCTGCCTGGTCCTTTCGTAAACACCTTGTGACCGTCACAGACAAGAAACAAACAAATTGACATGAAACTTGCAAATAAAACTTTAAGAATAACAAATAGAAAATATTCTTTATCTGGGGACATAAACTTGAGTTTTATTATTTTTCGGACAGGCTAGGGTTGACTCGGGGTCCCTCAAGGGCTTTCACGAGTTGTAAAGATACACAATGTAAACACTTAGTTTTCCACATAAGAAGCTCGCTATTTTTTTAAATATCCCAGATTCTTAATAAAACCTATATTGTTTCGTTGGTCTAGTGGTTTGTTAGGCCGTGATTCTTGGTCTTGGGTCGAGCATAAAGATTTTCGATTTAGTGTATTCAGTTTATAGATACCTATAAGTGGGACAGTTATACAACTGTCCCACTGCAAGCCTCCATGATAGAATAATTTTTTTATTTTTCGTATAGCAATTCTTTGCAATTTATTCTTAAGTAAATATTGCACTTAAAAAATTCTCGGGGGGTTCAGGTGGGACTCGAACCCACAACCTTCCACATTCCGGGTGGCTGTACTACCAATTATACTAGCCGAACCCCTTACTAAGCCGACGAATTTCGTAAGTGCTTAACTCGCCATGAGCTGACGATAGTCTCATCAATATTGTAGGTATACATATACAATATCCAGTGGAAACATTATTGCAAATATTTGACCACTAGTTAAGATGAAACTGCTAAACGAATATTTTTTTTATTTTTGGTATAGCAATTCTTAGCAAGATAGGACGTTTCAATGTGATTACGCGGAGTGCGCCGATCCATCATGACTCCGGAAACGGCGCCAGACCTCGCCTAGTGAGGAGAAACACTCCTGAAATTATGAATAATGAAGCATTAACTCTGGGAGAACTACGCTTCGGTATGAATAGGCCAGCTCGACCGGAATGATACCACGGCCTCAAGGAAGATGGCGTGAAGCAGCGCCTGCGCTGTTTCGTCTAGTAAGTCTTTCGCCTAATTGGGGGAATGGAGGTTATAGGTTAGCAGCACACTATAGTATCTACTGGAGTTGCGGGTGACTATGGGCTGCGGCCATCGCTTACCATCAGGTGATCCGTCTGCCACCTATCACATTTTGAAATGGAATTGTGTAAAAACTTCATATAAACGGGACTAAACGCGGCAAAATTTAATAAGCACATTCTAGCACTTTCACTCACTCACTGAGTTCGCTTGTGACCACGGCTGTTGTAACGCAGTCGAAACGTCAAGCAGTAAGTGCTTGAATGTACTTATTAAATTTCGTCGCGTTTAGTCCCGTTTATATGAAATCTATTTGTATAATGCAAAAGTTTAAAAACATATCTTACAAACCAATACCAGCTGGAATATAGAGATTTATGTTCGGCGATAAGGAACCCTAAAAATTAACTTTTGCATTTGCTTTTTAGATTTTACGCTAGCTCAGCGACATCACCGCCGACTCACAAACCTGACAGGCTATAACTAGTCCTAAAATAAGGCCTTTGATTATCAATTACGAACATGCACAGCAATCTTTTCATCTGTCTAATTTTCTTTTAATAGAAAATGCTGAAAAAATAGCTTTCTTTCAGAATTGAAAAGGAAAATACTCTACTTTGTCACGAAATGAAACTTGTGCAGCGGAGTAAATAATAAGTTTATTTTACAATTTTTGAGCTCGATGTTTCGTTTGACTCTTTCTTGACCAAGAACTGATTTGATAGAATCGCTGGGTATTGAAAATGTCGAAGTTACAAGAGCATTTAATGATTAAAATAGGTAATAGTATTTTGTAGTAACTTTTAGGCTCTGGTTAGATGATTTTTCTAAGAGTATACCTGGAATATTCAATTAACCAATTTCTTTTTTAATCAGAATAAAACATCTTACAACATATGGACCTGACTTCGTACTAAGTAGCTTAGGTTAAAGACATCACAGACTTATGCATGTTACACATATCAGACAACAGTGGAAACATAAATACATATTATTACACTCAGACATTGAACAAATACAAGTGTTCATCAGACGAATGTGTTTGTCCATGAGGGGGATCGAATGTATGTGATAGGTGGATTTTTTTATATGATAGGTGGCAGACGAGTAGACGTATTTAGGATTTGGGGAGTCTGTTCATTACTACGACGCGACTGACGTCTGACTTTCAGAACCTTCACCAACGGAATCATAGTTCCACGTTGCAGAAATTATCCAAAGCGAGCAGGTTTCCTTATGATGCTGTCTCTCACCGCAGAGTTAATTGGCAAAGTCGGCCAATGTCACAGTCATATCTCTATTTATCTGTGTAAGATGAACGATGATTAGAACGATATAAGAGCATAAAATAATAGATTCAGCATTATGCCGTCACTTGTAAGCTGTCCAACGAGTGCAGGTGAGAATTCAAAAGTACAGGTAGAGTGAGTATATATTTTGGTCATATATTTTGTACGGCATTCCTTACTATCGATAGATCCATGAAAAATAATAAGACAACGCGTAGTGCCGTACAAAAATTGTGCGCCAAAAAGTCGGATTTTTTTTTTTTGATTTTCCGACAATTTCCAGGGTAAATTTGATCATTTAATTTGTACGGCATCAGTTCATGCTATTTCAGTATTGCTTCTAATACATTATTCCGCAACGCCGTACAAAAATCATGCGACAAGGGGAAAATACCAAGGGTTGCAACCCCCTCTCTTTCGTGGTCCTCAGTTGGACATCTCAAGTGACGGCATAATGCTGAAGCTTATTATTTTATGCTCTATATCGTTCTACATAGGTCATCTGGTGGTTCAAATGACCCATCATTTTACAGAAATGCGGGGAAAGCCTAACAAAATTATATGACGTATCTTCCTTCGGTAAAATATGAATCACCCGACTTAACGTTTATGAAATATAAGATACCTATCTGATATATTTTCTAAAGAGGCAAGCGAGAACACTTCTGGCCAACGTTCCAGAATGCCTGTAATAGGCTTATTTGAATAAGCCAATTTTGATATGATTTACGGCTCAGCCTTGATATAAGGAAGCAGAATTGAATTATGTCCACATTTTCTTGCACTAATTGGTAACCAGTAAAAGACAAAAAGAAACAAAAGTGAATGAAAAAAATTGGCAGTGTTGAAAAGTAAAGTAGGTAGCGAAATGACTGTGCATCGGCATGGTTGATGTCCATGAGCGGCGGTTACCATTTACCATCAGTTGGGCCACATGCTCGTCTGCCTTTTCAGCAATAAAAAAGTGTTAGGTGACTTTATTCAATACAGTATGCCGAGATTTTTTCTATTTCTATTTCCACAAACCTCATTTTGTGGAACAGGTTAGCTGCGGCAGTATTTCCTGACGGCTATGACTTAGGACACTACCAAGAGAAGAGAGTAGGTACTCTTTTAAAAGGTCGGCAACGCATCAGCGACCTCTCTGATCTCACAGGTGTTCATGGGCAGTGGTGATTACTTACCAGCAGGTGAATCGTTTGCGCCTCTAGTATAAAAAAAATATTTCCATTTTTGCAGTAGGCTAAAGATAAGATACAATTTGAATTCCCATAATACACCATTGGATAGGGGAATATGACGTAATTTGTCGAATGGTCCGATAATGGGGCCGTGGCCGTACGACCTTTGCGATATTTCGCACGGTCAGCAACAAAAGTGACTTTACATATTTTTATAACATGGACTGAAAACTAGTGATCGGAAATTCGGTCGGTTATTTGCCTAAAGTTTAAATTTTTCAGCACTTAAAATTTATGTGGACATAGCCATGACAAGGAAGCCTCCTTAATCACCTATTTAATGTGATTGGCGGCAGGTGAGTAGGTAGACGGATCACTCTGGTGGTAAGTGATTTCCAACGCTCATAGACACCCTCTAGTGGAGTCAGTCTTTTGTGAGGCCGAGCTATCAATCCGGTTGAACCGGTCCCATTTTCTGCCGAAGTGTGACTCTCCCTCGGTATTTTTTTTTTAAGATGAAAAATATTCGATGAATTTTCAAAAGTCGTACAACGAAACGAATATTGTTCAGAACAATGAATAAAAGACGTGGTTAAAGGGATGTAAATGTTCACCGATACACTCTTTATGAATAATTTTTGATAGTGTTATATAAGTAACTGCTCAAAGTGCCTTTAGGAAAAACGATCAACATATTGTGGAAATTGTCTAGCTATATTTTTTCTTTACTATCAAACCCTATGAATGACCTTCCCTTTGTTGCTTCCACCCTAATTTGAATAGTGACTGTTAGATTTGTTTTGCTTCTTTTCACATGACATGGCGTTTCTTTTTACGCAAAAGAAGCGATATTAGATAATTGGAAAAAATGTTTTGTTTCCCCAAAAATATCCTTCGTTGACTCCATCGCACTCGTGTAAGTAAAGCACCAAATATACCTACGTATATTGATGATTCACTAAGTGATCACTTATTTCTAAAACTAGGTACTTACGACGTTTTGTAAAATATTTCGCATACTAAATGTTAAAGGTTAGCAGCGTACGCTCCAGGTCTATGCGCGGTGATAATCGCTTCATCAGCAACCCACACTCGTCCACTGCTGGACATAGGGCTTCCCTAATGCACGCCACCGCTCCCGATTTTCGGCCACTATCATCCAGCCAACACCAGCCAGCCTTCGAATATCATCATCCCATCTTGTCGCAGGGGGTCCAAAACTACGCTTACCGAGTCGCTTACCGTCAAGTAATCCGCCTGCCCGTCTGCCACCTATTACATACATTTTATATAAATAAATTTTAATTCCGTTTACATAAATGAATTCAAATAAGTTGGTTAATTTTAACCGCTTATGGTGAAAATTTGAAACGCTTATGCAGTACTCATCATCATCATCAGCCGTTTGCTGCCTACTGCTAGATATAAGCGTCTCCTAATATTCGCCACTCCGATCAAATTTTCTGTTTTACTTATACATACTACTGTAATTAGTCTGCAAGTGCGATCCCGCCCCCCACTACATGGGCCATCTTCTGGCATGCCCTATATGCACGTACTATGATGACCTCTTGTAGGCCACCCGACAGCGCAGTACGCATAGCGGAGTATTGGGCTGAGAACATTTAACTTTATCGCCGTCGACTCGATAAGAAGATTGTTATTATTTTCAATAAAAGGCCACAAACGAGCAACTTCTCGCGAGCATCTGTCTATCCATCCATGTTATCATCGGTATACATACGACTCTTCTGCTATTGCAGGCGTCAAACTCGCTTACCCAGTGTTCCGCTTGCTCATCTGCCCCCTATCTCATAAAATATCGAAAACTAAAAAAAGCAAAACGACAGAATAACTCTCGCCACGCAAAACTTCGAACTTACAATAGAGCCTAACTTTCCGCGCCCCCGTTCCCTAGTTTCCGAATCTTTATATCCGACACTTATACGTAATCCGACAAAAGTTTCCGCCGACAAAAACTGCGGCGACGGGAATGTTATTTTAATCAACACGACGACGAACTTCGAAGGTTTAACACTTTACAAGTTGCACGAGATATCTCTGAAGGTTTAAGCCGCTTTGGTATCATAAGCAACTCGTGTGTGTTATTCCCGGTTGCATCCAAAATTGTCGCTTTGTAGTCGGTGTAATATTGACCTGGAGCTAGTACCGATCAGTCTCAACGACGTAACAAATACAAGACTGTGAAAGGAAGTTGCAATTTAAATAGAACAAAATTTTGTTGTTAAAAATTTTAAAGTGCGTATTACATTCGCTTATACGAATCCTTGAGGTCTTTGCTCTTTTGTATCAAAAAAACAATCACAAATGCTACTTTAGAAGCCAGTTAATACGTTTTGGCATCTTTCGTTCAATTATATCAAAGATAAGTAGGTATGCAATAGAAAATACAATATTGAAGCAATCCTACTCAGCTTGAATACTGCACTCAAATAACTCAAAAGTGATTGTTCTCACACTTCACACACCGATCACAGCTTCACCACAGTATGTGGATATTCGGAAGGAAGACGTAAAAGTTTTAGCAAGGCCGCCTTCGAAGATAGAAACTCTTCTAAACTTCTTCTCAGGGCCATCTGCTCTCGCATTCCTGAGATGCAACTGCTTAATTCTACAGGTATCCGTTTTTTGATAAAATTCATTTGAGAAGATATTTAATAGATTAGATAGGGTACGTATAAAAAGATACCTAATAAAAACCACACAAGCGATAAAAAGACAATGTGATAAGGCTGGTGGGCGCAACAGGATCCAAGTTACTTTAACCCTTGGCATGCCTGGTAGGGTCTGTCAGACCCACACCAACGCGCGAACCGTTCGATACCTTAAATCTCAAAGGGCGTAATCACCATTTTGGCCAAAATGACTTTTGAATGCTATCTTACTCCATTTTTTTTTCTCTATCGATCTGTATTATCAAAGTTTAAAATTCGCAAAAAAGTGGTGATTACAGCCCACGTGTTTACCGTCGATAATGCAAGAATTTTAGTCGTAATACCTTTAAAAAATTCATTATTAAGGTTTCGGTCGATACACCAGTTAAAATTATAATGATGTGAAAATATACTGACTATCGAATGAGGAGTATAGGACAGATATGTGTAACAGTGGCGTTTTACGACTCGAGTTACTTTAAGAATTTAAACAAAATAAATAAAGTAAGTGGTAGTAATACTGCATAATGAATATCGCGTTTAGTCCGATTTCTATAAATTCTAAAATAAAAACACTCAGACATGTAATTAGCAAGTACTTTTACTACCCATACGTAAGAAGAATTACTCTAGTGTCAGTATCCTAGACGAAAATGAGGAAATACGAAAATGAGCAGAATATACCACTCATTTCCCCTCGTCGAACCGAATTGTATCGATGTCTGTGATTTAAATTCTTGTTTAATATAGTGAAGTTGACGTCTTTTATTTCTTTTGCCCAAACAGTACTCCTATTAAAGATTGTTAATAGCACGCAAAACCTGAACATAACAAAGTGGCGGGAGTTTTGCTAGCGCTTAAATCTTATGTAGATCAATCCTAGCTTTAACATTTTTAAAAATAAACGTTTGTTTTACTTCTTTGCACAGTACTGGTAGAAGACTTATTAAAATTTAAGCTCTAAGTAAAAGTCCTGTCGATGCAGATATTGTTTATTACTAATTTAAAAACAAAACAAAATTATAGAAATCAATAACTTTCGTTTGAATTTCAAACTAAAATGATTGCGTTTGTATAATTGAAATAATAAAATCGTTTTCATTTCTGTACTTGCTATAAATTTTGTAATAATGAAACTACCCGCATTTGTCCTCTTAATTTGTATCTTCCTCGAAGTGTTTTTACTTATAAAAAACCGAAAATAGCTTTTTAAAATGCATTTTCTATAAGTTTAACTAGGCTGTTACACCATAGCATAGAGCAGAATAGCCTTTTTTTTCAAGTCGTAAACGCCATTATACCATAACTTATTGCAGAACAGCCTTTTTTTTTAGGTCGTAAATGCCAAGTTGTCAATATTTTTTTGGCGTAATCACAAATCAGTTTGGCAAACATTGGTTGTATTTGAATACCATATAACTGTGTTATAAAGCTCTCGATACTCGATAATTACATCCAAATTTCATTTATATGGCATTATTAGTTTAAAAGTTATGAATTTAATTCTTAGATTTTTTTTTTGTTTCGGCTCTCCTGAAAAGTGATGATTTGGTGATTACGCCCTTGAGATTTAAGGTATCGCGTTGTAGTTCGTTAAAATTTGAATTTCGCGCCTCACCGTTTTCAGTAGCTGGCCGTACTAACCAAGGAATGTACCTCCGTCCGATTCCCCAGTCCACGGCGAGCTACGAGTCGTAAAATTACGTGCGTAAGTGCGTGCGGGTCCCACGGACCCCACCAGGCATACGGCGTGACTTTATTTTGTATGTAACGCACAGGTGATCAAGGTTGCCCACCGTTTGAAAAATCAACTCCTAGAATAAAGCGAAGATGCCATGTTTGTCCCGCGAAAAAATGTCGGTAACCCCGACCGAAACCGTACATTTGTGAGACATGTATTTGTCACATTTGTCTTGACCACTTGATTTTCAATGCGCAGAGTGTTACCAAACTAAAGCCTTACAAAATGTAAAATGCAAGTGATGAAGACTAATTAATTTGTTATTTAGATTAATGTATATGATAGTGCCTTACACTGGATTAAAGTCTGACTATGATCTCATTACTTTTGATTACTAATTATATGATAACAAAGTTATAGTCACGAAATGTTTCTTAAAAATATGAGTTAAAGTTTAATTTCAAATATTTTAACGAAGTTGATTAATTTCTAATGTGATTTTTTTTACTATCTCTTTTTTGCCCTTTAAGCATGAGTCTTCAATCATTAAATCACCTTACATAATAAAATTTACAGAAAAAAATGCTATTTTGAAATCGGGGTCTGAGAGACCCACCAGGCATAGCGTGTAACTTATGCCCACCAGGCATGCCAAGGGTTAACGTCGTAAGGCCCAGAGAGCAGAAACAATAGAAAATCATTTGTTTTTGCCTCGTATAAGTCTTTTGGGTCTTACGACGTTATATAGATTTAAGTTGAGAAAATTTAAGGAGGGCTAATACTAACTTGGTAGCGTGTGGGCTTAGATTATGATGATAATAGATAGATAGATAGGTAGCTGGCATAAGCCACTGGCCAGACCTACTAACACTGTGGCCCACACTCGCCGGAGCTTCGCTCGGGGCGCATAATAAAATCTTTATCGCAGGATCACTGCAAATACAATCGTAAAGATGGCGGTCCCGAGGCGTTCAGTTAATAACTCATATTTCTATTAGTGTAAATCATAGCAACGACTTCGAGGTGACTGTACGCACTTGGTCGGAAAACCGGCGCGTTTGACTGTACTCTCAAGACTAAAATGGGTTTCAAATCTGGAACAAACACTATGATGATTATGATAGAAGCGAGAAAGTAGCTGGCCAATATCTGATATGGTAAGGACAAGGCTAAAGATACTAACTATTTCACCATCATTGATTTCTAATTTCTAATTTTCATAATTTAAAATGTACCTATGGATGATTTTAATGTCTGGAATAAAAGATTTGAATTGAATTGAATTGAATTGATGTCTCCATTCGCAAAAGCGTGCTTTACTATGAATAAAGGGCAAACAAAATATTTTGACGGCATTACCGTAATTCAAAATATCTACTATCACTAATTACACATGACCTTTTGTTTTTAAAAACTTTTTACCTCTTTAGTCTAGTTTTAGTTTTTTTTTTCAATAGCCATGCTCGTTGGCGTAGTGTGGGTGGCAGCCACGGAATATTAATGGCCAGGGCCGCTATAGTGTTCCGTTCCGCTCATATACATAAAGAGACGTAACTGTTTACCTTATACACCTTATATGTTTAGAAAGTAAAATAATCCAAACGCCAAAACCGCGGCGTGTATTTCCCCTGCCTAGTCATGTCGCGTCACATCCTATGCGTCCCAGGAGACTTTTTACCCACTCCAGGCTTCTTTACTGCGCTCGCGATCAGCTTATATCACGCCCCGGGATCATAGTGCGGTACTTTATGAGGTGTTGCTATCTAGCTTTGAGTTTAGTCTTCGAACTTGATATCGCAAGTTTTAGTAAGAATTTAATTACATTTTGATGATAATAATTTTCTCCAACTGATTCGGCAACAGCAGCCGATCATAACGATTAACCTCGTACAAAAACAGCACGAACGCTGGATATTAATTATATTATCATCATCAACTAAGCGTTCTGTCCCGGTTGCGTGCTGCATGCTGCATGCTGCTGCGGTGCTTGCCGGACCACTGGTGGTCCCTGGAGGCATGCCAAGTGGTCCGCGAAGACATCGTAATAAACAAGTGACGTGACGTCATGAGTCGAGTCAACACACACTTGCATTGTGTTGTGGTCCCTGACACGAAAGAATTTTGGTACAATGGTCCCTAATGACTTAAAAGTTAAGAACCACTGAACTCTATAGTCTGCTTAACGCAAGCGAAGCGACAGCTTTGAACCCAAAAGGAATTAGACGCTGAGACAAAATGTTTAATGATTCCACACTCTGAGAATGCTTTGGATACACGTGTCAAAACTGCCAACGCTTACCAATTCCCCCGCAATATTCACGCCGAGGAGACACATGTGTCAAAACAAAAAGCTTATTCATATTTTCGGTAAAGATATTCTGTCAATTGGTTCCCCGAAAAAACACATTCAGTTATTGCAATAAAAGATTATGGGCATGGAACGGGGGGGTGCAATGCCCCCTTAAAATGGCGCACACTGAATGCGTTGCGGAAAATATTTTCACTAAGCTATAAACTGTTGGAACAATTTGCGATATTTTGCAATATGGCTTTCAATCCTTATGTTGTTGACACACTTCTTATCCACACGAAGCGTTTTGTTGTGCTTATTCTTATCACTGACAACTGTAAATTGTTGCCGATGTCTTTGTTCCCTGATTATTACAATTTTGATATCTTGGAAGTAAGAGTGAAAAGGCATCTTAGGTAAACGCGTAACACACTAGACCTCGCCAACGCTTTCCATCAGATATTTGTGGCCAAGCGTTGGCCTAACAACTACAAAAATGGGTTCAGTTTTTTTCCAGCGATGTCACTCTACTCGGCCTTTCTAATAACACTAATCTTTCTTCAGAAAGGATATTCCGGTATCGGTAGATTCCGATGCGATAAAAAGTTTGCAATCGGCAGCGCTCCAGTACGTTCCTACTAAAAAAAAGATATTTCCAAGAAGTTCCAAACCCACGATATTTCAATCTACTAGTTCAACTGGTATTTCAAACATTTTTGAACCCTCGACGGAATTTTCGCGAGGCATTATACTTACGATGCAAACTGTATCTTGACCTCCGATATAAGACTCCTCTGGTCTCGATTAATCGCGGTTTCACGCCAGTCACTGACTAACACCCCACGAAGATCTACCTGCACTACAAATATCGTGGCATTGTAGCTATTATTATTAAAGACGCGACGTTAATTTTGGGTACATAATTATGTCCTTCAGCTCTCCAGCGACTTGGACGGCAATTGGAAGGACATCGTTTTACGCGGTGTTACGTAGGTACCTACTAACGCAAACCAACGTTATGAGCCAAACCATGTTTGTTTTTCTATAGCTTCACCAGCGCATGTAGTATCCCCCGGATTACCCGAGGGAGCCGACATCTGCGCTAGTCACTCCGCTCGGCTGAAGCGATTCGCTTCAATCTACAGTTGCTTTTGTTTCAAGTTCTTGAGCGTTCGTTCGTTTGCAAACGTTGTCAAGTATCGCTAGATTGGCTACATAGATATTGGAATGGCTTAGAGTTATAATCATTATATAATATTTCTGGACCTGGTTCTATATTTTTAAACAAAACATTCACAATAATTATCTTAAAATTCTATACAACGACAGAGCATCAGGTAAGTTGTCGCACATGTAGGTGTAACGAAAATGTATAATGTTACGAATACAGTTGACTAATTTAGGGCGCTTTCGTCTCCCTTGGAGATATGGCAGTGACCGTCAAGCCATTCCAACACATTATGGATAACTACAGAACCCTATATTGCACGTGGCCCGACACGCACTTGGCCAGTCTATTTTTCCCGTAACTGTTACTTGTAAAGTGAAAATAATTATTATATTAATGTAATGTCAAAAATTTAAGGCCTATATTTTGTTTTGAATTTATCTTGAATTGCTTAAAAGGGTTGGGAAACCAATTTCACACC
This sequence comes from Cnaphalocrocis medinalis, assembly GCA_014851415.1. Lineage (NCBI taxonomy): Eukaryota > Metazoa > Arthropoda > Insecta > Lepidoptera > Crambidae > Cnaphalocrocis > Cnaphalocrocis medinalis. Next base: position 1,218,377 of record CM026277.1, on the reverse strand, counting down.
AGTCACCCAACTGAAGTTATGACTATTGAACTCAATATTTTCTCTATAATGTTTTCAAGCGGAATTCACGTTCCAATCTTGTTAGCATTACAGATCGCTGATAAAAGTAACAAGATTACTCGCAGAATTATCGCCCATACAAATGAAAAGGGGCACAACAGAAAAATAATCGTCCGATTCCGGCGAGTGCCCTCGGCTGAGTGGCTCGTTCCGTTTTACGGACTCTAAAACAAAGACATACGCTCCGTTTACGATAATCACTGCACGATTTTTTAAGTGCAAAGTCATGATGAGGTCGATGGGTGCAAAGAAGTAATCAGGAATGGTTTTTCTAACACTCTTTTACCCTAAAATAAGACCTTAACCACCTTATTCTGAAATGGAGACTAAAGTTAGACATGGTTTAAAAATAAAAACAATGGTGTCACGTTTATAAAAGTGTCAGCCTCAGGTTTAAATCATGGCTAACCTTATTCACTTTTTAAAATAAGGGCTTTATGGAAAATTGTAACGGATATAGATTGACTGTCCCTAACTTTGCCTTTTGGCATAAAGTTCGACTATTTTAAGTTATAAATAAAAAAGATAAATAAGAAATTTGTTTGCATTTACGTACAATATATATAGTTAATGATATTAATAAACCACACAACCTCTCTCATACATTGACTTGAATCCCCATACTAAGTGGCTTGAGCACGGTTTACAGTGTATATTGATCCATAGTTTCAATATTTTAACATGGTACATTTAACATCAAATTAGATGACGCAAACTCCGTATAGCATAGCAAGTATGGGAGAGCCACGCTTCGGCATGAATGGGCCGGCTCGACCGGAGTGATACCACTGCCTCACAGAAAACCGGCGTGAAGCAGCCACTGTGCTGTGTTTCGCCGAATGAGTGAGGGTACCGGAGGCCCACCCGGGGGAGAAGGGGATAAAAGGTTGGCAGCGCACTTGTAGCTCCACTGGTGTTGCAAGTGTCGTGAGCGGCGGCAACTGCTTACCATCAGGTGATCCGCCTGCTTGTCTGCTACCTATCACATAAAAAAAAGAAAAAAAAAGTGATTGATACAGTTCTGACGCGAACTCCGCTCAATAGTAAGTATAGAGTTTTTGATTTTGATCACCTACTTGCTGTTGACTGTATCTATTTATACACAAACGCGGAAAAAGGTTAAAATTCTCTAAAATATGTATGCTTTTAATACAGTCAACCAAATCGTGTAACTCCTGAGTACTTACGCGACCCATTTCTTATTATTTACTCTTATAACTGTCGGTACCTCCGTCATTATGGAGCACATAACCGTTTCGCTAAAAGGATCATTCCAAATTTAGTACAGAATAATGTTTCATGTTATTATTTCCTTTAAACAGGGTCCCATGCCTTTACGCCTGAGAGGATCGGACTTATTATCCCATAGACTAAGGGTGGGACGTACGACTTAATTGTTTTGGAATGAATTCTATACTATTATAAATAAGTAAATTACCGAGAAAATGTAAAATAGGTAAAAAGAAGGCTTAAAAGTAAACTAAAAACCCGAAGTATCTGTGTGATGTAGTCGATACTTAGCGCCATCTGTTGGTTAAATTTGGAACTAATAAGTACAGCAAAAGGAACCGAAATGAATTGAAAGCCAAGTAGATAGTCAATACGGGATGTATTGTTAACATTTACATCTCTTTAACCACGTTCGCCAACCATTCGAACAACAATAAATAGCTGTATTTCGTTGAGCGAGTGAGAGTGCCGGAGGCCCAATCGGGGGAAAGGGGGTTAAAGGTTGGAAGTGCACTTGTGACTCGATTGGAGGATATTATTATTATCAACATATTATTTCACTTTTATGCTTTGAGGAATAACCGTGGGAGAGCTACGCTTCGGCACGAATGGACCAACCCGACTGGAGTGATACCACAGCCTCACAGAAGACCTGTGTAAAGCAGCGCCTGCGCTGTGCTTCGTCGAGTGAGTGAGGTTACAGGAGGCCCAATTGGGGAGAAAGGGGGTTAAAGGTTGGCAGTGCACTTGTGACTCTACTTGGGTTGCGGCAATCGCTTACCATCAGGTGATCTGTCTGCGCCTCTACCACTTATCATATAAAAAAACAACATTTTGCTTAACCTGGAAATAAAACCTGCAACCCCATTATCCACTACCCTACCGAGACATTATTAAAATTGATACTGATAAGATTACACCAACAAATTTTGCAGAAAATAAAGTCACACCAAACATAACATACCTTTGAAGTACGCTCCATTCCACACAATTTGACTTCTTTGTTAGTTACATTTCCAATATCATATTATTACCAGGGAACACGAGTACGGACAGCAAAAAAAGATATTAATATTTGTTTACGGTGAGTTTCGTGAATCGAGATCAAAGACGACGCCAGTTTGACTGAAGATATGAAAGAGGAGTATGTAATAGTGATGTGACTTGCTACACTGACTTGGCATAGTACTGATTATTTATGTGATAGGTAGGAGACAAGCAGACTGATCACCTGATGGTAAGCGATTGCCACCGCCCAACTGCAATACCACTAAAGTCACAAGCACGAACCCCCTTTTCCCCCAATTGGGCTTCCTGTAACCTCACTCACTCGACGAAAGAGCGCAGGCGTTGCTTTACACATGTTTTCTGTGAAGCCGTGGTATCACTCCGGTCGAGCCGGCCCATTCATGCCGAAGCGTAACTCTCCCACGGTTATTGCTCTAAGCATAAAAGATGAAATATGTTGTTAATAATAATTATCCGCCAGTCGATTCGGCTACTGCGATAGAATTTGAAGATCAGTACCATAATATGCAGGGTATATTTTAGTGCTCAAGTGTGTGCGTAAACACAGTGACCTCTCTATTCCTTTACACACAACAACACGACAGAAGAATGATCCGGCGCAGGACCAACGGCTTATAGGCTTTCAAAGATATGGGGGAAAGAGACCATCAGTCTTTAAAACTGTAGTTTGATAATGACCATTACTGAACAGAAAAACTTTGGTTCGAATTTTAGGGTTCAAACACGGGATTACAAGCACAGCCTTGGCTTATAAGCCATAGCGCAACTCACCTGCGTCTCGGAGGCAGTTGGCCATTTGGCTTAGGAACTATAAAATATAAACATTACGTCGATGCTTAAGTACCTATCATAACTAGACACCGCCCATCACTAGAAGATATGTAAATTTGTCAAAGAGGATATCAGTTTGGGTCACGGTATGTAAACAAACTGTGAATTTGAGTAGAAAATGTATATACTTGTTATGTTATTGTGGAAACAATTCACGTTTACCTACCCGAAGAGGTTTACTTATGTAAGCGGAAGTTATTTATTTATTTGAAGTTGGCAGCCCGCGCTGTACAACGGTGTAGATATTGGTTGTTTTCATAGAAAATAAGATTTGAACCGTTAAGGAAATGTTTTGCTCGTAATTTGTGATGCAGAATAGCGTTTTTGACTGACCCGATGGCCCATTTGGTAGTGACCCTGTCTCATACACCAAATGGTTCAGGGTTCGATCCCCACCCTGGACCAACATTCGTGTGACTGTACTTGCGTTCAGTATCAAGGTGTAATATATTATGTATTTTAGTATCACTCCGGTCGAACCAGCCCATTCATGTTGGAGGCGTGGTTCTCTCACAGCAAATTTTCCCTATTATTTAAAAAATGGCATTCACGAAATAACAAACCCTGCGTGAAGCACATGCGCTTTTCCAACTGAGTGAGGGTACGGGACGCCCAACCCAAGGAAGATAAAAAGGTCAACATCTTGCTTGTGACTCCATCAGTTTTGCGTACCCAAGAACTCCCAATTCATCCCTTCATCTTCTTTAAATGCCAGCGAAGGTTGGCGACCATAACTGTGACTTAACCATATGATAGCGCTCTAACAGAAAACGGCTAAAACTATGTCTGCTCCTATCAAATAAATAAAAACTGCATGGGTGCAGATCTTCAATCTTATTAGTCTGAAATGAAATATGCATCGTTTTTATTTGCACAGCCATCACGTCCGCAGCTAAATTCAACTTCAGCCAAGTCTCGAAACAAGCGTTATTCCATGAGTCTGTTAGTGCTTGGCAAGCGATGCTATGCAATACGATAGATTTTGTAGCAAAAACAACGAGGTCAGACACACACAGATAACTAAGTCACACATAGATAACTAAGTCAAATGTGTGTGTCTGTGGATTCGTAACTCCCAAATAGATCAACCGATTTTATTTCACTTGATGCAGCTGTGGTAGATAGCCGATGTAAGATGGACGCCTCCACAAAATGATGGATTACAGAGTTTGTAACCACTCTTATCACAACAGAAGGGAAGACTCTAAGCCTAAATTGTAGCGAAGTCAAGTACAAAACGGATCTAAGGTAAGCAATCACCGCCGCCCATAAGCATCTATGAGATCAGAGAGGTCGCTGATGCGCAGCAAATCAAGGTCCAGGTCAAGGTCAAAATTTCAAGGTCCCAAAGTCTTAGCCTCCGGGAAATCCTGCTGCAGCAAAACCGTTCCACAAAACTGAGGTTATATCTTATAAGGGTTCAGGTTTTTACATCTTCCGCCCATAGACACATGCAACTAAAAATGCAAAAAGAGTCTCAAAAACTATACATGCAAAAAGAGTCTCAAGATGCGCTAAACCAATTGAGCCTCACTCACTCACGTGATTGAGGCTCAATTGGGCCAGGCAAAACCCAGCCCAGAGCTTGCTTCACGACGGTCTTCTGTGAGGCCGTGGTATGGTAACACTTCATCGAGCCGAGCGAGGCTCTCCCACAGTTCCTTTTCAGGTATCCTAAAAATGTTAGCCTCTCTTTTACTGTGCCACCCGCCAAGTCGTGAAGCAACTTCGCACGAATCTCTCTTAATTATTTAACAATGTCACCCGCGAGGGCCGCCTTCTCACCACTTGCGTATGCAAATTAATGTTGTCAATATGAAAATTACTCTCGCAAGACGAGTGCGGAAGGTTTGTTCGGAGTGCCAGTTTGTTGGCTTTGGGAATTCGGTTAGCTTGTGCCTTCGCTTTTCGTGATTATTAAGCCTGTTCTTTTCGCCTGTTTAAACAAAAAAAAACTTCTAAAAAGTAAACTCTAAAAACACAATCTACAATCGATGGAAATATCGGTGAACATAACCAAATTAACATTATACATTTAGACAAGTTCAGAACCTCCTCTTTTTAAAATAATCATGTTAGCCACCAAATCAGGAAATAGTGATACTTGATATCGTTTCTACTAATAAATCTTAAATCTGAGATACATTTTTGTTGCTTTATTATTTTTCTTTGGGATTTGGCGGAAATCCTTGGTAAACTTTGTGCAATAAAAGAGTATCTATTTACAGCTTTTGATGGAATGCCTATTAATATAGGCAAATTTGAATTTCCAAAAAGAGAGATTTGGAAAGGAGTACATTTTCTTGAAGGTTCCTCGTCCGTTTACCGATTCCAATCCCTGATACTCAAAAGGTAATAAGATGATTATAATGTAAAGATAATATTTAGGTACTGTTATTTATCTAAGCTGCTAAGCTACTAAATATTATGTTTTCACTGTTGTTCGAACACAAACATTTACTCAGCCGTATTTGCGTAATAATACATTATGTACATTTTGGTTCGAAACCAAAATTATTTGACTTGAACAGCCAATCAATTAGTCGTAAACTAATTAGTTGGAGATTGATAGAACTAATCTAAACTGGGTAAACAGCGGTTATTTACCCTTAGATGTTGCCCTCGAATACCTTGTTAAGGGCGCACATACCTGCGGTAGACGAGCAAACGGATCGCCTCATGGTACCGCAAGTCCGCTGCTGACTTTGAACTTTAAGCCTTTTTTTTTTAATAAATTTAGATTGTTAGGTACTGAACCGTATATTTTTCCAATAACTGCGTTATCGTCAGAATCTTGCCAATTCATACTTTTTATTTTTATTTGTTTGCGCATTTTTGATCCATATTTATATTCGAAAACAAGTGGCCGCTACCTACTACGAGTATAGGCGCTTGCAAGATTTTTGAAAACAAAAACACACCAAAAAGTATTGAATTTTATTAGAATACCGGCGTGAAGCAGCGCATGCGCTATATTTCATCGAGTGATTCAGGATATCGGAGTCACGATTAGGGGGAAAGGGGGTTAAAGGTTGGCAGCGCACTTGTGACATTACTGGTGTTGCATGTGTCTATGGGGGGCGGCAATCGCTTACCATCAGGTGATCCGTCTGCTACTTATCACATAAAAAAAACTAAACATCTACAAGATTTATTGTCAATAGTGAGCTTTTTCTAATATTGCACCACCTACCCATTTCCTGTTTTTCAAGTGTCCTTAGCCCGAAGGTTGTCTGGTAGAAAATCGCTTTAAGCGATATTTTTTTTTTATGTGATAGCTAGCAGGCGAGCAGGCGGATCACCTGATGGTAAGCAATTGCCGCCGCCCATGGACACTTGTAACACCAGTGGAATTACAAATGCGCTGCCAACTTTTTGTCCCCTTCCCCCCCGAGTGGGCCTCCGGTACCCTCACTCACTCGGCGAAACACAGACAGGGGCTGCTTCAGGCCGGTTTACCTAAATACCGTCGAAATTGTACACAACATTTATTATCTATCTATCTATTTATAGTTTGCGTTAACTTCATCACGCCCGCATTGATTTCAGGCTGTTATTCCTCATCCTCAAATAACATTGGCTTAAACCAGTTGTAATTCCCCGCATAGAGGAGCCCCATACAATTACTGCGATTCGGTTCATTATGCGACTCGAGTGAGGAGTGGATTACAGGGCGTCTCGGACTCAATCCCGCCCTGATTGAGCTAGTTGGGAACTGTTTTGCGGAAATGGCGATGTTCCGGGAAATTAAACTTATAGCCAAATAACTACTGTTTTGGTGGGACGGGGACCAAATGGGAATGTAATGTGTACTAAAGCTGTGTTTTTATTGAGTTTAAAACTTGATTCTGAGACAAAATAGTCCTAAGTTTGATACTGTTGCGCTCAAGAGATTAACTTTTTAATTAATAACCTCATATTTACAGCGATTCCTTTATTGGGTTCAGTAAATGTAATCTAAAATATATGTTAGATATCACAAAGTCTTAAAAAAAGGTCAAAAGTTGAGATAGAGAATGACTCTTGGCATTAAGTTCGCCTATTGTACGAAATTTTGTGCAATAAAGTTTTTAAATAAAAAATAAGCTATTAAATCTTTTTGAATTGCACCTGAAACCAATGTCAAAAGGTCATTTAAGATAATATCTATGTATAATTAAAAAATACCTACTTGTGTAGGTACTATAGTTGCCAGACTGTAATCGACGGTGTTGCATATTTACTTTCTTATTAACTCTTTATCTGCCGAAGTATTTCCTGAATACTATATCCTGGACCTCATAAGGCAAGAGTGAATAGGCATAATATGGGCAAGCATGGCCCACTTTAGACCTCATCTTCACTTAACATCACGTGTGATCGAGGTCAAATGCTTGTCTGTCGTAGAATTAAAAAAAAGTTCAAAAACGCATACTTAAAAATACTTAGTGCAACATTAACCAATACAATATTGATAAAAGCGTTCTGCACACGACGCGCGTCAGAACCTGGCGCGCGCCTGCAGGCGTTTCATTACGTGCCCAGACTGCCTGACTAGCGAGCACACCGTCTATAGGGACGACCAACACCTTTTACTGTGCGCCATAAGACTTTGTGTCACAAGCCCTTATGTCATAAGCCCTTGTGTCATTTAAGCCTTTGCATCATAAGTTCTTGTATCATAAGCTCTTGTATCCTAAATCTTTTTGTCGTTAGTTATTGTATCAAAAGAGCTTTTGTAATAAGCGTTTGTATTATGTTTCACCTGGCGCACGCCTGCAGGCGTTTCATTACGTACCCAGACTGCAGATGAGTGAGCACACTGTCTGTAGGGACGACCAACACTTTTACTGTGCGTCATAAGACTTTGTATCATAAGCTCTTGTATCATAAGCTCTTGCATCATAAGATCTTGTGTCATAAGCAAGCACTTATGTTATAAGCCTTTGCATCATAAGTTCTTTTGTCATATGCCCTTGTATCCTAAACCTTTTTGTCATATCATATCATAATCGCTTCTGTAATAAGCGTTTGTATTATAAGCCTTGTGTTATGAGCCCTTATCACCTGGCGTGCACCTGCAGGCGTTTTATTATAAGCCAGATGAGTGAACACACTGTCTGTAGGGAGGACTAATACCTTTTATTGTGCATCACAATCCTTTGCCATTAGACTTCGCATCACAAGTTCTTGCATCATACGCCCTTATATCATAAGCTTTTGTATTCTAAATATTTTTATTATCAGTTATTGTATCATAAGCGCTTTTGTAATAAGCCCTTGTATTATGAGTTCTTGTATCACCTGGCGCGCGCCTGCAGGCGTTTCATTACGGTCTCAGACTGCAAGATGAGCGAGCACACGGCCTCTAGGGATGACTAACACTTCCCGTGCCATAAGCCTTTGTGGCATAAGCCTTGGTGTTATAAGCCTTTGTGTTATAAACCTTTGTGTCATAAGCCCTAGTGTCACCTACACCAAAGTAATCTTTTTACAATCCTGGGTTTTTTAAGCGGGGCGTGAAACGGCATCTCAGCAGACCTTCAGAGTGAGAGTGACAGACTCAATGGACACTTTGTCTGTTTTTTGTGCCTGTTAATCTCATATTTGAATCTCACAGCCGCTTACCATCGGGCGGAGTGAGGTCATCTTGATTGTCCTCAATATAAGAAAAAAAAGGTATTAATTCTTTGAAATCGTAATTAAAGTTGCGTACTAGTTACGCCGCTCATTCTTTGGTCCAGTATGTCCCACAAGCCAGAGTTTAAGGACGCAGCGAGTGACGGTATAACAGACCGAATGACTCGCCTGCGCTGGAGTGGCGCGAATTAACACTTTACACCCCACCTGTGCGGTGCCGCCGCGGTCGTGTAATTGTGCTCTAGTAATGGCTGCACCTCTTGAGCCGTTGTACGCGTTTGACGTGCTTCGGTAATTTGGGCTGCAATTAACGTTTCGGGATTTGTCCTGGTTTGAATACGTAAGGGTTCATCTTTATGTTTAGGTATATCGTTTTAGTATTGAATACTAAAACCCTGATGTTATAAACGAGATCGATCTCAATGAACTAATCTAGGGGTAACTATAAGACAACGAAACACCATACAATATGCTTTTATAAAGAAAGTAAATGTATGCATGTAATAAAGAAATTTTAAAACTACTTTGCCGATATTAAATATTATTTCATTGTCGAAAAGATTAATTTACCCTGAGTAATATAAATTGCTAAGAAAGATAAAAATATAAAAAGCCACGCATCGCCATAAATGGGTCGGCTCCACCGGAGTAATACCACTAATGCATTAGTAACACAGAACAGAATACCAGCGCGAAGCAGCAGTTGCGCTGGCGGCGGCAGTCGCTTCCCATCAGGTGACGGGCTGCTTGTTTGCCACCTTTCACAAAAAAAATGCGTGTTATGAGCTGAGAGAGTTCCCTTAGTGAAATTCCACGGGCAACGTCGCCAGAGCAAGGGTCGAGCGACTTCGTGACGTCACTATGTGCAATATGATGTACGGCCCCGTGGTATGCCGGATGCTCTATTGAGTGGGGGTCCGTATCAATATTATTTTGAAGTGAAAGATATTCTTCGTTCAATTTCATCGTTCATAACATTTATGAATATTTACTGTTAGCGAGCGAGGGGAAAGATGTAGAAAATAGCAAAAAGACACAATTTTTGTAAATAAAAAATATATAATTACGTGCCAATGAAATAGAAACTAAAAAATAAATTATTTTAAATGAGGTCGGCTTGCCACATCTACTATGTTAATCATTTGAGTTAACTAACGTGTTTTTAAACAATAGCTCATAACACGCTATTTTACACTATGAAAGAGCCAGGCTTCGGCATGAATGGACCGGAATAAAAACTGAATCTATTTCAAAACTGAAGAGCACTCCTTGTGAAAACGGCCAAACCAAATTTCTATTAGTCGTACAAAAAATCTCCGCCCATTTGATTTGCTCTAAAAAGCCGGAAATCGACGACCCCTCGTAGAGCGACTAGCGAGCACATTCCAAAGCTGAGGAAATTTATAAAAGCACTTTTAACCGTTTCTGTTGGACTCAGGCTAGAGATTCATTGATGATCTAAAATTTTACTTCAAATACCGATGGCAGATCAGTCGATAAAAATGATTAAGTTTGAATCCGTACATGCACTTTGAGCAAAATCTTTATGTGGAAATTATGAAAATTTTCAGCTTGATCGATTTCGAAGAAGTTGATGAAACTTTTCGTATTGTATTTTGATATGGTGATAAAAACACCAAAAACAGATGAAAGAAAGGTTGGCAGCGCACTTGTGACTCCACTGGTGTTGCGGGTGTCCCTGGGCGGCGGCAATTGCTTACCATCAGGTTATCCGCCTGCTCGTCTGCTACCTATCACATAAAAAAAGAAAGACTAGTTGCGGCTACGGTTTGGTTGCGATTACGCAATGATTATGTTCTGGTTAACAGTAGAATGCGTATCTAAAACTGAATTGAAACTTATTCGTTGTGGATTAGTTGTCTTCTTGGTTGTCTAATCGACTTAAAATTTAACTGGTCAACCCAAAACGTTATTTACAATAACTTATGAAGCGCGTGCCTCAAACAGCAAGAGAAGTGTATGAATATTTACACCAAGTCCTATTGCGGCTTGCAAAATAACTTTTTAACTTAATTCAGATCCAAGTTTTATCTAGTGTGACTGAATTTCCCGGCTCGTGCAGAGCTCGCCCCAGTTCATTTCAGCAAAGCGAGGCGGTAAAATGTCTTTAGACCCTCGCTAGGCTCTCAGCCAATCGCGGCGCCTTAGTACTTGCTTATTGCACTAGCTCCAATTTCTTTATTTAACGTCGTAAGGCCCATAAGCCTTTTAAAAGGCATAAAACAATTGATTTTCCATTGAGTCTGCTGTCTACGTTACGACGTTAACAAATAAATACCTACTGCTTTTCACTGAGGTGGGAGCTAATATTTGGTCATTTAGTATTGTTTTTTTTTTAATTAGCCTAAACTGTCCCACTGCTGGGCCTCTCCCAAACTCCTCCATTGGTCTCTGTCCAGTAGCCAGCGCTTGCCAATCCTGTTGTAGTGGTTTAAATCGTCACGCCATCTTCTTATGGGTCTGCCTCTCAACTGTCGCTCATCTGCTGGCTTTTATTGAGTGACGATTTTAGTCCACCTCTCCGAGTGCATCCCAAATCTGTGACCTAGAAAAAACTAAAAATATATTTTTAGTTTTTTCTAGGTCACAGATTTGGGATGCACTCGGATATTTCTAATTTAACTAAAAAAATCTACGAAAAATGTAGTTTGTGTCCTGCTGCCCAATCCCATTTCGATTTAGCGGTCTTTTCACTCACATCTGCTATTCGTCTGTTTTGTAGCGGATTTCGGTATTCCTGACGCGGTCTGAGTTTTTGGTACCTACCTAAAATGCTCCGTTCCATGGCTCTTTATCAAATCTTGAGTTTGGACTTTTGATTTTCAGTTAATGACCAAGTAAGGACCGAGTGGTTGTGGTAGAAGACGTGGTTAATGGGATTTGAATGTTCACAAATACGCCTTGTATAGGCCAGACTAGCACTTGACCGGTTTTTTTAAGTCTTTATCTTAGTCCTAGTAGTCGCAACGCTGGGTCGTGGCAATCCCGCGACTGCGCGCGGTCCTCCTCTCTGTACACAAGCACGAGTGTAGCACATCGAGATTGCTAAGCTTCTTAGTACATTCCGTTCAATTTGCCGGTTGTTGTGAGTTTAAGGGCCTGCTTCACAATGTGAAGATAAATCGTCACATAGCTATGCAACACAACATTATTTTGATGACAGTAAAGTTGCGAGTTCTATCTGTCAAACTCATGGACATAAAGTGACTTATAATGCTACTTGACACTCGTGAAAGTCGTTGATAACGCCAATACTATCGATAGTGTTCATATTTTTTTGTGCGATACTATCGATACTATTAATTTATCTTTAATTATCGATATCTTATCGATAGTGGACCATCAATAGTCAACAATGTTAGTCAATAATGGTGACCATTGCATAGCAGCCCAAATGAGAAGAAAATAATTACGAATAAAACTTTGGAAAAAAAATTACATAGTCATGTGCAAGAACATGGCTTTGCCAGCCAAAATTCTTAACAGGATTATTTTGAGTTTTGAGTCTAGATTGCATACTCCGAAATTTAAAAACTGGCTTCATTTTGTACACAGAAGCTTTTTTATTGTTCACGCCATCTAGGAGAACGCTTTGTTCCTTTATAACCGAGTGGTGTGTGTTTGGGTAAATGTCTCACAAAAATGTAGGTAATAACAAAAGTAGACCTGTTTCATTTCTGAACTTAATGCGCAACATGTTTTTTATGTATGTTTTTTTATACTCTCATAAGAAAACAAAATAACTAACCAGGTTGGCGGAACGACCCAAAGTGAGTCTTGGCCTCCTGATAATAAGATCGATTTTGCGTCATTTGTTACCATTCATATACCGAGATTCCACGTACCTACGTCTTTTTCAAACTGGAGCGCTACCATGAGTTGACATCGAAAACTGACATAACGTAAACTATTGCTCTGTCTCTTTCAAATGCATCACAATGAAACAGACAAAGCGATAGTTTTCGATAGCGAGGATAGTATTTCAAACTCATGGTAAGGCTACTGATCATTCTTACATTATTGTGGATAGCCCATTGACCTTCGCACATATTTTTAAGATTCCAAATAGTAATCCTTCGACTTTCACCACGATCCTATTGTTAAGACGAGAATCAAATAGCGTTCACGTCATCCACTTTGTCGGGACCAATTCGTTCTGATGCGTTCCTGCCCTTATAGAACGGATCACGTTCTTCTCTTGAAGATTTTTAAGCCGCAGCCGTCAAAAAATACTGATGCATGAAATGCACAGGCATGCATACTCCGCAATCGATCAAGTTGATGATGATGGAATGACAATCGCTTGCGTGTGGTTCGATGTAAGAATTGAGCAGCATGATTTAGGTCGAACAGTATCACACTCTCCGAAATAAATGCGGTAAAGGATGCTGAGGGAAGCTATATCCCACTGCTACTACTTTTCTAGATCTACTACACCCAGATTTGTGTGCACTCGTCAAAAAGGCCGCCAATAACTTGAATCGCGACGATAAACTTAGAAGCGTTCTCGTGTTCTGTAAGTCCAAGTGACGCGTTTTATCGTGCCTTGAGAAAGCTTTTCGGACTGACGACTGCAGTTTCATACCTTTAAAGTTGACTATAATTTGAAACAATTACGCGACATTGTTCTCTTAAGGGTCAACTCAGAGATTAGACGGAAACTCTACGCTAATCCATATGTTTGTTGCACTCTAGTGAGAGCCATAAAGGACTTGCTGCAATGCAATAATGCTAACCAGAATCGCTTTTAAAAACGCCACACGATTTGATGGAGTCGTACCCAATGTGACAATTTTAAGGTCACTGGAAAAGGCCTCGTAGAAATGTCCTGTCATATACTATTGTATTAATTGCAGACAAAGTAAATATCCATGGGAAACGGGTAGATTAGATCTATTCATTTAATAATTAAAGGAGTAAAGTATTTTCAAATTTTAGATATAACTCGTATAATACTTTTATACCTACTTTTTTTTTTATTTACATGCTCTATCAGGAATGTCTTTAAAAAGTCGGAACTAAGACTGGCTAGGAAAATGACGTCGCAGCATAATCTTAGTACACGAGTTTTATACAAGTAATAAAAATATCTTGATAGATATTCTATACTAGTCGTGAAACTCAAATAAAAATTGATGCTTTTATAATAAGGAAAAATAAATGTTGACATAAAATTTATAGCTATACAGAAATCAAATACTTATCTTTAAGAGAGAGCTCTTTATAAAATAGCTCATGTCCTTTCACCTTTTGTTATTTCAGTCTATATATCCATGCCCATTTTGCATTAATAAGTCCCACACAAAGTAAATAGTACTTTTGATTGCCAGTATAATATACTCGAGTCCTCTGAAAAGGTCAAACATACAAAAATCTCAACATCATGGCCCTAAATAAAAGCATTTCTAAATCTCATTACGGCAACGTTTATAAAAGCTTTTCCTGGATGAGATTGGAATTGTAATGACCGTGGTCCTAAAATAATATCTCACAGTGACCCGGGAGTAAGGTCAGATTTCAGTTTCATAACTACGAGCAAGTATCTATCTATAGATAGATACTCGTACGTGGATGACTTAAGCGCCCCTAGCGTTCGCAACTTTCGTGAGTTGGATGATTTGAAATTCTATGCAAATAGCTGTGTTTATAACAATTTTGAATTTGTTTTTCTTGGAAATTAATGTTATCGAATAATTATAAATAATAATTAAAGGGTGGACTGTATGTTACACACTGCTGTTGCTCATCGTCATTCTGTATTTTTTTTTATGTGATAGTTAGCAAACGAGCAGGCGGATCACCTGATGGTAAGCAATTGCCGCCGCCCATGGACACTTGCAACACCGGTGGAGTTACACGTACGCTGCCAACCTTTAAGCCCCTTCCCCTCCCCGGGTGGGCCTCTGGTACCCTCACTCACTTAGCGAAACACAGCACAGGGGCTGCTTCACGCCGGTTTTCTGTGCAATTTGCAAGCAATTCATTCCAAAATGTATAACATGACGTGATTATTTTATTATGACATACAAATTTTTCTTGCGGTTCCAATCTAAAACTCCAAAAGATTTTAAAGCCCGGGATATGTATAAGTCATAAATGAAGATTTAATAAGTCCGGTAATTACAGTGAAATATTATTGACTTTAACAACAGTATGTATCGATGTACTAGTATTATCGTTATCAATAGTGTTGCTCATGTTCGATTGATAGTATCGATACATTAGGCAATACCTTGGATATTATTGATAGAAAGTTTATAGATAGCAAACTTTGAACCTAACCACACAGCATACATTTAAAGTTTAAAACAACTCACCCAGACACGTGGCACAAAGAACAGACGCAGGTGCATACACTTTTAATAAATATGCACTTAGTGACGTCACGAGTTGTGAATGCACACTCCCGCGCAACGCCGCGAGTCTGGAGTAAATCAAAAGTTTCACTTACCGCTTTCAGGCGGGGGATGTACTGGAGACAAGCTTAAACAAGTTTTATCCATTCATTATCTTTAGCACTATGCTTAGCTGTACCTAGAAGGGTAGTGAGATAACAAGATTTGCAATGACACTACGTCAGTAATAAGGTAGAAACTCTGAACACTGCACAAAAAACACGCCCTAAATCGATATTACGAGGTCAATAGTTCAGCTGAACTACCTAGTGTAGCTACACTACCTCGTCATTTTCCATCAGGTACGGTTATAGTCAAACGTTTGACTAAACAACGCATCAGCGACTTCTCTAAACTCGCAGATGTTCTTGGGTAGCGATGATTACTTACCAGCAGTAGACCCGATTTCTCTTTTGTTGCGTCTAGTATAAAAAAACATGATGCATTTACCCGCCTGGTGTGTCGCAGTCCTCGCGGCTACTGGGCAGTTTCGCCGGGTTAAAATAAGGCAGTTCTTAGCGCAGATGAGATAGAGCGCGCTAACCCAATCTCGCGCGCCATCTCTCAGCCGCCCCCTGGTGCGCGCTTGAAGTATGAGGATGGCTCGGGAAATTGGCGTGACCAGAAGTAGTTATAAAAGTCTACGTCGTTTTTCTTTTTTTTTGCGATGATGCGCAGTATACCATTGCAGGTCCACTCAAAATTGGTTACATTTGAGTGGACTTGACTTGGTGCTCTATTAATACTGTAGTTAGTGATAGGCACTTGTAGCAATTACTGCGTAGTTAAGAGTTTGATAACTTTTTTACATTTTCTTTCTTTGATACCATAAACATACTGTCTATTTTACGTCCTTTTAATATCAACGTCTTTTATAATAGGTATCATCAATAACACCCATGTAGCTTAGATCAACTAAATAAGCAAAAAAATCGCATTGTAGACCGCAATATGATTTATTTACCTAAATGTACTTACTATTTTTTATGAACCAGCAAATTAGTTTTTAGTATTGAATTTTTTTAGCATTTCCTTACAAGCTAAACGTGCTGTTGTTCATTAAAACGATAAATCTAATATTTGGATCTCACAGCCGCTTAGGCGGAGTGAGGCTATCTTAATTGTTCTTAATATAAAAAAAACATAACGGTGTATGCACTATTTATTTATTTCTCATTTCACTTGGTCGTCCAGATTTATACTCCAACTACCTGATCCCGACATCACGTTCCTCTACATTTGTATCGCTAATATCGCCATCTAATGTCGAAACACTAAAACCGATACACTACACCTGCGTTTTACTACACCATAAAATTTTATCTACTCTATTAAGTTTTGGAGAACAAAGCGGGAGGTGGCCGGAATACTGAGCGGAATTATTGAGACAGGCCTTTCACCTCCATGTGAAAAGTGTTGAAGTTTTATGGCGAATGGGGTAAACACTAGAGTTGGTTGTGATTTTGACGAATACGAGTACCCGATTATGTCCTCCGGCCGAATCGGTTACGGTGGCCGATCCTAATCATGAGGCTCGTACTCAAGGTATTTATAATGGACATGTGTGTGTGTTCTGTACCGAATTAAATTCATTTATTTATTAATTAAATCAAATTATTCAAAGAAAAGCACCTTTTATATCGGTGTATGCCCGCTGTCTGCTCTGTGCCCTTAAAACATTCCCGTTCTATAAAAAATACTTTTTTGTTCTTCACAATGTATGTTTTTTATAAAAAAATGGCCTTTAACATGGCTTCGTACTGAACTCTAGAGTTGAGAAGAAGCCTACGATGGATTGAGCTTACCCAGTAGTAGCCTGAATAGGCTAAAGGCCTCAAAATGTTTCTTTAAAAAATTGAGGTTGTACTCTTTGAGGAAAACAGACGCGGGAAGGGTGTTCCATTCCTTGGCAGTTCACATCACAAAAGACCAATCACCATTGATCCATTTCTAATTCTAACTAGGCTATTGATTGTACATTTATGATATTAAATCATTAAGTTTAACAATGTTTGTCATTACATTGATTACATACTAATATGTATTTTTTACTTTATATGATTTTGTTCTAATTCAGTATTCGGCCACACGATTCACAAAGTTCGGCCAAATACAAGCCGAACAGTCGCGTCACTAGTAAACACCATCCGTGGGAAATTCCAAGGGTTGTTTTGTTATGAGGGGGTGTTGTGGTGAATTTACTGTGTAATCAGGTTTTTATTATAATTCACGCTACGTCAACAATGTGAAGGCCTCACGTACTTTTCTCTGATGTTTCCATCAAATTGTAGCCTTAGAGTGACGTGATATAAATAGTTTCTCACAGGAAACTGCCGTGAAATGGCACCTGTATTGTGTTTCACCGAGTGAGTGAGGGTACAGGAGGCCCAATCCAGGGGAAATGGGGGTTTAAATGTTGGCAGTGGACTTGTGACTGCTTTGGTGTTGCTAGTATGCATAAACAACGGCAGTTGCGTACTATCAGGTAATCTGTCTGCTTATCTGCCACCTATGATATGAAACGTGAAGACTCGTGTCAACCGGTAGAGTAATTCATACAACCTCTTAATTTGCAGTAGTTATATATACAATTTACTGGTTTTTTGACCTTATCTCCAGCACATAAGGTTGAAAGTCCATACATTATAAACAAATTTATATAATATATATATAAATATATTTTTAATATTTTGAATGAATTAAATATGATACCAACTGCCACAAATCTTTGGCTGGAGTATGATTAGTACCTATTTCTTGAGGTTTCTTCTATGTTACATCAGCCGTGGTCACAAGCGAAACTGGCGGCACGCCGACGTCAACGATCCAAAGAACTATTTATTTTCTTTGCTTAATATTTTCCATTGCTTAAGTTTATCCAAAAGCAGCATTAGACGGCGGCACAATTTCGCTAATTTAATTTTTTATGTGCGATTAATTCGTCTTCCCTCTTCTCGGCCATTGTTTCGCGTAATGACGCGATTAATTGCGATTCCGCGCGATTTCCCTTCCGCCCGCCGAACCGGGGCCCAAAACTAGTGATGTGCCGGATTGTGAAATTTGTCAAAATAAATCCGAGGATAATCGCTGTCAGGTTCAACGGATACGGATCTCTTTTTTCTTGAGCTGTTATCGGTAGTACTTATGTCTTTTTGAAAATATGAAAATTGTGATAAAATATTAAAAATTAAT